>JXTC01000472.1:59409-77793 GCA_002914845.1 Trema orientale
AAAATTGGTTATCGGTTACTAGTTACTATTTTGAAAATGATATTTTTCTAAATATGTTTTTAAAATGGTATTTTTCTAATAAAAACCATACCCGTCCAAAAAAAAAAAGATCATCGTATTTTTATAATTTTTTTTAGAGAAATTTAGACCAAGTACCCATTTTTATAACTTATTTTCATAAATACCCATTTTTAATTTTTTTTTTCTAAAATAGAGAAATTTATACCCAGTACCCATTTTTATAACTTATTTTTATTTTTTCTTTCAAAAATATCCATTTTTATGGTATATATTTCATGTGCAAAATATGAGTGGTATATATTTATAACGTAAATTTTACTCATGCGGTACACATTTCATGTGTAAAATATGAATGGTATATATTTATAATATAAATGTTTACTATGATTTATATTTTTCATTATAAATTTGACCTATGGTATATACATTTTGAAATGTGTTCTAATTTTTAGTATAATTTTTATTAATAAAATGTGTACCACGGTATACACTTGATATATGAAATGTATATTACGACATACATTAAATATGTAAAACACTGGTAGTCTATATTTCTAACAAATCGGGTATAAAAATGGGTATTTATGAAATAAAAATAAACAACGGGTATTTATAAAAATATAGTTTTAAAAATGGGTATTTATGAACTTTTCTCTAAAAATACCCATTTTTATAGTACACATTTCATGTGCAAAATATAAATAGTATAGATTTACAATGTAAATTTTTACTCATGCGTTACACATTTCATGTGTAAAATATGAACGGTAAACATTTACATTGGTTTACATTTTTCATTATAAATTTGATCTATGGTATATATATATATATTTTCTCTGGAAAGGGAAACTTTATTAACTAGAAATTGAAATTGCTACTGCCACATAGGGGGCAACCCCCCTTAAACTGAAACATCCAGAAATAGAGTTCTTAAAAGCCGAAGCTGCAAAAGCGTGAGCAGGATTGTTAAATTCCCTTGGGGTCCAACTAACATGAAACAGACCACGCCTAAAGCAAGTGTGTAAGGGACCATATATGCGATTGTTTGGACTTTATAGCATTGATTGCCTCACGAGAATCTGAAATAAGACTAGCTTCAGTCCATCTGTGCTCCAGGCAGGTTTTCATGGCAAATTCTAAGGCTCTGAGCTCAGCTTCCAGAGGGGAGTCAGCTTTGAAAGAAGTCGTTGAGAGGAGGATAACCTGACCAAGATCATTTCGGGTTACTAGAGCTGCTGAAGTGATACTACGTAGTAAGGCCTGGGGATTTGTAGCATTACCAGTGTGAAAAGAAGAGTTTAGGGCATGTTTGGTTCATTGGAATGGGCCTTGGAATGGAAAACTCATGGGAAAAAAAATATTGAAAAATACGGTGGTTTTATATTTTTTAGGATGCGGTACGGTTTTTATTAGAAAAATACTGTTTTTTAAATAATATTTAGAAAAATACTATTTTTTAAAATAGTAACTAGTTTCTGGAAACTGGTAACTAGTAATGAAAGATATTTATAACTAGTATATAACTGGTAACCAGTAACTAGTAACTAGTTTCTTGAAACCGGTAACTAGTAACTATTTTAAAAATGATATTTTTCTAAATATTTTTTAAAAGTGATATTTTTCTATAAAAACCGTACAAAAATTAGAAAAAAGACTGACTTCTGTATATTTGTAATTTTTTTTGGTTTTTATAGGTATAAGTGTTAGAAACCCTAAACTTATTCCAACACAGGGCCCATTTCAATGTTTGGTTTGCACTTTAAACTCAGGAATCATAATTCCTTAGTAATTACAATTCCACCATTCACTGGATTTGGAATTACTGAACTCCATCTATTGAATAAAGATTCCATTCTTTACTAATACATAAAAAGGATTACTTTCCCCTTTTTGCCCTATATCTCTCTCTCTTGTGCACTATCTCTCCTCATTTGTATTGTAAGAATGTTAGCTATTTTATATACAGATTTTTTAGTTTTTTTTTTTCCTTTTTTTTGGGTCATAATATTAAAAGAGCCAAGGTCATACATATATGTAGGTATTGATAATAGTTACACCACTACCCTATGGTCTTACATTTATGCATGTATTAATAATAGTTACACAATTGTCAGTTTTTTCAGTTAGTTAAAAGTTAAATAAATAGATTTAATATAGTATAATTTTTTCTATTTTTATTTTAATAATATGAACTAATTATTTAATATTATCAAAACATTGCAAATAAATTATAATTTTTTACCCAATAAAATTATATATTTTTTAGATATAAATGTATATATATTTAACCAAAAAAATATATATTTATAGAATTATAGAAGCTTGGGTATTTTAGTCAATATAACATTGATTCCATTCCATTCTAATGTCTAACCAAGCAAAGTAATTCTTATTCTAGTACTGATTCCTATTTTTAAGCAAATAATGGAATATCACTCCTATTCCTATTCTGATTCTATTCCATTACGATTCCTATTACCATTCTAATTCCATTCCACGAACCAAACGCCCCCTTATTGTGAACCAGATTTTATCACAGATTTTGAAAATCTTATAGTATACATTTTGAAATGTGTGCCAATTTTTAGTGTAATTATTATTCATAAAATGTGTACTACGGCATACACTTGATGTATGAAATGTAGACCACGATATACACTCATATCTGAAACACTGATAGTCTACATTTCGAACAAAATGAGCATAAAAACAGATATTTATAAAATAAAAATAAAAAATAGGTCTTTATGGTAATATAATTTTAAAAATAAATATTTATGAACTTTTCGCTTTTTTTTTTTTCCTTTAAAAATGTCGTATAAAGCTTAATTTTCACTATAAAGATTGCAGCTTTAAAAATTCAAGGCCCAAAACAAGGAGGGGAAATGACATTCTACAATGACATGTAGTCTAAATTTTTTATGAGAAAACTAAGTGGATGACTAATTTTTTAAATTGATTTAAGTAGATGTGCATGTTTAAAAGATTATAACTAAATGTTCATTCTTTTTAAAATTTCAATAGTGAAATATATTAAATTGTCATTTTTTGTCATTTAGTAAGTTGAACATTTAATTCTAAATTTTGGAGAGCTTGGTCATATAATGAGTTTTAGACCAAAAAAATGGTCAAAATCAGCCCAAATTTTATTGACCTGCGTCAGAGTATTTTATTATCTGTCACAACCTGTCAACCAGTCAACCATTAGCTAAGTGAGAAATTACATCTTTATCATTAAGATGTAGCAAAAAAAATTTCGGTTTAACAAGCAGCATACAAGTTTCGACTCAACATGAGAACAAGCCTTCATATTGTGGAGTTCCACAATATCTTTCACTCGTGATGAAAAATAAAAATGAAAAAATAAACAAGGTTGAAATGCGAGACAGTCATTTATTTTCTATAATGACAAGATTGAAATAAAAAGAAACAAGGTCATAAAAAATTTGGCAGCCGGAAGGAAACATTGTAGAAGACTAAGATGTGCATACCGAAGCAGAAGCCCAATTGCTCTTGGCCAGAGAAAGCAGCACTCCCATTGCTTGGATGTAATTTTCCATGAACGAGAGCTCACCCCTCCCTGCTACTCATCTCTATATTTCCATAGATATTCATTTCTTTTTGGCCACGCCAAGCCTTAGTCGGAAATCCTCCTCCATGAGGGGAAGGCCTTCCCTTAACTTGATTTTTGGCTCCCATCCCAGCAACTCTTTTGCTTTTGTAATGTCAGGTTTCCTCTGTCGAGGATCATCGGGAGTGTTCTCCACCTTCTTTATCTCCACCTCAGGATTAATCAGCTGTCAACAAAGTCACATTGTTAGGCAACCGTTATCACTTATGTACTTTAACTGACCAAAATTCCTTCAGCAAGTTTCATCCGGGACTCATGCTTGATTACTATTTTATGCATTCCATATTTCTTGAGATGGCCCCAACCCCAACCCCACCTATGCAACTGGTCTTGCTTTCCACTAGCAAGTCCAAACTCCTATCTTACAGTTGCTCTCAGTAAAATGTTACCCTATAATTACCAGACTATTTTACAACCTAATATGCAAAAAAATGATTTTCAGACTCCAAATTCCCCATTACACAAACATCTCTGTACCTTAAGTCTACAATACTTAAAAGAATGAATGCAGCTTTAAAAAAAATATCTGTGTAGTGCAAAGGAAGCTAAACAATGGCAAGAAACTTACCTCCTTCACCGTCTCTGCAAGCTCAAGCATTGTAAATTCACCTGAAAATGTTCAGAAAGGAGAAAAACAAGAAACCTAAATTAGCAAGGGAAGTCGATAGGAAATTACGACATGACTTAAAACCACTATAATGCTTGCAGGATATATGCATATAAGAATTCCGTAAGATTAACCTGGGTTTCCAATGTTGATGGGCCCAGTGTGCTCTCCTTCCATAAGACGAATTAGGCCATCAACCTAAATCATTTTTTAACAGAAAACTAGTGTTTTATGATCTGATATCTTGTAAGGCAAGGCATAAAAAATTGTGGAAACAAAAGATTCATATACCATGTCAGAGACAAAACAGAAACTACGAGTTTGAGTTCCAGGAAGTTGGACAGTTAAAGGTTCATCACTGCATTGTGCAAAACAGGAAGTCAAAAGACATTTAGTATCAATATAAGAGAAAAAAGGTCCAAAGCATTTATACAGTAAAATAAGAATCTAAGAATTACAGATGTCACTATTAGTAAATGCATGCACAAAAGACATCATTTTGACTTATATAGAGCATCATCATCTGAAACTCGCAACAAACCAAACATCATGCTACACAAAAGAGGATCTACATCAAGACTTGGAAAAAAGTTCTAAGTTATGGTCTTATCTTGGCAAATATAAAAATGCATATGTCAGGCAACAAAAATACCATACAAGACAGCCCAAACACTCACCGGAGTGCTTGAGCTATAAAATTGCTGACCACACGCCCATCATCAATATTCATGCGTGGTCCATATGTATTGAAGATTCTAGCAATCCGGATTTCTGTCAGTAGAAGAAAGATTACATCAACTGGGTAATAACTGAAATCCACAAGACAAGAAATACTCTTGTTGAAAAGATTACCTATTCCGTGCTGCCTATGATAGTCAAACATTAAGGTCTCGGCCACACGCTTCCCCTCATCGTAGCAGCTCCTAACTCCTGCAAGTTTAAGATGATGTATAAGGTGATAAATACAATTTCTTCCTCAACTTAAAATAGAATAATTGTGTATGCTTTCAGGAAAAAAAAAAAAACTACGGTAAAGACAAAAAATCCGAAAGAGACAGAAAACTGCTTTCTAGCATCCTCTGCTATTTTGATCAGAAACGGGAATAAGATAAATTAGAAATCTATATTATTATTATTATTACTTTATTAATTAGATTATTTTAAGAGTTTACACTAATGTATTATTTAATTATTAGGTTTTATTTAGTTTTGAGTAACTAGTTTCATGTTTTCCTTTTATGAATGTTTTTAGAACTTGTTTAGTTTCCTAATTTTGTTCAAGAGCTTATGTAGAAATAAGCTCCTCTATGTTTTGTTTTTTTGAAGACTAGATTAATGAAATGCGAACTATTCAAACTCTCTAAAGTTCTCTCTTCTTGTCTTAATTCTTCTCTTCTCTTCTAAATTCTTCTATTCTTCTTTATAAATCTCTCTCTTTATCTTCATCATCTTCTCTCTCCTAATTTTTCACTCTTGTTCTACATCAGAAACTTATTACAAATATGTTGTCAGGACAAGGACCACGCGTGTTTATTGTAACAAGGAGTATCTCAATCCTATAAGCCACAATAGAGAAGAATAGTAGCTTAGAATAAGATAACACTTACCAATTGGGTTAACATTACCCCAGTAGCTTTCTGGTTGAGGATGCACTAGAGGATCTCCATATACCTCTGAAGTTGATGTAAGCAAAATCCTGCTCAAACAAAACTATATTACACAAAGCAGGATCATGGCACAAGCAACTATTTAACCACAAAATCAAGTCGCCTCACCTTGCTCCAACTCGCTTTGCAAGTCCAAGCATATTCAGTGTGCCAATTACGTTTGTCTTTATTGTCTGCTCGAGTATTATATGCAATTATGTTAGCTTGTGTTTCAAGTGTTCCTCATCTTTGGGAAAAATTGCCAGTGATTTCGAGTAATTACGAGCCATACTGAAGACTATATTTAGCCCCTCTAATTTTGAATGTCCTAGGGTCAAACATGGCATGTTTCTAGTGACATGCTGGAATTTTCATATGTAAATGCAAACAAACTGTTGTGTTTTTCCAATAGCAAGCAAAATCAGAATACCCGCCACATTTCTTTGATAAAGGGGCATTGCAAACATTGTTATGAGACTTTTTAATGTATAACCTAATGATTTATACAACAAGTGGTGACAGAAACAGTAAAAATGGAAGCCTTTTAAAAGAGATGAAAAAGTGCAATGTATAGGACACTGCAGGAGCAGATGATACAAGAAGAAAAGTACATAGGCAAGTAATGGTACTTGAAAGGTTGATACAACATTACAACTTACAAGGAAAGTATATGAGAATCTTGACTAAATAATTTAAAGCATTAATTAAACTTAAAGATGTACACACCTTTACAGGATTGTATTTATAGAAAATTGGAGAAGCTGGGCAAGCAAGATGGTAAATCTGATCAACCTCCACCAACAATGGCTCGGTAACATCTATATGAAAAAGCGTTATTACTATAAACTCGGACATCCATATTAAACCATGTACTAGTAGAAGAAATTACAGAAAATTGATGGTGGTCCATCGCAAATATTAACACACTGACAATAAAATCATCCCAAATAAGGGACGCACTCCACCAATATAAATCCACTTAGATTTTTATCTAACAGTTTGACAATTCAAAGATACATCATCAAACAGAAACCATAGCACAAAATCATCTCATTAGGTTATCTTATAACTACGAGTAGTAAAATCAATTAAAGGTGCAAGTTAAGATTTTCAAAATTTCATATCAAGGACTGGCAGATAAACCATGAAAAAGACTTGACTTAGTGCTTTAACTTCAATCATATCATGTTTGCAAGGCAGAGTAAATAGTGATTATCAGCTATTTAGTACAACTGTTTCAAACTAAAGATAACTTGAAGGACAACAAGGATAAATCAACTACCATGACGAATAAGCTCAAATCTGGGATGACCAATCCATTTTCTGAGGTTGTCCTTTGAGCCAGTGAAGAAGTTATCAACAACGATTACCTGAGTAGAAAACACTAGACGAATAAATCATTATGACACAAGATGCTTAATTGCACACTAAGCTATAGTATTTTCATTGATATCAGTGTATAAACCCATGATTGGATGTAAAGAAACCTAACACATTCACATTTATTTAGGCATGGTGGGAGGAACAGAAAACAAAAAGAGCAGGCTGACCTCATTCTTTTTGTTTTCCATCAATTTGTCAACAAGGTGAGAGCCAATGAATCCAGCTCCTCCAGTAACCAAAATTCTCATATTGGACTGTCAGTTACAACCAAAATTAAGTCAATGATAAGCACAGAAATATTAAACAAGTTAAAATATTAGTATAAGTTTTACATGTAATGCACGGTATAAAGACTTCTTCAAAAGCAAGCCTGGATCATATTTGAACATGTAATTGACTCATAACAGCCGATGAAGCATA
Organism: Trema orientale; assembly: GCA_002914845.1. Classification (NCBI taxonomy): domain Eukaryota; kingdom Viridiplantae; phylum Streptophyta; class Magnoliopsida; order Rosales; family Cannabaceae; genus Trema; species Trema orientale. The sequence continues at coordinate 67,118 of JXTC01000472.1, forward strand.
CAAGCAAAGTAGCAAGAGGCGGAAATGAGAATCTGCCTGAATCTCCAAATCGAATACGCTAGAAATAATACTTATGTTCTTCCAGATTTAGTGTATGTAATCATAAAACCAAGAAACAATGAGTACTCTTACCTTGATGAAAGTTTTCATTTAATGTGATATTGCTGAATAGAACTATTGTCTATGACCTAAGTGCACAAAACTCCCTCTACTAAAGGATATCCTTTGTCAACATATCTATAGAGAAATCAACCAAGTACTACTAATTTTTTTGGCAAAGACAGAAGAAATTCGACAATCCATATATACCAAAAAAAAGGAAAAAAAAGGGGAACACAATTTACAACACCAGAAACCAATGCACACATCGGATTTAAAATGCAAAAACGTGTAACATTTACCAACATATGATAGGCCATTTCAAAAAATTAATTGCCAACAATAAATGCCTAAAACGAAAGGCAATTAAGCAACTACCTATAGGCATAAATATCATGATCACAACATAAACCTTTAAACTAGAAAGATCAAAGTACACTATGAAAGATGCTGTAATTTCTCGAGACATTATAAATATATAAAGTAAGCATCCTGACCTGAAAAAATTTTGAATTACGCAATGGTGATGGCTGTGGAGGTGGCTTTGTTGTGGTCTTTTCTCCTCCGTTGGATGAATTGTTTGCCATTGCTAAGATGCGCTGTTAAATCACAAACCTGTAAAAATTTCCAAAAATCAGAGTCCAAAACATATAATTACAGACACAATTAAAAATGGGTAATAATCAAAATTTGAAATTTCAGCTTCTTTAGCTCAATCCTTTCGACTCCTAAATTCATTGACCATAAAGAAACAATATATTGACAAAAATACCAAATTTTCTTACAAAAATCGGATGAGAGAAGTTTCAATCCCAATTATAACAAAAGAGATGAAAATGAGCCTCAGAAGAAAAGCAACCAGAAACCCTAATCATCCATGATCGAAAACTCATATTTATAGTTCCAAAACCGAAACTTCTTTCACCAAACGATGAATTTCAATAAAATATATACATTATATATATTATTTTTGAATTTGATCATTAAATAAACCAAATAGAAAGCCTTCAAATTCAAGGAAAGTTTTCCTCAGGTCATTATGATAGCTCCTCGATAACAATTATTAAAGCATAAATCACACCAAACGGTACTCCCAAATCTAAAATTTAAAACACACCAACTTAATATACAAGTTCAGTTTTCATATTCGATTATGGTTTATATACATATAATAGGTATGTATATATATGTATATGTTACCTCATAGAACTCAAAATTTTTGGATCTTAGTAAAAAGTTTTGGGGTTTGGAAGAAAGTTTTGAAGATTAGAGATGAGATTAAGAGGCGTTAATTACGGAGATTAAGCTGATGCTTTAGGACATTATACTCTAGCATCTACGGTCTAGCACAGTGGGACTGAGGAGAAGGTTCTTGGCTTGCTTTGTAAGATAGAATCAGATGCTCCACAACGATTTTGTCTTCTTTACGCTTACGCATCCGGATCTGCCACGTGTCAAAAGGGAAAGGTGCCAAGCGTGTCCCACGTTTTCTCAGGTAGGAGGAGATTGTCTACGAAGTTTTAACTGAGAAGGTCGATCTTGACCATTGATTTTCTGGGGGTTGCGCTTCAGTTTAAGAAGGTCCGCGCATTAAACGTTCAGGATAGGAGGACTGTGCCGGCTACATTCGGGGACTCCCCTTCCGGTGTTGGATGTTTATTATTATTATTATTTTTTTTTTCCAAGGCAAAAGTGCTGAAAAAAACTATCATAATGAAGAAGCACAGTTTGGAGTAAACGTTGTTTGTTTGACTGTTTGGCAAACTATTTTATAAGTTGAATTAGAATAATGGGATATTATAATGATTGGATTTGGTTCCAATACCAAGCTTACATCAGCCTAATACATTCTTTTATTTCAGAAGATCACGAAAGATGATCTAATTTCGTATTTCACTATGTTCATTTTTTGTTGGCCTATTCTGGATTTGTATGAGTGCTAACTTTATATTTGGGTACATTATTTGGAAACAATCTTGGGTACATTATTTGGAAGCAATCTTATGCTTTTTAGTTAAGTTGGGTGCATAAATACAGCGTAGTATACGTTTATTCCAGTTTGAAATAAAATTCATGAACACAAAATGTGGCAACGGGGGACTTAAGATCATCTCCATGCAATTTATTTATTTTTTTGTTATGTACTTTTACAAAGGTATTTCGTTGCCATAAGGTCAAAAATAACACGTGTGTGCATGTGTTCTCAATTAGCTAGTATTTTTTTTTGTTTTAATAAAAAAAGATTACATAAATGTTGAGTCCAAAAATAAGTGGAACAACAAAATGTGGCTGTAGTTTAGTGGTGAGAATTCCACGTTGTGGCCGTGGAGACCTGGGCTCGAATCTCAGCAGCCACAATTGTTCTTTTCATTTCAAGATGGGAAATTGAAATAAATAATAGTAATTTTGACTGAAATAATTTTTTTTAATAGTGATTTGAAAAATGATTTTTTTAGTAGTGTTTTAATGTTTTGTAACTTTATGGTGGAGGATCACATAATTTGTAACTATTGATTAGTCTTTAAAAAGTCATAATTTTATAGTCATAAATTGTGACTCTATATCACATAATTTGTGACGCTGATAGAAATGTCAATTTGAAAAAAATTACTAAAAAAGTCATTTTGCTCCAAATTAGTACTTACCAGGTTCTTTTAAGTGTTTTCAACTATTCACCAACGTTGTGTCTTCACTTTTGAGCCCATTAAAATTCACAAGCCAATACTCGAGTTTGGGTGCAAACTGGTCTTTTAAGTCGCATAGATATACATTTTAGAATAGAAGCCAAGGAGCAGTCCTTCTTTCATGCCAAGATTGGGTAAATCTCTTGAAGTATTGATTTTGATTTTATTGATCAGTTAAACCTCTACTATGTTGTATGTATTATCTCATTTTGATATATATTATCGAAAAATTTTTTGGGTTTGATCTTAGTGAAAAAAAATCTTGAATTTATGGTTATATTAAAAAAAAAACTCTTTTTTTTAATATTAGTAATTTTTTTAAGTTAATTATATTTTTATACCTTCGTTTTGACCGTTTGTTCAAATTTATACATTGTGTTTTGGTTATTATCAACATTAACATTTAGAATTGAAAGTTTTAATAAATTTATATCATCTTTGGGTTAAACACATTGTTGACCATTGATTTACTAAAATATCCTTCCAAATTTTAAGGATAATATTTTAATACTTAAGTTAAATTTAGAATTAATTAAAATTAATATCTAAAAGAACAAATATTAAATAATAATTTAAAATATGTAAAGCCTAAAAATATTAAAAGTTATTTATAAATATATTTATCATTTTTTAAAAATGTTTTAAATTTGGAGTTCTTTTAAATATATGAATATAAACTTTAAAGGGTATTTTGGTAAACATAATGGTCAAAGTTGGTATTTGATCCAAAAAGAGTATAAATTTGTTACAAGTTGTAAATCTGAAGATCAATATTGATAATAACCAAAATGCAAGATATAAACTAAACAATCAAAATATAAGGTATAAAGATGTAATTATTTTTTTCTAGCAAAAAGAATCTTAAATATAACATTTGGATTATTAATTCCAATCAAATTATCCCACAAAAATAAGTCCAATGACCTATTTGTTTTAGGTGTACATTATTATGTGCTCCTGTATGAGTTTATTATTGTTGCCAAACATCTCTATTGGGAGAAAACATTGTTGTTCTACATTGAGAAAAAATTAGCATTTTTTAGTTGAACATAATAAAAAAATGGGCGCGTCTACAGTATGGGTGCCCCTACGTAGGGCCTGTCTATTCACCGTTGGATGGGAATCTGTATATAAATAGATTCTCCACAGATTCCCGTTATTTTCCACGGATTCCCATCCAATGATAATTAAGGCATGACCCTACGTAGAGACGCCCCTACCGTAGCCATTCCCTAAAAAAATAGTTTCAAAACCTTATGTTTGGGTAAATATCTTGAAGTATTTACTTTAATTTAATTGATTAATTAAACTTCCAACATGTTGTATCTATATCTCATTTTGATATATATTGTACTAGTTTCCATATATATACATTTATTTTTGGTTATTATCAGAAAAACTTTAGGTTTTATAATTTCAGTGACAAAAACCTTGTTTCTGATTTTATATATATATATATATAAAATCTTATTTTTTTAATTTTTAATTTTAGCAACAAAAAAGATGACTTTCTAGTTATATCAAATAAAATTTTTAGATTATAAAATCCAATAAAATTGCACAATAAATAAGTTTAGTGACCTATTTACCCTGGTATATAGAGACATGTGCTACTATGTGAGGCAATTTTGTTGCCAACACTCTAACTGGGACGAAAACATTGTTATTTTATATCAAAAAAATTGGCATCTTTTAATTAAATAAAATAAAAAATAGTTCAAAAGTACGAAAGAACTAATCATATTATATATTCTCGTCCCGAATTTTGATTAAATGATTATTTTAGGGTCAATTTGACTGAATTTCAAAATTTTAGGCCCCGTTTGGTTCGCCAATTCGAATGAGTGCATTTAAATGAAAATTTTAGAATGGGTTATAATTGGAATGAGAGATATTTGAATGGAAAAACATTAGAATGGGTTGAAATTAGAATGGGAACATTGGAATGGACCATTCAAAAATACCTCTTCCCCTCCATTCTTATCCAAGACACAAAAAACCATTCCAATAGTTGATTTGACTGATGAACCATTTGAATAGAAAAACTGAATTGTTGAAACAAACACCCATTCCAAAAGACCATTTGAATGGAAAATTTGGAGTTGTTAAAATAAACACCCATTCAAATAGATTTTCCATTCCAATAGAATGGAATGGTTAAAACAAACGGGACCTTAAGGTTTTATTTGATATAACTAGAAACCCCCTCCCCCCCCCTCTCTTTTTTTTTTTGCTAAAATTAAAAAACCTAAGACTTTTTTTTTAAACACCTAGTTGTGTATTAACTTTGAGAAATTTATATCCAGTACCCCTTTTGTGCCTTATATTTCAAAAATATATTTTTTCAAAAAAATTATTTTTCTTTCAAAAATATCCCTTTTTAGGTGTACGTTCCACGTGTAAAATGTGTAGAATACATTTACAATATAAATTTTACCTATGATTTACATTTGTAATGCAAAAATATACATATAGTATATAGTTTGAAATTTACACTGATTTTTAGGTGTAATTTTCATTCATAAATTATATACGGTGGTATACATTTCGGTCACGTTTGGTAAACTGTATAAAGACTCTGTATTATATTAATTAAACACAATATTATGTTTGATTGTACTTTTGTATTATATTATTTAATACGATATCAAATTTTACAATACGGAGAGTATTATCTAATACGAAAAAAAATATCTGTATTACACTGTATTATAATATTGACTCTCATCATTTTCTCTGTCCTTAATTTTTCTCACATCAATTTCTTTTTCTCTATTTTCTCTCTCATCCTGTTCTTTCTCTCACATCACTTCATCCTTTTTAAAAGTGGTATTTTTATAAATACTTTTAAAAGGGATATTTTCAAACGTTAAAATTTGTATTTTTGAAAAATTTCTTGTGAAAAGTGGTATTTTAGAAGTGGTACTTTTCAAAATAATTTTTCAAAATGGTATTTTTCTAAATAAAATCTTAAAGGTGGTATTTTTCAAAAATTAAATAGAATAATACAATACAATACAATACAACCTGATATAATATATCACAATATAATATAATATAATATAATACAATACAATGCGGCATACCAAAACATGACTGAAACTTGGTCATATTTGGTAAAATGTATAAGGACTTTGTATTGTATTAATTAAAACACAATACTATGTTTGATTGTGCCTTTACATTGTACTATTTAATACGACATCAAAATTTAATACAATATGTAGAGTATTATCTAATACGTAAAAAAAAAGATCTGTATTACACTATATTATAATATTGACTCTCATCACTTTCTCTCTTTTTAATTTCTCTCTCATCACTTTCTCTTTCTCTATTTTCTCTCTTATCACTTTCTTTCTCTTTCCTTTCTCTCTCATCACTGACTTCTATAGGTATGGCTATGTATATTTGATGCATAGAAAGTCTGAATCTTTTGACATGTTCAAAGAATTCAAAGCTGAAGCTAAAAGACAATTTGGAAAGCCACTTAAATCACTACTATCAGATCGTGGTGGTGAATATCTTTCAGTAGACTTCACAGATTTTTAAGTAGATCATGGAATTATTTCTCAATTGACAGTACCTAACACACCACAATAGAATGGTGTTGTAGAAAAGAGAAACAGAACCTTATTAGATATAGTTCGTTCCATATTTAGCTACTCATTTTTACCAACCTCATTTTGGAGATATGCAATACAGACTGTAATCTATATTTTGAACAATGTTCCATCAAAGTCTGTTCTTAAGACACCCCATAAGCTATGGACTGGTCGCAAATCTAATTTGCATCATCTTCGTATATGGGGATGTCCTGCTCATGTCTTGAAGAAACATGTAAGTAAAATGGAATCGCGCTTTGAGGTTTGCATTTTTGTAGGTTATCCCAAGGGTACAAAAGGTGGTTTCTTTTATAATCTAACTGACAACAAAGTATTTGTTAGTACAAATACAACCTTCTTGGAAAAGGATTATATGAAAAATTACTAGTCTAAAAATGAAGTAATTATTAAAGAAATCACCCGGGATGTTGAAATGCCTGTTATTGATGAGATGATATCATTTTAGATATCTACGAGTACTTCAACACAAAGGGCAGTTTTACAGCAAGTACCACCTACTAGTGGACCACTTCCTGTAGAATAAAATGTTCAGCGTATAGTACAACAACAACCAGCCACTAAAATACCCCATAATCCTCCACAGCCTCGTTGTAGTGGGAGAGTTGTAAGACAACTTGAAAGATGGCAAGGTGAGTTCTTCTAAACTATCCATGAAAGTTTGGAAGTAGATCCCTTGTCCTATGACGAAGCTATGAAGGATATTCATGCCAACTCGTGGCAAAAGGCTATGAAATCTAAGATAGAGTCCATGTACTCTAGGGTTGTGCATCAGTCAGATTGGGTTGGGTTTTACTAATTTTTTGGCCCAACCCAACACAGTTGGCCTGTTAAAATTTGAACCCAATAGAAGCTAATAAAGCCTCCAAACCGAATTGGCTTATACAGTTGGGTTCGAGTTGGGTTGGATTGGGTTGATCGGCCCCAATAAAAAAATAAACACTTTGGACGTCAGCTAAGTCTCTTTTATAAATATAGGCTATTAAAACAAAAAGATAAATATATATTAACTCTAAACTTCCACAATCAAGTTCATAAACTTTCAAATCAAACAAAAATTATTGAATAATACAAACATAACCTTATCCATCAACTTAAAAATCAACCATAGTAACATTACTAATAGAGTTTCATCAAAAAAAAAAAAAAAACATAATCCAGTAAATCTGCAGCAAGACACTCCAAGTCCAACAAGCAGTAAGACACAACTCCAAATTCAATAAACAGCAAGCCACAACTCCAAGTTCAGGAAATAAGTAGCAATCTGTATTCATAATTTAAACTATATTAGCCATCAAATTCAAACATCAAACTCAAAAATATTAAGAAATGGCATTATATTACCAAGTACGCAGTAATCAATCCAGAATAGCAGGTTCAACACATTCCTGAAGAAGAATCTGCATCTCAAATTTCAACAATAAAAACAAGAAAAAGTAAGTGTATAAATCAAGTTAAAATATCAAACTTCAGCAAGTACAAGGTTATAAATCTGATTACCTGATTCAATATGTTCATAAGTGTGGAATTCATCGGCATAATCCTTTAGGTGCAATGGGTCATGGGTAGATTTAACCCAATTTTGAATACAAACCAAAGCTTCCACTATCTTAGAGCTCAAAGAACTTCTAAATGGATCCAAAATGCGACCCCCAGTACTAAAAGCTAATTTTGAAATGACAGTTGATACTGGGATAATAAGCATATCACGAGCAATTTGAGATAAGATCTTATACTTGCTGTTGTTTTCTTTCCACCAAGCCAAAATGCCAAAGTTAGGTGTCAAAGGATCAATAAGTTCTTCAGATAAATACTTGTCAAGATCATTTTACCTTGCACTAAAATCTTTATCTTTCTGATGTAAAAACTGAGACAATAACTTATGATCAGATTGAATAGGCTGCTTTTCCCTAATATGATCATCAATTACCCTTCACTTCTACCACTCTTTTCCGAACTAGTAGAGCCACCTTCGTAAAATTCTAACAAGTTACTCAAAAGAGTTTCAACCTTTTTGATTAGCTTTGTGGCAGTGATAGAATCATACACATTTTCAAAACAATACTTAAGCTACTCAAATTTGTACCTTAGATCAAGAATGACCGCAATAAATAAGATACAATTTATGTTATCCATACTTCCCCAATATTTGTCATACTTTTTTCTCATATTTTCAGCCATACTTGCCAATAGACAATCCCCCTTATAAATTAAGTCATTAATTTGATTTTCAATCTCACAAAGTTCATAATAAAAAACATTGGATGTAATTTGTAATGAACTACTAAGTCTCAAAATAACATCATAAAAAATTTTTAAAAACTTCATAAATGCCCTTGCATTCTCCCAATCTACACTTGAAGATGGTCCAACATTATCTTTCCCATTATTATCATCTTTGAAATGGCCTAGATACTTGTCATCTTCTTCCTTGTACCTCTCAAAAGCCTTTTCAAGTTTTATAGCAGCTTCTAGCATCAAATAGGTAGAATTCCATCTAGTAGGGACATCTAACACCAGTAAACCTTTGTACTCGATCTTTTATTGTTGCACACATGATTTGAACTTTTGCAACCTAGATGGAAAAGGTTTCACATATCTAACAGCCTTATTAATGGATGCAACTGAACTATGCATATCTTTCAAGCCCTCACTAATAATAAGATTCAATATAGGAGAACAATACCTCAAATGCATGAATTCTCCCTTTAGGAGAGTCCCTTTCCATCTTTTTATCTTCTTTTTGAGGTATGCTAAAGTGGTATCATCGGATGAGGTATTGTCTACGGTAATGGTAAAGACTTTATCAATTCCCCAACTATGTAAACAAGACTCAATCACCCTACTAATTATTTCTCTCTTGTGATTAGTTATTTGGCAAAAGTTCAGGACTCTTTTTTGCAATTTCCAATCAGAATCAATGAAGTGGGCAATAAAACACATGTAGTTTATATTTTGGAGAGAGGTCCAACAATCAGTTGTAAGGCTAACCCTTTGGAAACTCCTAGTCAACTTATCCTTTAACTTTTTCTTCTCAGCTTGTAAAATTTATAAGACGTCTTTAGTAACTGTAAACCTAGAAGGAGGGTCAAATCTAGGCTGTCACTTTAGACAAAATTGTCTAAATCCTTCCCCTTCCACAAACCTAAAAGGTAGTTCATCTAAAATGACCATTTTTGCCAAAGCATTCCTACAAGCTTCTTTGCTAAACCCAAGAGCCAATAAGTTGCTCCCACTCCCAGTTTCATTTTTAGGCTAAAAACACAATAATTTTTGCTTCTTATCTTCAACTCTAAACGAGTATTTCTTATACTGATTCTGTAAATGCACTAACATACTACTTATGCCACATATTTTTGTATCACAAGCATAGTCCTTCCCGCAATAGTTAGAAGCACACCTAGGGTCATTTGGATCACCATTCTTAATTCTAGTAAAGTGCTCCCAAACTATTGAGGCTGGCTTATTTGGTTTTTTCTTGTACTTTTTTACATCTGAAACTGGTTCTGCTTGTTCCCCAGAGTGTGGTAGGATGAGAATTTGGTGAGAGGAGAATGGTTGGTTTTGAAACTAGTTTTGAAGGTGTTGGGGTTGAATTAGCGTTGTTTTCCTCAGTTGGTTTTGAAGGAGACTCAGTCCTTTGGGTGTTCGATAGAGTAAGATATTTCTCCATATTTCAAATACCAATCCTAACCAATTAAAATGTAAATCTAATTCAATATTCAGAAATAAAAATATTCATTACTCAAACAATACTCATTGCTCAAAATAAACGATACCAAGTACTAAAAAAAAGAAACGACAGAAATAACATATGCCATTAATTGTGAGATTTCTGAGAAGTAATACACATAATAATGATACTATTATTACTAATAATTATAGTAACGAATGACTAAAAATAAAAAAGAAAAACAAAGAGAGATCAATTAAAATATCATTATCCATATTGAACTACTATTGCTTGTTATGCATGCATAATTAACGAAAAAATACAAAATGAAGTACCATCTTAACTGAGTCATTGTAAATAACAAAAATCCATTACTTCATCCGAGGAAGTATTTAAGAGATCAAGTATATATAAGTCACTCATCGTTAGTCGCAGAAAAGTTTGATATTAATTTTGTCACACCAAAATGATAATTGCAATATATTGTTAAAATCAATACATAATTGATGAGGACATCAAGGCTGTCAAGATTCGTGATCCAGTACAAGTTCCTATTGGTCCAGTGACGAGGGCTCGAGCTAAAAGATTCAAAGAAGA
>JXTC01000472.1:83134-109449 GCA_002914845.1 Trema orientale
TTCCTTGTGGCGTTCAAACAGACTTATCAAACGGATTCTCCATCCCCGTTTGTGGCGTCTTCACCATACCAAGGTTCTTGCTTTGCTAAGCAACGAGTTGCGGTTTCCATCAAACTTGAAAGGTCTTGGGGTTTCGTTTTCCAGATTTGGTAACGGGTTTCGTCATGTTGTTGGCGAGGTTCGTATCAATAATGGTGGACTACTTAGCAAGGTGTACTCTGTATGACAGATGAAACATCTCCCAGATTAGTATATTTCGAATTCTAACCTTTGGGTTTGAGAAGCAAATACACGAATTAGTTAGCATTGATGCATATTATTATTTCCAAATTCAAAAGTCATGAGTATAAAATTTAAAACATCAAGATTTTTTTTATTCTTCAACGAAAATAAATAATATAAATATTATAACAATTTATCTTTTACCTGAGCATTAGCTTCAGAAACAGATCCAGTATTAGAAGAATCGGATGATGCCTTTTTGTACCTCTCAATTGTTGATTTTAATATTTTACTCAAACTAAAACAAGAATGTAGGAGGTGATAATCGAAATTAAATAATAAAAAAAAGGATACCTTGTTACCGAACTCCAAACTGCCGACTACTGAATCCAAGAGAATGAAGGAGATATAGACAGAAAATGGTCGGATGGTTTGGATGAGGGTGAGTGACGACGAGAGAGATAATCTGGGTGAGTGTGAGGGTGAGTGATGGCAAGAGATAGGGTTTGGGTCTGGGTGAGTGTGAGGGTGAGTGAAGATGACACAGTGAGGAATTGAGGGTGAGGCCGTGAGAGTGAGGCCATGAAGGTGACTCGATAAGTGAGTCTGTGAGTGACAAGGCGAGATAGAGAGAGTGACCAAGTGTGAGAGACAGTCAATATTTAAGCGTGAGAGAGAGTCGGAGAGAGAGAGGGAGGCGCTACTAGCCTGGGATCATGAGAGGGGAAGTTTAGATAGGGTTTCCTTGAGAAAGTATATATATTTTTATTATATATATATAAATTTTTAAAACATTTTAGTAACCTATGTATTCGGCCAGGTCAAGGTGTATTGGGGTAGAGAGCCTTGTACCCCTGGGCCAAAGAAATATTAAAAAAATTTGAAGTTTAAGCCCAACCCAACCCAATAAAAGCTTACAACCCATCAACTTCGGGTTGGGTTAGGTTGGATTAGGCAGATTGATCGGGTTGATGGAATGCACAACCCTAATGTACTCTAATCATGTCTGGAAACTTGTAAATCTACCAAAAGGAGTAAAACCCATAGGGTGCAAATAGGTCTACAAAAGAAAAAGAGGAATAGACGGGAAGGTTGAGACCTTCAAAGCAAAGCTTGTAGCAAAGGGTTATACCCATAAAGAAGAAATCGATTATGAAAAAACCTTCTCTCCTGTTGTTATGATTAAATTTATTCATATTCTTTTATCCATAGCTGCGACCCTCGATTATGAGATTTGGCAAATGGATATCAAGACTGCATTTTTGGAAATCTTGATGAAAACATCTATATGATGTATTCAGACGGTTTTGTGGAAAAAAGCCATAAGGAAAAAGTCTGTCTCTTGTGGAGGTCCATTTATAGACTAAAGCAAGCTTCTACATCATGGAATATAAGATTTGATAAAGCGATTATGGATATGATCAATTCGTAGATGAGCCTTATGTCTACAAGAAGATAGAAAATAATAAATCAGTATTTCTAGTACTTTATATAGATGATATTTTACTGATTAGAAATGATGTAGATGCAATGACAAATACTAAAGTATAGTTTGTAAAGTAATTTGATGTGAAAGACCTTAGTGAGGTAAGTTATATACTAGGAATCCAAATCATTCGCGATAGGAAGAATAAGTCCATAGCTTTATCACAAGCATCTTATATAGATAAAATCTTGGCTACATTTAATATGAAAAACTTCAAAAAAGGGTTGTTGCCTTTTCGACATGGAGTTAAACTGTCAAAAGAACAATCTCCTAAAAATGCAAAAGAGATAGAAGACATGAAGAGGATACCATATCCTTCGGCAGTGGGAAATCTCATGTATGCTATATTATGCACTAGACCTGATATATACTTTGCAGTGGGAGTTGTTAATAGATTTCAATCAAACCTAGGACCAGAACATTGGGTAGCAGTCAAGCATATTCTAAAGTATCTTCGAAAAACTAGAGACTATATGCTTGTGTATTCTGGAGAAGATCTTACTCCCATTAGGTACATGGATTCAATTTCCAATCAGATCTTGACTTTAGAAAGTTAACTTCTGGTTCTATCTTTACTCATGGCGGAGGAGCTATTATTTAGAGGAGTGCAAAGCAAACTTGTTGCTGACTCCACCGTGGATGCTGAATATGTAGCTATTTGTGAGGCTGCAAAGGAAGCTATTTGGCTCCGAAAATTCTTAATAGATTTACAAATGGTTCCTACTGCTAGTCAGTCCTTGACTCTATATTGCGATAACAGTAGAGTAGTTGTCAACTCAAAGGAACCTAGAAGCCATAAAATAGTGAAGCATATTGAGAGGAAGTATCATCTCATTCGAGATATAGTTGATTGAGGAGAAGTGATTGTGTATAAGATCGCGTTGGAAGATAACCTAGCTAATCCATTGACTAAAGTACTACCTGAAAAAAGTTTTGAGGGTCATTTTATAGGTTTAGGGATGTGAAAGATGTACTAAATTACTTTTTGTGCAAGTGGGAGATTTTAGGATTATGCCCAAAAAGTATTTATTATTTATGGATATTTATTGAATATTTTAGATATTTAATAAAGTTATAATTCATGTATAGTATTTGTGATAATATTTTGATTATTGGTATAATAGTAAATGTCATAAAGATTCCATGATTTATTTATTAGAGAAATATATTAATAAAGTTATTTATTAAAGTTAAGACATATTTTCTCTAATTAAATTAAATAAGATTGTTCACAACTAGTAAGAGAAGCTGGACACTTCTCTTGGATCGTGTTGCAAGGCTTTGTACATTTATAGTGTGTCTTAATCTATATTGGTGTGACGATATGCAAAAGTCTACATGGACCATGTGAAGTATGTTCTTATAATAAGTGCCGTTGACAAGAAATATTCTCACAAACTAGATGATTAACGCATGTCTTTCTTAATCCTGAAATAGTTAATGAACCAGTATTCATAATTTGTATTATTTGAGATGTTAAAAAGTACAGATTAATAAATTGACGATCTAGATCCTGACATTTTGATAATACATTATTATGGGTATTGGGAACATATGCTTATAGACATGGAATCCACAACTCTATCATATAGAGAAGTGAATATCATCTTGAGGAATTATAGGAGTTTGGATTGTTTAAATCTTAGCTAAGTAATTAATAAAATTGGAGACTTTATGTAAGTCTGGTTATCCATTAGATATAGTCTCGTATCAGTGAATTAAAAGATATAATTAGAAGGGCAAAATGATAATTTTACCTAGCTCCAATTATCAGTATTCATGTAGGGATACATATGCACATGTTAATTATCTAATGGACATAATTTTAATTATAAAGTATCTTGTGATATTTATTTAATTCAAGAGTACAGCTTGGATCTTTAGTGGAATAAGTCCATAACTAATGGTACAAGCCCACTTGTATTAAGAGTTAATTGTAACTGGGCCATTATCTATTGAAGCTTGAACTAAATAGGTCCATTTGGGTTCCCAACCTATACCAACATCTTGGGCTACATAAGATCAATTGGGCTCAAATAGTTTCTGGACAATTACATAAAAATGGAGAAAAAAACCGGACTGAAAAGTGGGCATTTTAGGCCCATCACATTGCTCCTTAGAGCAATAATTTTTTGGCTAGCCCTAAGGCCCACTAGGACTGGCCAAAATCCTCCTTATGGAGGAGCCTATAAAAGGCTCCTCCTAACCCTTATTGTGTAGAGATTCAGTTTTGACTGAAACATTAGTTTGGCAGCTGTATAGAAAACTGAGAAAAAAGTGAGAGAGAGAAATTCTTAGAGCTACCATTAGAGGCCATTAGGGTTCTTAAATTCTCACTTGAAGGTTGATCGAGGTACCCACTCACCTCTACCGTTACAAGCTTGGTACATAGGTGCTGGAAATTGACTTAACACTTAGGAAAAATCATATATGCATGTAAAAAACACATGATCGCATTATGAACGTATCAGAAAAGTTAGCGGATTTAGGTTTTAAAATTTTTCATAAAAATAATTTTCATAAGTAGAACATGCATATATCATATACATGATCATGTATAACATAAATCAAATCTAGATGCATAAACCCTAGAGATTAGTTTTGGGGTTTATGTCTTGTAGTGTACTCTTCCTTGATCTCTTTGTTGATAGTGACCAAATCTCCAACCCTAAATCTTCTTGTCTATGTTCTTGCTCTTAGTTGATGAGGCGAGTGGGCACTAAGTTGAATCCTTCGTTGGAGAACGATTAAGAACACCTTCTTGATCCTTTGAAACACCGGGACGTGAGACAAGAACGTAAAATTGCAGGAAACTTTTTCTCCCTCTTTTCTCAGCCTTAGCCGAATTCTCTCTCTCTCTTTTCCTCTGCTTCGCGTGTAGCACACCTAGTGCTACTGTGCAGTTTTTTCTCTCATATATCTTATATATATAGGCCCAAAAACTGCTAATCTCAGTCTAACTAGGATTGGGCTTGTTCTTCAATTTGGGCTTTAAGTGTATTTTTATATCCGACTCATGTAACTTATTTATAAAAATACAAACTTCTATGTAGAATTATTATTTTACACATTTTCATGAAACTAATTTCACAAATATCACCAACCAATTAATCAGTTTTGTTGAGCTAGATAAGGGACCTAATGGATCCGAATAATCTAAGCTCTAATAGTATGATAAATACATAATAACTCTTATTATGGTATTTATATAAATACTATTAGTATAGGGAATACTCTAGTAAAGGCCTAATATTGGACTCTTAGATTAAATGTCATGCCTTTTATAGAGATTTAATTAACTAGCCTTGATTAACCAATCTATCTAGTATATTCTATACCATATGTAAAATCCCCATACAATGCCGTAGTTGGATAGGTGAAATACCATAATACCTCTCCAACACATATTTACCTTTAAGTTACCATCTTTCTATTAAGGAATAATGTTGTCGATAATTTTATTCTCAATGGCCATTTAGACAAAATTATCAATCAATTCACAAAGTGAATACTAAGATCTTAAATTTAATTATTCCATGAATATTGAAAGACCTTAAAGTAGCATTATGTATAGTATCCTTAACTATTTAGTATTTCCACCAATATATAAATAATAACTTCCAATATACCAGAATTTGCCTTTAAATTCACAGAGGTTAGTCTTTTAATAAATCGAAAGGCTACAATCTATGAAAGCAAGTCCAATCAAATATCAAGGATTAAGATCTATATGCTAGAGTTAGTTTGTAGTAATACTAAGAATTGAGTTACGGCACTCCAATTCTTTATATTACCTAGTCCAGTTCAATGCACATAACTTATTTATGTTGTACTAGTTTTTCTATCAGAAGTCAAATACTTCAATGATTTGAGACACATTATTCCCGTTGAGATAGACAAATACTACAATCTTTAATAAATAAAGTATTCCATCTTTATTTACATATTATGAACTAGTTAATTTAGACTTAGATAAAGAACCAAATCTCTCTATTTTTAACACTTAATCATGTTTGTTTCTTTATATACAAATAAAGTTATGGAATTTTTTTCAGATAAATAAACTATTCAACTAGGACAGTTTAGTCTAGCAAATATCATAATTGCATATAAGAGAAAGTTGTTTATATTAAAAAGGTAAAATTGGAAATCTACTTTTTAGAGAAAATATCCCAACAATAGGAAGGAAGACTCATTGGTTGAGGTACATAATCTTTTGCATGTATTTAGATCATAACAAAGATCCTAAAATATTTTATGAAAAACTATAATCCGAAAAATTTTTATTTTCTATGCTTCCACTCATCTTTGATTTTGTCATGTTTTTCGTAAATAATATCTAACAGTTATTGCATGTATTGATTTTATAATCATTGATGGATTTAGTTGCCTACCTAAGTGCAGTAAAGGCCGCTTTGATTTCATGTTGGTACACAAGATGGACCAGATTGTAATAAGGAATAATTTCTTAATAAGACAGCAATAAAGTGTACACTCAAGTTTCATTGTATACTTATTTTCGGATAACTCATATAGCCCAAGCAGGAGATTGTTGGGTTTTAATTCCTATATGGGCTTATATGGGTTTAATGACAATTATGTAAATTATGAGCTATTTAATTAAGTGGGGCCAACTAAGTAATCTAATTATGGGCTCAGGAAATTACTAACAGGATATGGGCTTTGTAATATGTGCTTACCCAATACTGATCCAATAAGGATTGATGGGATCTCTATTGGCTGTCAGTATATAAAGACATAACTATAAGGGTTTTGATCCTCAAGCCAATAGAACGTACGCTCTTTTGATTCTCTACCTCCATCAATAGAAAGAGATCCCATTGAGCATACATAGAGTATTCTGGCTGTGAAAGACCTTCTACCCTCGTGCTCTTAAGAATTTGTTGCTTCCACTCACGTGATCTCATCATTTGCTGTCAATCACAATAGATTCAGGTTAGTCACAGTTTTTCTCTTAACAAATCTTTTCCTGATAATTTGGTATGATAGATTCTAAGAATATGTTTTGTTTAACAATCTGTTAAGTATATCTAACATTAGCAAATTTGATCTAGGATGAAAATAGTAAATATAAGGCTTCGTCCTTTCATAGAGGGAAGCTCGCCAATGATAAAATGATCGACAACGATGAAGAAAGATGATCTGCAGCAATAACGAGATTAAAGAAGCTCGTGATTAATAATGACGCTCACTGCTGCTTAAAGATACAAAGGAGACATGCCACACATAGTGATTTTTTTTCAATATACTAATTTAATGGAATGCGTGTTTTGGGAGGTCACCAAAACAGCGAAAACATCTATTAGTTGTTTTCAATTTAGTGGTCTCAAAGTAGGTTTGTTTCCAAATATGCGTGTTCAAAAATAATCAACCAAACATGTTTTGTAATGGGTTTGCCTAATTATGTGTTTTTAAAATCAACAAAATAAAAAGGAATACTATCACTTTTATACCTTATATTTTGACACTTTATTCAAATTGTATCTCGTATTTTAATTATTATCAATATTGACTTTTAGATTTGAAATCTATTACAAATGTATATACTGACACCAATTTAGAATAGTATATTTACCAAGATACCGTTTAAAAAATTGAAATGAACTATATAAAAACTTATCCAAGAATAAATTTATTAATCATCTTGGTAAATTAACTACTCTAAATTGATGTCAGGGTATAAATTTGTAACAAATATTGAATTTAAAGGTTAATATATATTGATAATAATCAAAGTACGAGGTATTTAACTGAACAAAGTATCAAAATACAAGATATAAAAGTGATATTATCCCAAATAAAAACAGAATCTATTCGGTACAGGTCCTAGATTCTGAGATTCTCTAGTGTCTTACAACGTTTTAACTAACATATAAGCTATGAATATGTTCCCTAATACAGTTTTTTGATTTTCAAAAATTTAATTACTCACTACCATTAAATTGAAATATTATGTTACAATCTCATGGGTGAAATATAGTTATTTCTAGGTATGCAAAGTTGAATTTCAAAAAATAAAAAACCACACAATAGAAAAAAATAAATCAATGATGGATGCTATATATTGAAAATTATTTTGAACAAATTTATAAAATCTCCCATAATTAATTGTATTGAACTTATATGGAACAGGATATATGTTCATGTTCATTTTTTCCTCCGTTATGTATATATTAAAGAAATTCAAAAAAAGGAAAAATTTATAGTGCAGTGGAAAGCAAAAAATTTTGCACGGGTATAATCAATGATTATTGATTACAATGCTTTATTTCTTTAAAGCATGTATCATACACGAGATATCATGCAGATTAACACGACTTGAGGGATTCTCCCATTGCACGACTTCCTTGATTTCAACTTCAATCTCCTTAGTCTCTCTCATAAAGCTACTCATGCAAAACCCAAGAGCACTTAAACTCAAAATTACCATTTGGCTCTTGATCATGATCTCCTGATCATAATCACCACCCTCATGATCATCAATAACCACAGGACTCTTAATCTTCTCAATAACTTCTCTCGAGCGTTGCATGTAACAACTTAAGATGGTGTCAATCTCATCTTCATCTAATTGATTAAGATTATTTGCGTTATGTGAATATTTTCCCATCTCCACGTCATGCGACATTTCACTCTTCTCAAACTCCTTTTCTAGAACAGCCAGTGATTTTATCAGACTAACCTCTTGAAAACATCTTATTGAAGAACAAACCACTTTCTTGAAAAGTTCAATATCACCGTCCATTTTGATCACAGTCTCCTTATCATGATGATCAGAATAATATTGCTGAAGAGACCCCAATGCATGAGCACTAAAATCAACGAGATCCACCATTTTGGACAAAGACTTAATAAGCTTACCATATGAACCACTAGGAAATGGCGTAAACCAAAAGTTGGGCTCCAGCTCAGCTTCACCAATGAATTTTCCAAGCTCGTTAATGTTCATTTTCAGCTTCTTTCGGTTCTCTTCCAAGTGGGCTTTGCTAATCTGACCAGTGGCAGTACTCAACGAGCCAATGCACTCGCTCAACGTGTCAAGACTTCTAGAGAGGTGAATCTTGGTGAGAGTGGAAGCTCTCGTGGGCTGCATGAGTAGGTCCACCACAATGGAACAGGACAGCCCAATGAAGGTCTCGGCTATTCTCGCAATGGCAAACTCGCTCGGAGGCCCAAAATCAATTCGGCCCAATACCAAGATGGCCCCAATGACAGCCGAAATAGCCCCAGCCTGTCCGTACATCCGGCTACGCTGTAGGAAGCTAGTGAAAACGAACCAAGGGACAAGAGATACGAGTCTTAATGGCAACAACTTCTCGAAGAGAAACCAAACCAAGATTCCATAAACGGTTCCCAAAACAGTCCCTTGGGCTTTAAGGTTGGCCACTCTGAATGTGGGCTCTCTGCCAGCTGAAAGGCTTATGGCCACTGGGAGTCCGGCCCAGAACCCGTTTTCTTTGCTGTAGATAAGCCCAAAGAACACCGCGAGGCCCAATGAAAGTGAGCACTTGAACGCGTACAAGAGCCTTTGGTTGCTGACTTTCATGTTTGGAATAATGTGAATCCATATACCATCTTTATTAGTGGAATTCTTTTGAACCATGGTATCGGGAACTACTTTGCTTGCTAATTTTTTCATGTGGAGGAGTTTCATGCAGAAGAGGAAGAAAAATGAGGCCAAGTCTTGGTGGGTTGGTGGGATGTCATTAGGCACTGTCTGGAGGAATCTTTTATCTTCTTCAACTGATTCAGGAACTGTAAGCGAATCGTTTAATTGTATGCCTCCATATGTGCCAAGATTCATGTTATTCTCCATTGAAAAAAGACCGTCCTTGAGCTCCCCATTTAGGATTTTAACAGGAAATGAAGGTGTATTTTTCAAAGCCAGCTCCAACCCTCTTAATGGTACTTCCAAATCTTGCATTTTGTCTCCAGGATTCATCATGAGGCTGCATGGTTTCAAACATTTCAATGGAGGTCTCTCCCATTGCATGCTTTCCTGTGAACGTATAATTATACCAGAAAAGCTAAATATGTTAGCTAGTCATTAATTTTCGTAAAATTTTTATTTTATTATTTTTTTAAAATGTGATGAAAGGTGAATATATATTTTTCGCAAATTCTGTAACATACTTGGAATCGTTTTACATTTTGTAAAAGTTTGGTTCCGGTGGAAGCCAGGGTTTTTGCTTGAGATATTGCTTCAAGAGCAGAACTCCTATCCTCAGCGCAAAAGGCCTTCACTAGGTTCTTTAGCCTCTCTGAAGCATTCTCTCCGAATAGCTGGCAGTTGTGTTTCACCTGGAGAAACAAGAAAGAAATGCCCTTGAAATGTATGAACATAATGAAACAAATACAAAACGTGACACATAAAAAAATATGTGTTGGAATTATTAATTAATGCACATGTCAGCATCTAAAGTTATCCGTACGCCCACTAGCTACTCCCTCGGGCCTATGGCAATATTAGCTATAGTGAGAACGGACTCGACAATCACTCTACTCCAATATTAGCCTTCTTATGATGCGATTTAGACTTCTCGTGATGCAATTTATTTCGTTTTCTGATCTTATATGTAAGGCGCCGAAAATATTTTTTTGCTCGGTTACGGAATCAAAGAATTTCACGCCTTGCCTCAGTACGCGGAAAATATTGTTTAATCAAAGGATACCCTGTACATATGATTCGACAAATTAACATGCTTACCACTGTTTAAGGGAAAAAAGAAAAAAAAAAAAATAGTAACCACACACATTTTCACACTTTGTTATGTTTTGATCTCCACTAGTTATGATCACACTATTGATTAGGCTGGTATCAATTAAAAGATGAACTGATATAAGGAACTACTAATTTTTACATTTTTTTAAAGTAATATGTATTGTTCTTAGCTTATTATATATATAAATATATATATTTTTTGAAATTAAGGATTATAATTTTTATCTTGAATAATATATGAAGCAAATTTGTTGTTAACCGGTTAAAAATGTTAATTTCGTGTAAATTCTCGCTTCCTTTTTTCTTTTTTTAGGTACTTATAATTTCGAGCCATACCTATTTACCCAAAAAAAAGAAATTAAATAAATATATAAATCGACCCGTCATGGTATATAATCATTTTGCAAAAACAACCAAAATATGTAGTTGGTAGATATGGCATTTGTAGGTAGAACAATATATTAGCAACACATGTCAAATGAATTTATAAAATCATATCGTAGCTTTATTATTTGTAGATGTTATAAGTCGTACAAACCATATATGCATTAATCCGATACTTATATTCCGCTAGTTATACTCGAAAATTCTAAAACTATATCTATATAGCATGATCTCATAAGGTTGTCCTATTACTAGCAGGTTCAGGAGGAGTTATTATTTTGACGCATTTGTAGTAGTGTATTAATTACATAAAACATAAATTTACTAAATAGCAAAATATTAACCGATTTCTCTCGATAATATATTAATGAATTAATGTAGTACATTCAGGGACGAAAAACATATTTTTCTATTATATATATTAGTTATAAATGGTGTATAAATATATACATATTTACGTAAAAGTTCATGCATACGGATTGGCATATATATATATATACATACACACACGTATATATATAGAGCGTGAACATACCTCCTTGAAGGCTAACCTTGGAAAAGGAAGTAACAAAGCCAAAACACAAGCCAAGAGCCCGACCCCCGTGCTGGCCGCCACGCGGACAGGGTGCATAACGGCATCAGTTTGGTCGCCATTAATGAATCCTATTACGTAAACAATCACAATCTGGCCCAACGCTATCCGCTTCGACACCAGATGGGTCGACTCGGGCAGGGCCACCACGAAGGCACCCAGCGCCACCGCCAGGGCCGTGACGCTTCTCGAGAACCGAGATGGCCCGATCAGACACATGCTCAGCATGGCCGGCCCGAGGCTTTGGGCCGTGGCGTATAGGCCCAGCCAGCAGCCGCGCAGCGTGTCGCCGAGGGTGGCATCAGTGACGACGAGGATCACGGTGACGTAGGAGAATGCCGGGAAGCCCACAAGGCTGCGGAAGGAGGCTGGGCCGTAGAGGGTGGTGCAGCCAACTATGGCACAAGCCACCGCCGTCCGGAAGGCGGCTGCTAGGCAGGTGAGCCACGCGGCTCGGGCTCGGTGGGAGTGGTGGAAAATGGAAGCCATAGTGATGTTATTGATAGCTGAGCCAGTTGTGCTGATGAGTGAGGGGTTTTTTGGCCGAGCGAGAGGTGTGTACGGTATATCTGCAGGGCTTGGAGGGATAGGTGAGGTGGTATACATAAGGCAACTAAATACTAAAGTCAAGCAATTGAAACGTACTACGTGGTAGGCTCCACTAGGGCCATGTTTGGTTAATGGAAGACTCGACCACTTCATTAGATTTAGCTAAAATATGCTAGATATTACTGCTAGTGATACAGTCACCACAATACCACGTAAATATGCACTGTAATAAGATGTGTCATGTACTACCAATTTTGTTAGACTGCTACACATATTACAACTAGTGATTTGATCGCCATATGTGTCAAGCAAGATTAAAAATTGCCACTTTGGAGTTTGAGATTTAGATGATTTGCCATGAGGAATTTTGTTAAACTACTATTCGATGGGTATATAAAAATAACAATAAGAGCAGTGCTACCATATTCTTTTTTACACTCTTGTGCATTTCTTTATTAGATTCTACTAAAATATTTCACATATAAGTAATATATCAAATATTATTAAAATTCTCACGCGATGCGATATGCAATATACGAGTATAAAAAATAATGAGAAAAAAAGTACTTTTGTAGCGATAGTGTTCACTAAATTAAAACCAAACTTATTATCAACTATCATTAGTGCTACGTTGATGCGATTTTTTTCCCCCTTTCTGTTATCTTTTCCTTCTTGAATGGATGAAAATACATATTTTTTGAATTTTATATACAATTTAGTTTTGTTTTATTAATTTGTGAAAATAGGATGCAGTGTTTCTATATTTTGTGAATAATACAAAGAAAGAATCTCCAATATTATTATAGTAATTTATATAAATCTATTGCTGGCGTTTAATTATCAAGTTAATTCATGAATGTTTATGTAATTGATGATCATATATTAATATGAATAAATATATGTATATTATACTTTAGATATACGTCACATATCTGCACACTAGTATTAGATATATTAGATGATAAATATGATCAATATATGCCTATTAATACAAATACATATATCTATGTATACATATATATCAAGGACAACCTTCATATTTCTTTGAAATTTCTTATCGCCATCGCGCGAAGTGGACCGCGCGGCGCCGCCAAAGGATACTAATCGATGAAACACTATGTGAATATGTAGATCAAGTACTTATTCCTATTAATCTTACGAAGTACGATAAGATTATGCTCTTCCTTTTTGGTCAGAACTTTTTCTTCTCCTCTTTATGTTAATTTAATTATGAATTAATTGCTGCTATCCATTAAGAAAGATAAACCAATTAAGTCAGACTTTTTTTTTCCGCCTTTTTGTTTATTAATGACATCCGTAGTTTTGCCTTGTTAGTGCCCTAGATTACGGTTGCAATATAAAAACTCATTGATGAGATACGCATAGATAGTAGTGCACCTTTCGAACTTAGCTTTATTTTATGCATAAAATATGGATTTAATAAAAATGAATAAATAAAAGAAATGCCACTATTATTGACTAGCTTCTTGCATGTGGTCGTTTTAAATGCCTCCCAAGTTGAAGAAATTTGATCAGCTGATTGGTTACTGATCGAGAAGGAGTAGAACTATATATATATGACACCAATTCAGTAAATATATATTTTTTATTTATTCATAGGTATTATTTTTTTCATTTAAAATTGATTATGCATTTCTTTTCATGGAAAAAAATAAAGAGAGAAAAGTATTAAATAATATATTTTTATTTTTATTTATTTTTTTTCTAACTATCCAAATTATGATAGCCATTATCTAAATTTTGAAAGCCATTGGATAATAATCTAATTGCTAAAAAAGAAATACATATGAATAGGTAAAAAAAATACCTATTAAATTGGGAATCATATATATATGCATTAATGTGAGCTGGGAGTACTGATTTATGTTAAATGTGATTATGTATTTGTAACATATTGAATATTTGAGCCTCTCGCGCGGTTATATATGTCCTCGTTGCATTATAATGATCTATATGCTAATGTCAAACTTACAAAGACAAGCTTTTCAGGGGTTGAATATATATAATTAGCTTTGAACTTAAAAATATTTAAGATTATCCAAGTACTGTAAAGCTTTCTAGTCGAGCTTTTCTGAGGCCAAGGGTGCATGCGCAGAAAATCTAAATCCGAACACCAAAAAGATTAATACTAGTATTAGTGGAGGTGAGGCACAATAAAGTTTGTCTTGCAATTTGAAGATTATTCAAGAATTTGATAGTCAAAAAATTATAAAGCTAATTATAAACAAATAGGCCTTTCGGATTATATATATAATATAATCTAAGTGGTGTTTTCCTAGATTTCCACTCATTAATGTTCTGTCCTAATTTTTGTACGAATGAGCGTTCCTTCAACCGATGGAAGGGTCAAGTAAAAGTGGTTTTGATGTTCTATATGAATGCGCTTATCAAATAAAATAGTCCAAAGGAAGGTTAGTTATTTAAAAGTAAGAATTCCTGTTCTTCATGTCCCTTTGTCTCATCTGATTTCATACGATTAAAATTAAGGAAGGAAAAAGCATAGCAATAATTCTCAAATCAGATCATCACTCTTTTCTTTTCTTTTCTTTTTCATTTTTTTTTGGTTAATACCTAATTTGCTTACGTAGTTGAAGGTGCACAAAACTGGTCACGAGCTCATTCTGTATAGTGCTTAATTGGGAGAAAACAATAAGTAATTGGGGTTCCACATGCACTCGGAAACCCACTTTTTGTGTATGTGCGCTGACATCAAAAGAAGATTAATTAAGAAAGCTTCTTCATGGAAATTCGAAGCAGCCATATATATGAATTATGATATATCACAGCCTCATAATGTGGGATCCTATGTAAGAAAGTTGTCTAATAAATTTGTCGGGATAGTGAAATATAGTTTCATTAGTGGTGCTTATGCATTAATATATCCACTTATACCCAGTTTTATTTCTCCCGTAGCAGTAGCATTAAATATATGAATATTGTGTATTGTCGAGCATTTTTCAAAATTCTGGTACGTACGTAGAATATTTCTAGTTAAGGTCGCGACCAAAGTTGAACTACATTTGTTTGGCAATAAAGAAACCTATCGTGCAAATTGGACAATATATTGGAAAAATTATCCCTAAATTTTAAAATGATCAATAACAATATCTAATATCTCTCACGAAATTGGAAAAAAGAAAAAAAATACTCATTAGTCATTTTTAATAATTAAAAGTTTCATTTATAAATTTTCAGTATAGAAAAACTCTTTCTAAATATAAACAGCATTGAAATGTCTTATAAGACGAGACTTTTTGTCATTGTTTATTAGGACCAGATAATCATAGATATTTGTACATATATATGTCTCTCTATATTTTATATGTATATACGTGTATATACGAAAATCAAAATTGTGGTCGGAGGCAACATGCATGCTTATGATCCGTAATTCTATTAATTGGAATGTTTGCTTCAATTATTAAAAAAAAATAGAAAAGTCGGATGCTAAATAATTGATAAAAGTCTATTATAGCTCTTGGCCTCTTCCTATAAGCTTCCATTTCTTTAACTGCTAAATGAAGAAGCCAATTTTTTGGTTTCAAAATGATTAAGAGGTTCAGGATATTTGCATAATATCAGTATATCAAAATCGATCTATATTTCTCTAAAAAAAAAAAAAAAAAAGAAATCGATCTTTATTTGCCAAAAGTATCTCCTAGAGTAGTTCATAAAATCTATTTATATTAAAACCCAAAACTTGAGATCAAATTTTACTTTTAATATTGGAGAAAGTTTAGAGATGATGAAGGAAATGGTTATCTACGATCAATTTTTTTTTTTAATTTTCTTTATTTTTATTTGTTAAAATCATCCAATCGGTTCATAATTTGTCTTTGCTATGCATCTAGGAAGGCAACTTCCACCATCTTCCACCACAGCCAAAAGTGGGTTCGGGCTTTTACGGAAGTTGTACATATTACGTACGTAACTATCAATGTATAAATAATTAATAATAGAAAACAATAAAAGGAAAAGTCTAACCTAGGAGACCTGTTTTCTCTCTCATTATGGGAGAAAAAAAAAAGAAAGTCACTCAATTGACTGGGAATGTTAATGTTGGATGGCCCCACAATTTGAAATGTGCAGCTAGGCAGGAGTACATAGGGTTACCCGGGGTTAATTAGACGGCGTTCGTTAGGTTTATTTGAATCTAAAAATTTGAAAAGAATTGTTAAAATATGGTCATTTAACCGGAGTTTAATGAGGTGAATTTGATCTGACAGAAGCATTTAATAATGGAGAATAAATTAGAAAGTCATATAGCTGCGCTTAGAAGATCTTGTTAGCATGAATATATAGGATTGCAAAATCAAATACAAATCCTAGATTATTCATGTAAAACTGATAGGAAGGGATTCACTGAGTATACCTGACTCCATGATTCAATACCGTAGTATAGACGAAGAACTGAAGGCGGAAGCGATAGTAATTGACTGTAATTGCTAGAAAGTTTGATCTTCTGTAGCCTAAAAGCCTAAAGTCACTCAGATGGAATTCTCTGTAATTGATGGTAGGTTACAGTGAATTGAGCGTACGTGTTCTTTTGGCTATAGGGACCATAACCCTAATAGGTTCTTTAAATAGTCCCCTGTTGGGTATTCATCAAACCCTAACTGGGTGACTAACAGGCTATCCACATTGGTATCCATACCCAGTTGGATATTCTGACCCAATCCTAATTAAATCACTTATTGGGTCTGCTTAAGAATAATATGGCCCAATATAATTGATAAAATATGTGGCCCAACATAGGAAATAAAATTCCTAACAATCTCCCACTTGGGTCACATATGAACCAAATACAATTGTATTACAAAACTGAAGTATGGCCATGAATATGCCATATTATGCCTGAATATCCCCGAAGTTACAATCCCGTCTATCAGATATATCAGCACGAAACCAATGTGCTCGTCGTTGCACTTATTTGGATGGCAACTAGAACCCTCAATGATCACCATACTAATACCCCCGAATGACATAGATCGAGTATGGAATGTGGATAGAAATTACACGCAATATGATTTACCGTGTTTATTTCCAACTGGTCCACCCGAAACTTTATTAAAATCGACCGTAGTCTTTCCCCTTTAGTGCATTACCGCAAACTTTATTGTTAACTACAATGGGAAAGCCAGAAAATATGAAATGCATCATATAATATATGATGAACAGAGTCTATAATGAAAATCATCATCAATAACCAAAGTACTGCAGTAAATAAACATAAACAAGTGTCACACAATAAGCATCTAAACCAAATTACAAACTCCCACTAAAACTGCACACCATCCAAAAATACAACACCCATACGAGCAGTATGTTCGTGAAAGACTTTAGGTGGTAAACCTTTGGTGAGCAGATCCGCTATCATAGAGTTTGTACCAATATGCTCAATTGACACTAAACGACTCTGAACTCTTTCTTTAACAGCTAGAAACTTAATGTCAATGTGCTTTGACTTTGATGAGCTCCTATTGCTGTTAGAATATAAGACTGCCGAGTTATTGTCACAACAAAGTTTCAATGGCCTCTCTATGCCATTTACTACATACAGCCCGGTGACAAAATTTCGCAGCCATATTCCCTGATTGGATACCTCATAACAAGTTATGAATTCTGCCTCCATAGTGAAAGTAGCTACGAGTGTCTGCTTAGCACTCTTCCAGGAAATAGCTCCTCCAGCTAAAAGAAAGACATAGCCCGATGTGGATCTCTTACTGTCTAGACATCCCGCAAAATCAGAGTCGGAGTACCCAATGATCTCCAAAATGTCCGATCTCCAAAATGTCCGATCTCTGATAAGTGAGCATGTATTCCTTTGTTCTCTGTAAGTACCTCATAACCCTCTTTGCTGCCTTCCAATGATCCACTCCAGGGTTACTCATATATCTGCCCAACATACCAACTATGAACGCAAGATCTGGACACGTACATACTTGAGCATACATCAGACTCCCTACAGCTGAAGCATAAGGAAACTGTTGCATAGCTTCTTTATCAATATCATTCTTGGGACTTTGGCTGAGGCTAAATTTATCTCCCTTAGACACCGGAGTGTCTGTTGGTGCAAACTTATCTATACCAAACCTACTGAGCACTCTGTCGATATAGCTCTTTTGTGATAACCCAAGGATACCCTGAGAACGATCTCGGTGTATCTGTATACCTAATACAAAAGAGGTGACTCCAAGATCTTTCATTTCGAAATTCTTCGCAAGAAATCTCTTGGTGCCGTGCAGTAAGCTTATATGACTACTTGCCAGTAGTATGTCATCAACATAAAGCACCAGAAAGATAAACTTACTCCTACTGAACTTATGGTATACACAATCATCAACAGGATTCACCTCAAAATCGAACGGGAGAATTACCTCATGAAATTTGTGGTATCATTGACGAGAAGCTTGCTTGAGACCATAGATGGACTT
The DNA here is from genome assembly GCA_002914845.1 of Trema orientale. Classification (NCBI taxonomy): domain Eukaryota; kingdom Viridiplantae; phylum Streptophyta; class Magnoliopsida; order Rosales; family Cannabaceae; genus Trema; species Trema orientale. The sequence continues at coordinate 101,566 of JXTC01000472.1, forward strand.
CTTGAGTTTACAAACCATAGACTTTGGATCTTCCGATACAAAGTTTTCTGGTTACACCATATATATTGTTTCATCAATGTCACCATTGAGAAACGCTGTCTTAACGTCCATTTGATGAAGCTCAAGATCATAATGAGCCACAAGTGCCATAATAACTCTAAAAGAGTCCTTCGAAGAAACTGGAAAGAAGGTCTCTTTAAAGTCAATGCCTTCCTTCTGAGTGAAGCCTTTAGCGACAAGACGTGCCTTATATCTTTCAACATTGCCTTTCGAATCCCGTTTGGTTTTAAATATCCATTTGCAACCAATGGGCTTCGAACCTTCATGCAATTTGACGAGATCCCAAACGCCATTGTCTCTCATAGACTTCATTTCCTCATTCATGGTATCGATTCACTTTTGAGAATTGAAACTTTGTTTGACCTGTGTGAAGTTAATTGGATCATCTTCCACTATCCCAATGTCAAACTCATGTTCCTGGAGATATACGACATAGTCTTCCGGAATCGCACTTCTTCTTTCTCTAATGGACCTCCTTAAAGGCACTAGTTCTTGAGGCTGTTGAGTTTGCTCTACAGGAGCATTTACCTCAACTGGGACAGGAACCTCCTGAACATTGTCTTGAACTGGAGCGATTGCATCTTGAACAATGATATTGTCAGGAACATGATCCTGAATGTCCTGACCATTGTCAATAGCAACCATAGGAAGAGAAATGAATTCCTCTTCAAAAACAATGTTCCTAACCTTATCTTCCCTCCCAAACTCAATATCCTCAAGAAATTTGGCATTTCCCATCTCAAAAAAGGACTTTATTATGGGATCATAAAACTTATAGCCTCTGGATCTTTCAGAATACCCAACAAAATAGCAGCTTACTTTTCTTGAGTCCAGTTTCTTTTCATTCGGCCTGTAAGGCCTTGCCTCAGCTGGACAACCCCATATGTGTAAATGATTTATACTGGGCTTTCGCCCAGTCCAGAGTTCATAAGGGGTTTTAGCTACTGCTTTGCTCGGTACTCTATTAAGGATATATGCTGCAGTTTTGAGTGCGTCTCCCCATAGTAATTCTGTTAAGGTGGAATGACTGATCATACTCCTTACTATATCCTTTAGTGTCCGATTGCGTCGTTCAGCAACACCATTCATGCTAGGTTTTCCGGGCATGGTGTATTGCTGGACGATGCCACACTCTTCCAAATACTTAGCGAAAGGCCCTGGACCTTGTTCACCTGATCCGTCATACCGACCTTAGTATTCACCACCACGATCAGATTTGACAGCCTTATTTTTCTTATCAAGCTGATTTTCAACTTCAGCTTTATAAGCCTTAAATACGTCCAGTGATTGTGACTTCTCATAAATTAAGTATATGTACCCATAGCGAGAATAATCGTCTATGAACGTGATAAAGTACTGTTGTCTATTCCAAGAAGCCGTTGGGAATGGACCACAGATATCCGTATGTATCAGTTCTAGGACGCTAGAACTCCTATTGGCACCTAACTTCCTAACGTTTATCTGTTTCTCCTTTATACACTCAACGCAGATGGTAAAATCTGCCAAATCAAGGGGACCAAGGATCCCATCAGACACAAGACGTTTAATTCTTTGTTTAGAAATGTGTCCTAAGCGTCTGTGCCATAACATCGATGAGTCCTCATTAGTTAATTTTCGTTATGTACCTCTCGAATTAACATGCAAAGTTTCATTAACAGAGGGTTGGGTATTTACCATATAAAGATTGTCAATAAGAAAACCAGTACTAACAACAATTGAATCACGCATAAGACTAAATAAATTATTTCCGAAAGAACAAGTAAATCCAGATTTGTCTAATACAGAAATAGAAACCAAATTCCGCCTTAAAGACGGTACCACAAAAGTCTTATATAAATCCAAATGTTCTCCAGTATTCAAATACAATCTAAAGTGCCCAATGGCCTCCACCGAAGCTGTTTGACCGTCGCCCACATAGATGAGTCTTTCATCATCACTTGGCTTTCGGCTCCACAGGCAACCCTGCATGGAAACACTAACGTGAGTAGTAGCACCTGAATCTACCCACCAAGTGTCTTTAGGTACAGAAGTTAAATTAACTTCAGAATAAACATAAATGAGAAGCTTACCTTTCTTAACACGCCAAGCTTTATACTTAACGCATTCCTTCTTTAGGTGTCCACTTTTTCCACAAAAGAAGCAACCTTCCTCATCTTGCTTCTTCTGTACCTTAACAGGTGGAACCCCTGCAGCTTCCTTAACTTTATCCATTTTCCTCTTCTTTGCCTTAGAGGTAGTGGTCAAGTTAGCACTTTCAGGCCTTTCGGCTTTGATTTTCTCTTTCTCCTGAACACAAATGGCTATTAATTCATTAATATTCCATTTGTCCTTTTGGGCGTTGTATATGGTCTGTAGGTTCCCGTATTGATTAGGAAGAGAAAATAAAACCAAGGCCACAAGCAATTCCTCATTAATTTCTAACTTGAATTCCTTAAACTTGCCAGCTAAATGAGACATCTGCATGATGTGCTCCCTTATATTTCCTTTGCCACTGTACCTCATTGAGATGAGTTTCCCCAAGGTACTAATCATCTCACCCTTTTCATTCTTGAGATATAATTTCTCAAGAGCAGCAAGGAAATCCTTAACATTTTCCTCATTTGGCAAAGAGCCCCGCATGACTTCTGGAATAGAGCGTTTCATGATCATGACACTCATACGATTGGACTTTTCCCAAAGCTCAAAGTTCCTTTTATCCTCAGTGGAACTTTCCTCCGTAAGAGCAGGGGGTTGGTCCTTTCTAAGTGCCAGGTCAAGATCCATACAACCCAGTACGATCATGACATTCTCTTTCCAGGACTTAAAGTTTGTGCCCGTAAGCACATGAATAGTACTCAAGTTGGCAGAAAAATTAGCAGCAGAAACTGTGTAGAGAACAAAATAATACCATGAATTAAACATGCTCACAACTTAAAACGCCATATATAAGCATACAATATAATTACAAATATGTAAATATGACATATATCACATAAGGTGGGCTACCATCACAAGATACCTATCACAACATTAATAAGCCTTCCTTTGGGCCGACGTATTAACTTGCAAGTGGTACTCTTAGGTGTAATAATCAAATACTGACGGTAAATCCTGTCAAACAACAAACCTTCCTTTGGGCCGATTTATTGCTCACATGGAAACCAAACAACCATCACATACTTATTATCATAGGTGCATTTGTTGTCGTGCCAAATAACCATTTTCCTTTGGGCCGATAGTTATCCGTATTAACAACAAACCCACAACATCTTTATAGACTAAACAAAACTACACAACAGAGGTTACTTTGGCAACATGTTGCTTTATCGTGTTTAATCTAACATACAAGACAAATGGTGCAATGAAAATCATCTGAAATACCCAAGCAAATAAAATTTTCACAAGCACGAACCAAAATTAATTGAGTTTATGTAATTTATCAACTCTTAAAACTAAATAGAGTTTTCAACGGAGAAATTTGGGTCTATCTTTAGTGGATTTGAGGCAATAAACTTAATTTGTCAAGTTTTGGATTGAAACTCCTCGAATTAGGTCAAAACCGACTCAATTCTATCCAAAACGAGACCCAAAATCTCAAATTAGATCAAAAACCGATATAAAATGACAGAAAGAGTGGCACTGCGGCGCCCTGAAGTGGCGCTGTGGCGCCATAGTGGCGCTGCAGCACCGTGAAGTGGCGCTGCAGCGCCACCTCTCGGGTTGTGGCGCTGCGACGCCACGGCCTATACTTTAATGTGGCGCTGCGGCGCCACGGCCTGGATTTTTTTTTCTTTTTTAATCTTAACCCAAAAAACCTAAGACCAAATCTTCAAATCCGTGATTATATGCCTTTAATCACGTACCTTATGACCCAAAACTCAATTACTTTAACCCTCATAGCATCAAATACTCAATAAATCATGTAAAATTTCAAATCATGCATGTATAATCTAAACCCTAGAAAACCAAAGAGGCATAGATTTTGAAAACTACAGACATGCATGAAAACCTAATCAATTTTAACATGAAATCCCGCTCTGATACCACTTGTTAGCATGAATATATGGGATTACAAAACCAAACACAAACCCTAGATCATTCATATAAAACTGATAGGAAGGGATTCATTGAGTATACTTGACTCCATGATTCAATACCGTAGTCTGGACGATGAACTGAAGGCGGAAGCAATAGTAATTGACTGTAATTGCTAGAGGGTTTGATCTTCTGTAGCCTAAAAGCCTAAAGTCACTCAGATGAAATTCTCTGTAATTGATGGTAGGTTACAGAGAATTGAGCGTACGTGTTCTTTTGGCTACAGTGACCATAACTCTAATAGGTTCTTTAAATAGTCCCCTGTTGGGTATCCATCAAACCCTAACTGGGTGACTAACAGGGTATCCACATTGGTATCCATACCCAGTTAGATATCCTGATCTAACCCTAACTAAATCACTTAGTGAGTCTGCTTAAGAATAATATGGCCCAATACAATTGATAAAATATGTGGCCCAACATAGGAAATAAAATTCCTAACAGATCGAAAGGTTAAATTTCATTCACTGAGTGGAGTCTTTGGCTGGGGTTTCATTAAGCGATTCAGTCACTGAATCAGTGATCTTTATTGTGACGACTGGTTGCGGTAATATTTGTGGTTTTAGTTGTCATTGTGAACAGACCATGGGATTTGGGCAAGGAGGTGAAGCCGGTGGTGGTCACCATAACGGAGCTTAAGGTCACTGGTTGTAATCGGTTTTAAGAATTTAGGGATTTTATTTTTGCCAATCGAAAAAAAAAGTCTCAAAATTCTCGAACAAATTTACTAGTGTAAGATTGTATGGAAAACGTTCTTGCTCTTTGCAGTCCACCTAAATTTTCAGTGGTTTTAATTACTCTCAATTATTTTTGTTTTTTGGATTTTCTCTTATTATCTCCTTCAAACAAGGCAAGTCTAATTCTGGAGATTTTCAGTCGAATGTTGAACAACTTATGTCGTCTTGGGTGAAAGCAACATATTTAAAAATTCACCATCAATTCATTTGGGTTTTTATATTCCATTGTTCTTCAAAGTTGGGAATGCGGAAGACCCAAAAGATATTAATAAAAATGAATCAATTATCAAATTCCAATCTATGTTTATTTCTTTGAACTTACTACGCGGAGATTTTTATTGTGTGCTTTTTTTCCTCCCTTCTCAACGATCTTCTTCTCCATATGTTGATCACTTTTGTCCTCTCTGCCATTATAATCGTCTTTTGAGCAAGCTTGTTCTTTTTTAGTTCTTTCATTTTTTTCATTTGTTTTCCTAACATTTTTACCAAATTCAGTACATTGAGGTCCACACTAACCACCATGATCCTCAATTAAAATCCAATGAAAATCAGTCCGAAAAACGGTGAAGATGATCATGATGAACAGTACGCGAGGATTAATTTATGCACTTTTTAACTTTTCATTGGGATTTTAACATGGCCCTTGATTGGCTGTCGAAAAGTGCACGAAATGATGTATTCAATTTTTTTTTTTTTTTAAGTGGAACTTAACTAATGACCACCACTTACTACAAATTAAAGAAAAATAGCACACACACACTACCAAGGTTTGAACCCCTGACCCCCCAAACACACACACACAACCCTCAAATTTTGGACCAACTGGAAATGATGTATTCAATTAGGCCCACGACTTCAAATTTTGTCCATAAATTACCCATCTAAAGGTCCCAATTTATTCTCTCATCCAATGAGTGAAAAATAGGGTCCCTAAGATAGCCTTACCCAACAATAAAAAGAAAATCAGTGCAATTTGTCCAATAAAAAGAAAATCAGTGCAATTTGTCCAACTACTAGGAGGGCTTTCCTCTCCTGGTATAAATGACGATATTTATATATAATATTTGAAACAAGTATAAATGACGAAATTAAGAGCCAAAAATCCAACCATAAAAGTGGGAGGAAACATCTGAATTGATGAGCCTAGATACCTCTTTAGTCATTTCATTTCCAAACGTCAGCTGTCGTATCTGTTCAGAGTTCCAAAGGTCGCCATTACAAGTTTCCACATAAAGAAAATATGATAAAAAAGGACAAAGAAAGTGCTCTTCAACATGATCAAGCGCAAGGTGGTGGGGCAGCATTTAATTATACTTTGGACAAATCACTTTATATTAACTTGTTACGTGCTTCGTTATAAAGGTTTGTTTTGCTCAAACTTCGACACTTGCAAAATATATAAAAAAGATAACTGCAAAAAGGATAACTGTAAAAAAATATCTTGAAGTTTAGATGTTCTGTAATTTAAATCTTAAAGTTTGGACTCTGTAAAATAATACTCTGAGACTAAGAATTTCTAAAAATTGATACAATTTTTGACCAATTTTAGGAACAAAAAAACAAACGGGGATGGCTACGGTAGGGGCGTCCCTACGTAGAGTCATGCCTTAATTATCGTTGGATGAGAATCTGTGGGGAATAACGGAAATCTGTGGAGAATCTATTTATATACAGATTCCCATCCAACGGTGAATAGACAGGGCCCTACGTAGGGGCGCCCCTATTGTAGACGCGCCCAAAACAATAATATCCTCTATTAAAACTAGATTAATCTATATTATTCATCTTAATTTTGAGGATATTATTGTATTTTATCAGTTAAAAATCAACACATGGTATTAATTTTCAGAAATTCGTAATCTCAAGGTATTATTTTGTGGAATCTAAACTTCAGGATTTAAATTGCAAAATATCTAAACATGAGGGTATTTTTTTACAATTATCCCTATATAAAAATATATATCTGTTCTAATAAACTAGTGGATCACACAAACCTGCATAAGGAGAGAAGAGAGACAGGGCTTCGAAAAGTATAACAGCAATAAAAAATTAGAAAAAGAGGATAATTTAATTTTTTTTTAAAAAAAAGATACTCTAATAATGGGTGAAATAACAAAAATAAAGTAAAAAACTAATTTATCTAGTTTGGCATTTAATTTTTAGAAACAATTTCAACAGCCACACTCGTTTCGTGCTATCATTAATTGGCCAAAACTAGTTCCCTAGTGCTTCGAGTTCGCCAACCCACCAAGCATGTTATCTTGACTCTGTTCGTTCTCACTTCTGCTAACAAACCATATTTCTCAACCACAATAATAATAATCATCATTGCATATAGGATTTTCTTCATGATCTATATATTTAACATTTAATTAAGTCGGTTTCTTTTAAAAACTTGCTCACTAACGGCTACAAATCCAACTTCAAAGCTAATTATTTTGGAACACACATTTACCTTTCGATTGTTTAGTTTGTCTTTGTCATAACAAAATTCAAACAAGATGTGTAGTACTATATTGTTTCTTTGGATTTACATTAGTTACCTTATTAGAATATTGTTTCTATCTATCGTCAGTAAGATCACCTGCATAATGTCCAAACAAATAAAAAAATAAACTCTAGGTGTTACATAATGAATATCGAGTATACGCATCCTTTCAATTTAGCGTATCTCCTCCAAGATTTATACCAAGTTATACTATTCCCCACCTAAAGAATAAAAATTTATGTAATAAGCTTAAAATATGTAAATGACATACTTCCTTCTTATTGACTAATAGTGTTTGTGATATTTCCATTCTTGCCGTGTCCGTAAGCACCTCACTCCAACATGTGATGTGTGTGTTTTTGTTTGTCGGGGCAGGCAAATCAGATAAAACGTGTAACTGGATTGGACATTTTTATCAATAATGCCAATGTTGCTAAGTTCACACGAGAGCTTATCAAATAAGAAAGAAAAGAAGGAAAGTGTTCTTATTTATTTATTTTTTTTACGTAGAACTCAAATCAATAC
>JXTC01000472.1:115653-200559 GCA_002914845.1 Trema orientale
CTTCTACCATTTTCAATATGTCAGTAGTCTTATTATCATAATTTCTTCTATTTTCATTCTCTATAACCTGTGATTATACCACTGGGTCCTATCAAGATTCTACTAGTAAGTCAGTTCAGTCAGGATTAATGAGTGGCATTGCAGCATCCTACAACAGGAGATTGCTGATACAGAAAAAGACTTAACAGTCCTTGGTTTGGAAGAGAAATGCTCATAACCACATTATCATGTAATTAATTATATAACTCTGCTTAATAGTCTAATTACCTTTGTGGCAAACTAATCCCTTGACTTTCCAGCTCTTTGTGGAATTGAATCAACCAGATTTCAGACGGTAGACTTTGAGGACGTTCATCACGAACACTGCAAATTACATGAAATTGTGAAAGTAATTCAAAAAGAGAACTCATGATATAAATTTGATGTGACCAAATGAATGAAATCTCTAAAATTATTCATGCAAGTATATTTCTACTCAAGTCACTCAGTAGCAAGTATACATGCACATAAAAAATTTTGCTTTCTACTGGTTCAGTCCGCTCAAGAAATCAAATATGATGATGGCAAAACTTAGATACTCTCGATTAAAAATATCGCCTTCGAAGTCTCATCCATGTCATTTACCTTGTTTCCAAAGTAGTCTGCACAGATGATATCTCTGAAGGTACATCCGAAGATGCATTAGATTCATGTGTACCACTGGATGGCCCATCATCTGATTCTGCATCTTCAGAGAATGCAGTTGCAATTGAAAGTACCAATAACGGCCTTGAAAACATCTGGAAGCATGCAAAAATTATTACACTTCTCTGTCCCAGATATTTTGCAAATAGCGCGAGGTGAGCACAACTCACATACTGAGAAATTAAAAACTCTAAAATTTGACATAAATACATCCATGTTGTCAGCAATTAGTAAATGATAAATGTGATTGAAACAAAACCTTCAACAATACAAAACCTTCAACAATTTCTGCGAACAAACCTGCACGCCTTTGACCAAACCCTTGAAGGGAGCCAATCTCTGAATCCACTTGAACGGAGGATAGCATAGAACTTGCAAAGCCTGAAGACCACGCCAGACGAAGGGACACTTGGTCTTCGAAAATCTCCGAACTGTCTCCAGTGCAGCAACTTTCAGTACAAACACTGCTACATGGCCAACTGCACCACTTCCACTAGCATTTCCCAGGGAAGCTATGCGCCTAAAAGAAGGCCGTGAAGATGCTTTATGGAGTGAAACAACCGAACAACTTTTAGTTAACTTCTTTTCGGGGATAGTACTGCCCTTTTCAGTGCTTTTACTAGACTCAAAGTCTCCCATTGGGAGTAATTACAAAGGGTTCTCCCTCTTAAAAGTCTCAGTCAACGCATAGAGTACTCCTTGATGCGGTATGTCAACAGCTGTAGGTTGCAATTGTATGAATATCCCAAATCAGCAAGTACTTAATGGAACACCAGCAAATCAAAATGTAGAAAATAAAACAGGTCTAAGTATGATATTTTCTTCAATAACAAATTTCATAAATTCTGTTTCCATATAAAAAAAAAATAACGAAAATTCACATATTTGTCATTCAAAATCCTAAATTGTGAAAAGGGGTCGTCAAATAGCAATCTAAACAAGTTAAAATATTCTCTCTTTTCAGCAAAAAAGTTCATAAATCATCATCAATAACTAACTATAAAGCATAACGCACGCAAGTTTCTTTATACTCGCTTGATTATCACACACAAAAAGTAAATAAATAAATAAATAACGAAAATTCAAGCCAAATTGATTACTCTAGATTAATTCCTCAATTCTAATCCGATTTGAGTACTGTAACAAAAGGAACAAGCAAGCAAATCATAAATCTGAAAATTCAAATTAAAAAAAAAAATGAACAAAGATTGGTTACAAGTTCAAACCAAATTGGAGGTCCACGATCTGGATTTGAAACTGAAGAAAGTAGCCGAAGGAGGAGCAAGACAGCTATAGCTTTTTTGGTCGCTTTCTTCTTTTTGGATGCTGAGATCACACAAATGATAGAAAAGATTTTTGGTCGAGCTAGCTAGCTTTCTATAAGGAGCCTTTTTCAAATCAGTGTCTCCGTCTGGACTGTACTTCCCTGTTCGCACTCGCACGTATCACCTCCATCGTTAACGACAAGACAACATTACGAAATAGCAAAGTTTAATTAATTTTGAAATTATTTTATTATTCAGAATGTAAATGAGGTTAGGACTTGGGAGGCTGGGCTGGACTGGAATCTGCATCCATCCCAGTCCAAAAGCTGCTCCTATTTGTTGTGAGAAATTTACATTCAGTACTCGTTTTGTGCCTTATATTTAAAAAATGCCCATCCTTTTTTTCTTTAGGAAGTATCTGATACGAACTCCGCCGACTTGTGACGAAACCCGAAACAAGAAAGATGCCTAGGACCGTTCTACAATCAGATTCGGATGGAAAATCTCAACCCAACACCTATGAAGAGATGTGAACCTTGGTATAAAGGAAGATGCCATAATCAAAGATGAAAAACTCGATTGATAAGTCAAGGGATGAACGCCACAGAGAAATCTGATAAGTTCGAATAAGTTCTCAAAGAACCAAAGAGAAATTGCTCTCAATTTTAATGAATTATAATCTGCTCTTATTGAATGAAAAGTGTACAATATATAGGCCTTAAGTCACGAAAATATCAGTCCTAAATACTCCAAAAACGCCTAAAGATAACCTACCCAAACTAGAAAAGGAAAGTAGGAAAATAACCCTAAAAACTAAGCTGAATTCAGCCTCAATTAAAAGGGAATCAATCTGATTTTAATCCCTTAATTTTCAGCCTATTGCACGTCCATAAAGGATAGGAAATAAGCAAATAAATCGTTTTGAGAAACTACCAATTTGCGACTAAAATAAAAGTAAGCTATGACTTGGCATTCAAGCTTTTACAAATGGGTTAATGGCACCATTGGTCCCCAACCTATGATCATTTTGGCATATTAGTCCTCAACCTTTTTTTTGTGGCATTTAAGTCCTAAACGTATGTTTTTTTGGCACGATTAGTCCTTTTGGCATATTCCATCTAAGATTCCGTTAAAATTTATTTGAATGAGAGAAATTTTACATCAATGATCTCGAATTTTCAATTGTTTAATAATTTGATTTATAATTCTTTTTTGGTATTCATATTTCCGATTAACAATATTGCATCTGCCAATCTTTCAGAAAATTAAAATTCTAAAAAATTAATTTTTTGAAAGATTGAGAGATGTAATTACATAAAGAAATGAACATTTAATGGAAAACTATAAGACTTTTCAGGTTTATTTGCTGCAAATAGTTAATTAATTTTTTAGAATAACCATTCATAATTACATGAATATTTAATAGATGTAGTAAATTTTCAGTCAAATTTAACTAGTGTAAAAGCATGTATGACTGTATGCAAAAATTTTTTAGTTTTAAAAATGATAAGATAATTATTTTTTATTCATAAAGTTACTATAGTTTGACATAAACTAAGGTTTATTAGTATAATTTTTTTTCTTTTTTGAATTTGATTTTTAAATGAACTGTTTATTTTATATCCGTATTTGAATTTCAATTTTCTAAAAGATTGACAAATGCATTATTATTAATTGAAAATATGAATACCAAAAAAAAAATAAAAATTATGGACCGAATTGTTAAACAATTGAAAATTCGAGATCAATGGTGTAAAATTTCTCTCATTCAAATAAATTTTTACGGAATCTTGGATAAAATATGCCAAAAGGACCAATGGTGCCAAAAAACAAACGTTTAGGACTTAAATACCACAAAAAAAAGGTTGAGGACCAATATGCCAAAATGATCATAGGTTGGGGACTAATGGTGACATTAACCCTTTACAAATCAGATTTCCCTTCCCATATGCGCCTATAGACTTTCTTGAACTTGAATAAAGTTTATTATGGACTTAGAAATTCGTTCATCTCCATCAATGGGCTTCCACATGTATGCCTGAGCCCAAATGTTTTGAATCAGCCCATTGAGAGACTCTTTGAACCTTTTAGCTCGAGCTCTTGTAACCGGTCCAATTGGAACTTGAATTGGCTCCTTTGTAACCGTGTCTTGATTTGCATCAATATCCATATTTGGTATATATTTTAGGGTTAATGGCACCATTGGTCCCCAACCTATAATTATTTTGGTATATTGGTCCTCAGCCTTTTTTTGTGGCATTTAAGTCCTAAACGTTTATTTTTTTGACACCATTGGTCTTTTTGGCATATTCCATCTAAGATTCCGTTAAAATTTATTTGAATAAGAGAAATTTTACACCATTGGTCTCGAATTTTCAATTGTTTAACAATTTGATCTATAATTTTTTTTGGTATTCATATTTTTGATTAACAATATTGCATTTACCAATCTTTCAGAAAATTAAAATTCTAAAAAATTAATTTTTCGAAAGATTGACAGATGCAATTACATAAAGAAATGAACATTTAATGGAAAATTATAAAACTTTTCGGGCTTATTTGCTGCAAATAGTTAATTAATTTTTTAGAATAATCATTCATAATTACATGAATATTTAATAAATGTAGCAAATTTTCAATCAAATTTGACTAGTATCAAAGCGTGTATGACTGTATGCAAAATTCTTTTAGTTTTAAAAATAGTAAAATAATTATTTTTTATTCATAAAGTTACTATAGTTTGACATAAACTAAGGTTTATTAGTATAATTTTTTTTCTTTTTTGAATTTGGTTTTTAAATGAACTGTTTGTTTTATATCCGTCTTTGAATTTTAATTTTCTAAAAGATTAGCAAATGCATTATTGTTAATTGGAAATATAAATACCAAAAAAAAAAATTATGGACCGAATTGTTAAACAATTGAAAATTCGAGATCAATGGTGTAAAATTTCTCTCATTCAAATAAATTTTAACGGAATCTTGGATAGAATATGCCAAAAGGACCAATGGTGCCAAAAAAATAAACGTTTAGGACTTAAATGCCACAAAAAAAAAGGTTGAGGACCAATATGCCAAAATGATCATAGGTTGGGGACTAATGGTGCCATTTACCCTATATTTTATAATAAAATATGTGTGGTATTTTTCACAATATAAAATTTTTACCTATGATTTACATCCACGGTGTAAATTTATACATATATTATACATTTTGAAATATATACTAATTTTGAGGTATAATTTATAGAATACGTATGCTATACATTTCTTCAAAAAATGATATGAAAATAGGTATATCAAATAAAATAAAAAGTAGGCACTTATGAAAATATGCTTAAAAAAGCATGTTTTATGAATTTTTTCCATTTGTTATCTTATTCACTTAATACCGATGTAAGACAGCTTTGAGACTGATTTCAGTTCGGTTGAGTTTGGGCCATCACTTGACTTTCATTAGGAAATTAGGTTCAGTTTCTGTTTTCCTTTTAAAGATGATATTTGATGCATAGCTGTATTTGATATAACTAGTATGTGATTAGATGCAGGGGTGACAATTTATGTCAACACGTCCTATTCGTATCAATATATATGTATAACAATACATACATTAACCCGATCTTGATCCATCTATAAATGGGTTGACCTGACATATTTCATGTAACTCGTTTATTCAAATGGGTCATTTTCAGATCAAGTTAATCCGACACGACTCATTAACCTGTTTAATCTAAATTAGCTAAAATATAATATTTTAACATATTTAACATAAATTCATACATGTTATATGACTTTGAAGCCCCGTTTGGGAAAACTTATTACTAAGCTGAAAGCACTGTCTTAAAAAAGTTTTTGCCCAAAATGTGTCTCGTAAACGAATAAATAGATTCTTTAAAAATTTTGTCAAGGCTGAGGCCAGCTTTGGTTTTGGGACTGTAGGAAAATCCAATCTAAAGTTTAATGAATAAATTAAAATGACTAAAATACCCTTATTTATTACAAATATACTAACTATTTATCCCTAACCATTTACATGGTGTTTTCATTTTCTTCTTCTTGTACCTCACGCTCTTCCTCTCTCATCTGCAATCGAGCCATTTCTTTTTCTCTAAGATTTAATGTCTCTCTCACACACTCTCACTTTCTCTTTCTTTTTCTCTTTGCTTCCTTCGTTTTCCATAATTCTCTATAGTGGAAGCCTCAAAATAATCTTTTTTTTGCCGATAGATGGTGGGATTTTTTCTTTTACTCTTGTTTCTTTAATTACACAGGTTAAAATTTTTGAGTATTATAAATCTTTAAATTTTTTTTTTTTGCATCTAGCTCAATTTATATTCTGGATTTTTGTTGCTATAGTCCACTTGATGCATAAAGATATAAATTTGATGGGTATCATAGGGGATGTTTGGCATCATAACTAAAAAATTATTTTTTGTTTTTAAAAACATAAAACTATTTTTAGAGAACAAGTAAGGGTGTTTGGCATTGTTTTCTAAAAGCAGTTTTTAAAAATAGAGTTAAAGAAAACATAAAATTTAAAGAACAATAAAATATTGTTTTCAAATTGTTTTCTTAATTTCTTTTTTAAATTCATTCTTTCATATAACTTTTATATACTTATTCTCACCTAATTTTCTCCCTCATTATTTTCTCTCTCATCATCTTCTTCTCATTAGTATCTTTATCCTCATTCTCTCTCCTTATTTCTCTCTTATCATTCTTTCTCTCCTCATTCTCTCTCATCACTTTTTCTCTTCTCATTTTCTCTCCTCATTTGATCTCATCACTTTCTCTCTTCTTATTTCCTTTTATCATTTTCTATTCTTTTTTTAAAATTATATTTTCTCTCCTCATTATCTATTATTATTTTATTTTTTTATAACTTTCTCTATCTTTATTCTCTCTCCTTATGCATTCTTATTACTTTCTCTCTCTTCTATCTTTCTCATCACTTTTTATTTCCTCATTCTCTCTCGTGACTTTCTTTCATTATTATCTTTCATTACATTTTATCTCTCCTATTTTCCTCACTTGAATTTCTCTCTCCTCACTCTCTCTTGACTTTCTCTCTAAATATTTTTTTTCCCAATTCGTTTTTTTTTTTTTTTTGTATTCATATAATCTTTTCCCCTAAAAACTGATTTTAGAAAATATTTGCCAAATTTCTAGTATTTTTTTAAGATAATAAAAAATAATTTTTGTTCTCATCTTTGAACATACAACTTTGAGAATAGAAAATAATAACAAACAAACCCTTTAATCTTTTGATGTTTTCTTATGTTTTTATTTTTTCGGTCTCACATGAGCCCTCTCCAGGGCCGGCTAAAGCTATAGGTAACTTAGGCCTATGCCTAAGGCCCAACTTTAAGCCAAGGCCCCTAATTCCTTTTAACACTATTTTTATTTAAAACCATGGAAAGAAAAAAAAAATTAGAAAAATATCAAGAAGCTTGTATTTTTGGAAGTTGGAACAACAATATCCTATTTTTCAATTATTTTCTTATTTGAAAAGTCAAACAAAATTTTGATCCTCAAATTTCAATAAGAATTAGATACTTTAATTATGCATTATCTCCTTTAAAAAAATGATGCATTATCTTTCCATGTTTCTATAGTTATTTCTTTTCAAATTACATCTTCATAATTAATCCATCTGTTTTTCTTGAGAGAATAATTAATCCATCTTTTAAAGTAATATGTCACCTAAAATTTTTGAAAAGAATAGATAGCTCTTTGTTTTAACGTTTTTTTTTAACCATTAATGTTTCTCATTTTTAGAATTTATAAACAATTATTTACTTATAAATAGATATCTACTTAGTTTTCGATTTTACAGTCCATTTTTCCAAAAAAAAAAAAAAATCCAGTTTAATTTTATCTTTCAAGCTCTATCTCTTCAGATTCTTAATTATTTATTTGCTTAGTAATAAGTTGATTCATGTTTATTTGTTTTTTTTTTAAATCTCATTTCTTATTAATTTAGTGATTAATGTTGTTTTTTGAATTTCACAGTAGCTATTTCAGTATTCTTTTATTAGTATCTTGTCTTGAATTGTTTTGTTTTTATAATTTATATCTAAGAAATTAGAGTAAATATGTCTACTAAAAAATATTCATCCCGATATGAAAAACTTAAGAAAAAGAAAAGTATAGAGAGTTTAATTCTAAAATTTGTTTCAAAATTTTTTATAAAGGCCTCTATTAAAGGATTCGCCTAAGACCCCAAAAAAGCTTAAGCTGGCCCTGGTCTTCTCTATTTTCATCCTTGAATCTCCACTGAGGCTCAAGCTTCAAAGACAGTGAATATGTGCTTGGCTCATCAATATTTATAACGATGATTGGAAGTGAGTTTGAGATCTTTTGCAGTTATGATTACCTAAATCGAAAAGGTAATTCTCTTATAAAAAAGTCTAAATCCGATATGGAACACAATTTTTTGAAACACAATCAGTGATTTGAGGGTGATTTTGGCTGAGATTTATGGTATGCATGATTTCTTTCTGATTAATAATTGATACTTCTTGTTGTTTCATTGTTATTATTGTTCATTTATTATTATTATTATTATTATTATTATTATTATTATTATTATTATTATCATTATTGGTTATGTAAACAAGTATTGTGCTTGATGCAATTATTTGCTTGTGTTTTTTCCCCTTATTTTCTCATCTTTGATTTTATTGTGTTTATTATCTAAAATTTATACAAGCAAATTCGTAAAGTGTATATGAGCAGTATAGAAGACAACAATATTGTCTACCTTTAATTGCCTTAATCCATAAATTGTCTCTACAATTATAAGATTGTGGATAGACAAGTCTTGACTCATAAGCATCAAATTTTAGTTCTTAATTTGTGTTTTATGGGTTTGATATTCTTGTTGAATGAGTTATTCTCATGGTTGTTCGGTAAATGTTGTTGATTATTATAGGCACTGGGTATGCTCTACAACAATATTCGTTTTGGTATTCCACAACCCTTTTATGGTTGCTTAATGTGAACTTTCCCAGGATATGTTAATCTTACACTAAATTACTACAGCTGGATACTATCAATTTTCAGGTTGCTAGAATGATTTGGTTTAATTACAAATGGAGCATCAGGGCAGATTCTTTATCTTTCCATTCTTATGAGGATTCAGTATCCAATCTCCCATGCAATGGCAGCTACTTAAATAAGAGAAGGATGATTTTCTTCTGTTTGGACAAGTTGTTATCGATTATGGATACTATTTAGAAAGCTAGGAATCAGATTGTCCACAATGGTATTGCTGCTGACCCCTGAAGAATTTCTATGAAGGCTGATCTTGCATTTAAAGATTTTAAAGGAGTTTGTCTAGAAGTGGTTGATTGGAATGATAATTATGGCTATCTGCAATCTTGTTAGAGCAGACCTCTTCCTAGCTTCATAAAGTCAAATATTGATGTCGCTCATAAAAATGATAAAATTGTTGTGTTTGTTATTGCTAGAGTTCATGTTGTTGTAGTTCAGGGGATGCGGACAAAGTGCTTATCTATAAATTCGGCTCTTGAATGTGAACTGGCAATAGCAGATCTGGTTCTCTCACTCACTGATGTTGTGGACTTGAGTTGGAGTTATTTGTCATTCAGAGTGATTTCCCAAACTACTATTAAGTTATTCTCTTCGAAGTTAGCTTGTCCAGATTAGTCTTTAAATCCCTCGTAATGTAAATGGTGTAGCTCACGTCTTGGCAACATGGCTTTGAATGCCAACTATTCTGGGGCTCTTGTTTTTGAGGAGGTTGCCCCTTTGTGGCAACCATTCTTAGCTTTCAATAATATTATCTCATTCTTTTCAAACAAAAAAAAAAAAATCTAATTTTCAGGTTGTCTTTTTCTGTGATTTTTTAATAGAAGCACAATTAATTGAAGTCTTTTTTTAGTTATTATTTCTATTGCTAACATCACTCTAATACTAAACAGAAAGAAATTGTCCAACATACTTATAAATGTGAGTACACGTTGGAAAACAAATAACTGTGCACTAGCACAATGACATTGCGGTTGCTATCAAAAATTTGTGTGTAAATGTTGTGTGTTGATTTTTTTTTTTTTTTTAAACAATTGACTTGGAGACTAATATAGGTCTACCATGCTCTCCATTATGACCCTACGGAGAGTTTGGAGAGCTTGGCCATAATAGAGAACTTGAAATTAGATAATCAAAAACACTGAAAATCTTACTAATATTTATTTTATTCTTAAAAAATTCGTTTCTCAAACTTATGCTAAAAGATAAGTAAAAAATTTGATTGATTTTATTTTTAAAATCCTAGCGCTTATAAAAAAAATAGTGAAAAGGAAAAAAATTGCAAATAATAATTTATTTAGTAAGACTCTTTGCGAAATAAGTTTAAATGTAAAAGAATATCTATTTTAGTCATTTTATCTTTCCACAGCAATCCAACCACATAGTTTATCAAACACTCTGGTACAGCTGTTTAAAGTTACAGTTTACCAAACACTCAGTTGTTTTATATTACAACCGATTTTTTCTCTAGCACAGCTAAAAGTGATTATTCAATAATCCATTGCTATACCAAACTAGCCATAAAAAAAAATAGAAACCATATAAAATTTCAATATATATGCATAAAAAAGTCTTAAAAATACACCAAAAAAAGGTCCAAATATACATAATAAAAATATTATAATTTTTAAATAAGTATTATATAGGTCATAAATGGGTTGATCTGAAATTGACCCGTTTATCAAACGAGTTTTTGGGGGTTAGTTTCGGGTTGGTAGGTCAATACGAACCGACCCGTTTAATACATAGGTTCGCCGGTTTAAGCCGATTTTGACCTGAACTGGTTTAAGGCAAACCTGAACTTGTTAACTCCGTCCAGGTTTTGAGATATATTATCGTGTCATATCATAAATTGATATACCTAAATATGTATTAGAACTGCTATCTATGAAAAAAGCTTCACTTTTGTTGATTATGGGGTTTCTTTTATGAATAACAGTTGAAAATAATATTAATTTTATAGTAGTTAAAAACTTATATGAATCTAATACTATCTTCTACAACTGCTACTCAGATGAATTACTAGTTTGTTTATTTTGCTTATTTGAAGAAAAAAAAATTAGCACGGTACTAGGTATGTCAATATTCCTTGGCAGGGCAGAGTTCTAGTTAGGATTCAGGGCGAGGAGCCATGTCAGGTAAGGAGAGAAAACTCACGTCAAACGTGTCCCATATACTTACTTTAATAAACATATTATACATATATAATACATATAATGTATATTACAAAATTTTTAATAGTTAAACTTCTATATTTAGGAGTAACTTTTATTATTATAGTTAATTAGTCAATTCTTTTTATCTTTTTACTATTTTTCTTTTTCACTTATTATCAAATATGGCATAGACGAGGAACTCACAGATAACCTGACTTTTTCATGGTCAAGAAACTCTTAACTTATGAGTTATAGTTAAAACGTTCTTGATATTTTCAAAAATGTCACTTTTAGAAAGACGAAGAAAAAGTCATTTTAGCCCAAGTTAGTCCTACCTAGAGGTGTCAAATAGGCCAGGATGGGCCGACTCGTCATATTTTATCACGGGCCTACACAGGCCACGAACCGACTTGTCTTGCCCCATATAATTTAGGGGCCAGGCCGAAGCTGATATGCACGCCCAACCTGGCCTATAAGCATGTCTTTATTCAGGCCAGGCCATGTAACACCCCTTAATTTAACTATATTATCATATACAGTTAAACTGTGAAGTATTCTATTTTCTTAAACCATATCTTTAGTTTTATAAGAAGGTGTGCAAATTTGAACTTTTTAGAACCTTTAAACAAAAGCAATTGCATGGTATTTCTTGTTGAAAGTGTCTTTACAAAATGTACAATCAAAAGAAGTTTTCGTCAGTCTATTTTACCATCAGTAGTAGTATTTTCATCTCACCCAAAATATTGTAATACAAAAACATCGTCCACAAGTCAAGCTCGTCCACATCTATATGATCATAGTGACAAAAGACAAACCAGACAACTAGCTAGTCAACACCAAAATGTGCCTCTTCATCTGCATCACAAGAGTAAAATAAGCTAAAGCTCAGTAAGTAAAAATTATGCATACTTATGTAAGTTTTAAAATCTCATCAAGTTCCCATTGTACACTCTTCTTTCTTAAATATTTGAGTCTATGCATTTCTTTTTTTAAAAAAATATATTCATAGTTAAGCCCCTTAGCACATTGCTAGTCCCATAAGTCAATAAGCCGTGATAACATTCTATGGAAACTCTGGCTAAGAGTAAAAATAAGGTGCGACCGTCGTGTGAGATTTTTTGAAAACTCTTTTCCTCATCAAATGGGCATCTCACACCGCACTAATATTGTCCCGCTTCAACGAGACACATCATAAAATCTGCAAGAGTCTGCATCAACATACTTACCTACCTAGCGCTGACAGACTAGCAATTGTAATTAAAACTTATCTTATACATTACTACTCACTTTCAAATACTCCGTAATAAAATTCTTAATTTACATGCAAGACATGCCATGCACATACCATTTTATAACTTTCAAGAATAAGTAAGTTTCACATAATGATATCTTTCATGTAGTTCTTATGATACAGTTATAAGTCTTTACTTACCTTGTGTCCTGAATAGAAATTGATAGTGGAAAGGATCAATATTCTTGAGAGACTGGTGTGCCAAACACCTATCATGAATTTCTTTTATTCAAGATGCACATTTTACTAAAATGAATGCACCAAGATATTTGAATAAGACCGAAATCAGAACTATCACCAAATTAGGAAACTTGATCATAAAATAACCCAAAAGTATACAAATAATTTGAGGTACTTAGTTGCCAATAACTAGCATTGAAAACTGTTCAAAAGTATCAAAATATGAATACTAGTTCATTAGTACAAAAATGATCCAAAATGGCACATAATTTTGTAAAACTATTCCATTTGCCTCTAAATAGTGCCATTTAATTTTGAAAATATTTGGACAGCACCTCCCCTATTTTAGGACATTCTTACATGATTAAAATCATGGTTTTAAATCTGTAATAACATTTTACAAGCCAATTTCTATATATACACCTCAAAGAGAATTACTAAGAATGAATAAGTACATTTAAACTCTTTTTCGATTTTAAATAAAGTTTAAAACAAATTTTTCACTTGTATATAATCACAACCAGTAAGTAAATGGATGTAATATACATAAAAATGTCTTATACATTCCAAGTAAAAAAAATCACATTACAAGTGTAGACAACTTATTCCAACAATAAAAACACTTAAATCTATAAAAAGCAAACTTTGGGACCTTAAGTCTAACTTTAATTCTCTACTTAAATTCTATATTTTTAGCAACATTTATAGGTTCTTAGGACCTTTATTCATCAAAGAAGAACTTTGTTTTAAGAGCTGCAGCAAGAAATTTCCATTGCAAACTTAAAATCCTACATAAATCCCACCTTGACTATTTTAAGCTTTTGCTGAATCTCTTACCTTCTACCTCCACCAAACTGATTCCCAAAGATTTGAAATTGATTTTAGGACTCAAGAGGACCTAGAGGAACCATTATTTAAGTGGCAACAAGTGGAGAATTGAAATAAGAAAACAAAACCTAGAAAGAAGAACTAGTAGAATTACCTTAACTAGTTTTGATCTATCTTATTTTCTAGAGCTCTAATTTGAGTTCTACCACTTGGAAACTCTTGGAAATAGCTAAGAGAAGTTGAGAGAAGTCTAGAAAGGAGCTAGAGAGTTTCAGGTCGTAGCTGGAGAGAAAGGAGAAGAAAATTACCAGATTTTGTTTAAAAGTGACACTTAATGACTAAGAAATAATATAACTTAAATTATGAGGGATATTTTTGGTATTTTACACCATTACTTTCCATGTGTCCAGCTTTAAAACATCTTTAGCTTACTCACCATGTTTCTGGTCATTCCCATACACCCAAGTATAGACAAAGTTGGTGAATCCTAGCTTAGAAAGTGAAAACTAGTCATACTTTGACTTATGATCCCATGTAACAGGTCTTATTGTAATCTAGTGGAACCTAGCCCCATAACTAATCATTGAACATAAAATTAAGTCAATTAGACTCCAATTAATAATGAAAACATAGTATCAGCACTCAATTATTAGAATGCACAAAAATGACATTACGTGATTAAGCTGAATCTAAGCTAGCTCAGTGCAATAAACGCAAATCAGTGTCTTGAATGCCACCTCGTACTTACCTGGAGCTGACAAATAAAATGCTATAAACAAGTCCTAGACATTGAATTAAAGCTATCTAACATGTTAAACACACAGTGAATTCGACTCTTAAAAGTGTGAAAAATGTATTTTACCGAAAAACTACTATTTGACCAAGTTATCAACAAACATGATTTTAATGCATATTCATATAGTATTGCATTTATAAATATATTGTTTATTCTTTTAGCACACCAAGCTCTCTCTATCTGAAGGTATTGAACCTTTACACTACATCGGGACACTTCGATAATCATTAGTATAATAATATGTATGTAAAAGTACAAAATATAAAGAATGAGCATGTTACTATGAAATTGGTATTAATGACTTCTAGATGCCTAATATGCAATTAGAACATGTTTATTATTAGTTTAGTATGCATGTGAGAATCTTAGGCATCACAGGCCAGGACAGGCCCGACCCGCAATAGGCTGGCCCATTTTGGCTCTTAGGCTGTCATATTTGTTTTTTTGAGCTCTTTGATAGTGTCGTTGGCCACTTTGCTTTTCTGTAGAACTTTTATTATTATTTTTTAAATGAAAAATAAGCTTACGTTTTTCCAGGTATAGTAAATGATAGCCTATTTTTTCTCTCGTCCCGTCGAGGTTCATACAAAAATTGATAGCCTTTAAAAAAAATGATAATCTTTTGTTTTGAAAATAACATTTGAAAATAAAAAGGTAACTTTATACTTTTCAGGATAATAAATGATAATTTTTGTTTAAAAATTGACATTTGAAAAAAAAGCTTTACGTTTTTATAGGAATAATAAATAATAACTGATTATTTAAGTATTTATATATATAATTATAATATATATTTTAATGTAAATGGAGTTCCTATTTTGGTGGTTGTCATGTTTTTTAATGAATAAACTTTTACATCAAAAAATATATATTTTAATGTATTATTAGTAATATAAATTTATATATATTTTTTAATTTACATATCACAAGCCTATTCAGCCTCGGGCCAGAACGGGCCAGCCTGTGGGTCTTGACACTTAGGCTCAGCCTGGCCTTTGAAAGGATAGGTCGTGCCCTATATCAAGCCAGGTTGGCCTAGTGTGATGAAACTTCAGGACGGCCCGGGCCTAAATTTACACCTCTAGTCCTACCCATGTTCTTTGGGTTTTGGACACTTATACCTATTTTTCCAAAAATATTACCAAATTTACGACCTTTCAAAAATAATAAAAATCCGTACGACCTTTTTATGGTATTTTTCTAAATACTTTGGAAGCTAGAAAATGCGATGGCATTTTAGTAAATAAGTCATCTTATTTTTAACAGGAAACCACAAAGGTTTCCAGTAAACTAATTTGGTTTAATTTGGTTTCTGATTAGCGGAATGTTCTATAAGTAAATCACAGGAAACTACAAAAATTTTCTGGTAACCAATTTGGTTTCCTTTAGCTGAAAGTCCTGTACGTAAGTAAATCACAGGAAAGCATAAAGATTTCCTAGAAACCAGTTTGGTTTCCTTTAGCCGAATGTCCTGTACGTAAGTAAATCACATGAAACCACGAACATTTCCGAGAAACCATTGTGGTTTCTTTCTTGTAGAATGTCCTGTAGCTAAATAAATCATAGGAAACTACAAAGGTTTCCTAGAAATCATCGTGATTTTCTTTTAGCAGAATATCCTGTAGTTAAGTAAATCACAGAAAACTACGAAAGTTTCCTAGAAACCATTGTGGTTTCTTTTTCAAATCACAGTAAACAATGAAAGTTTCCTGAAAGTTATTGTCATTTCCTTTTTGTAGAATACCCTGTAGCAAGAATTGGGTGAGGCATTGAACAAGAACGCTGAAAAATATGATCAAGTTCTCAAATTAAGTAATTATATTTTTAAAGTAAAAGCAACAGAAATATATATTGGTTTTTGGATTCTAGCAACTAGTTTCCAATAACCAAATTAATTTCTAGTAATCAATAATTGAATTAACCAAATAGTTCTATTGTTTATGATAGAAACTAATTTGGTTTTCAATTTTTAGTAACTAAATAGTTATGATATTTATGGTGGAAACCAATATGGTTGTTGGTTTTTAGTAACCAATTTGGTTTCTAGTTTATAAAAATCAATTAGTTTATGATTTCTAATAATAAATTGGTAATTAGTTTTAAGAGTGATCAGCTACAAGTAAACTAATAGCAAAAAGAAACAAGAAAAAATGGAAATTCTAAGACGTTATTTGGTTTTTTTTAGTAAGAATTTGTTATTTTTTTTAAAAAAATAGTACAAAAATAAGTAAACGTTTGGATATAATATTCTTGGTATTATTTATCAAAGGTAGTACTATGTCTCTTTCTCTCATGTTCTTTTCTCATACACCAATCAGTCGGGCCGGATTAAGGCCTAATATACCATTGGGCCTGACTAGACTCAGAGGAAGAAGAATACACAGCCGTGGCTGTAGGTGCCACGCAACAATGTCTGACCGCAGCACAACATTCAAGAACTGCACGTGTAACACTCCCAGTCTCCCACGTAGCTGAATAGTTGCCACGTGTAAAGGTCATCGATCGAAAGACTACCTGTTGTTTTCCCTGAATAAAAAAAGTTTTTTGCGGAATCGATTTATATCAACATTAATTTCTTCAGCAAAATTTTAAGGCATGGCATCAAATTTCAGACCAGCGTTTGCTTATACGGTGGTGTACGTCAGGGACGTAGCAAGATCCGTAACGTTCTACGAAAAAGCTTTCGGTTTGCCGGTCCGTCGTTTGGACGAATCACATAGGTACATGTAAATATGTATATACGTATATACATAAATATATATTGATTATTAATAGTTTGAATTTTCTGAAACAAATATGGTGCATGATGGGACTAATTGTATATTTATAAATAGGTGGGGAGAGCTGGAGAGCGGGGAAACCACCATAGCCTTTACTCCGCTTCATCAGCACGAGACAGATGACCTGACCGGATCGGTTCAGACCTCAGCCGGGTCCCGTACTGGCGAGAGACAATCTGTTGAGGTTTGCTTTGCCTACTCCGATGTTGACGCTGCGTACAAGGTGTATATACATTATATATATATATAAACGTATTTATTCTATATTTATATATTAATTTTTGCATGCATAATGTCCTATCATGAAACTTTTTTTTTCTTTTATTAATATATAAATGGAATTATATTAACTCAGCCTAAAGCCTTTTTATCACAATGGTGGTCTCGTGCAGAGAGCGGTAGAGAATGGTGCAGCGCCGGTGAGCGAGCCAGAAGAGAAGGAATGGGGCCAGACAGTTGGGTACGTACGAGATATTAATGGGATCGTTGTCCGAATGGGAAGCTATGTTCAACCACCGAAGCATGCATGACCGATACATACACATACATATGCATATATGCATGCATATGTATATCTGGATCAAATAAAGCAAAAGCCCTTCTCGCTAGAGGGCTGTTTCTGTCCGTATCTAAACTTGTACCTTGTTTTTCTACGGTCGATATCTAATTTATGAAATAAAAGAAATAATATTTCTTTGCAAAAGTTATATTCAATTAAAATTGTCGCTCCTGTATAGAAAAACGGAACTTTCACAAGAACCATGATCCTGGTATTAGGCGTCAACCATTTATGTATGAAATTGTATGAAATAGGAGGAGCTAATACTAGGCAAGGGCATTTCGAAGTAAAGTTTTTGACATCATTGATGATTACTTTGTCCTGAAAGGTTTCAATTCCGAAACTACTGAAATCCAGAATTAACTCGGCGCGTTTTCATTGAATCATTGTGTTCATGACTTGATCAACAATAGTACATTTAACAAATATATAAGAAACCAGCTTAATCTGTAGACATTATATGGTATGGCTAATTTACCTTCACAATGTGAAATGGGAAAAAGTAGATGAGAACTAGGGCCATGATTATTTAGATCAAATGAATGTGGACTAGAAATGTGCAAGTTAATTTGTTTGAAGCTTTTTACATTAAATGAATATAGACTATGTGCAACGCAAAACCCCACTAGCCGACCACGGCCGGTTCCCAAAATCAACATTTGACCAAAAATAATGTCCAAACTTCTAATCAGAAGCGAAAAGAATGGATCTGTGACAAGAACACTTCGTTGCCAAGCACTAGATTAAAACGCTTTGAATACAAAGATGTCTCCAGTCATAACCAATACTGTTGACATAAAAGAAAATTAAAAATAGAAAACAAATATAAAAATGAAAATCAAAAACCAAAATAGGAGAGGAGAAAGAAAAAGTAAAAGAAAAAGAAAGGAAAGAGATTGATGCCATAATTTCAACAGCATCCTACAAGGACCAACCCATTATCAGGCAAGGCAGTCACCCACACAATTAATTAAGACGCGCTTTTAGCCCACGCGAGAGAACAAACTGCCTTAGATGGTGAATCACAACATTTCTTGCGACTTTCTAACACATCGGCTGACCTTTTTCTTGAACTCCTCTCTCCTCTCTCTCCATTCCTTCTGCAACATCAAACGCCAACAAGGATCTTAGAACTGTCTTAGTTTTGTCTTCATAAGTTTAGATTTTAACTCGATATACTTGAATAGGCCAGTATTATGTGCTAAAGGTGGAAAACTCAAATGTGAAAGCTAAAATCACAAATATGAAGGCAAAGCCAAAATCCTAGAAAACAACTCAACATTTACCGGCAATGAATAGTTATATTTACTACTCTCTTGGCTCTTCCAATAGTAGTTAAAAATTTGAGACTTCAGAGGATTCACAGACTAGAAGCATTACAAGGGTCAATATGAATATACTTACAGCTGCTTCAACGTTGGCAGGAGATTCGTCATTAGGACTGGAAAGCATCGATATTATACTTAAAACTATGCTCTCAACCTGCGCAAACAAAAGTTACACATTGGCAATGTTACAAAATATCAAACCATGAACCGTAGGTTAGAAGTTAGAGCTTCTGACCTCTGTGAGGCAAGCAAGAGTTAAACTGAATTAAGCTATAACATAAGAAAGAGAAACCCTTCCATTAATAAATTCACTGAACCTCAGGACCCTTCATTAACCACCTTGACTTCATGAGATCATCTTTAAAAATTTTAAGGCTGAAAAGTTACAGACGAGAAATATAGAACTCGTAATCAATCATTAAACCGTGATAGGAAGACTTGACTATTGCAGAAAGGGAAAGAAGAAACCTAAATTTTCCAACGATAGCATGACACCACAGAGCCAAGCCTCCCATTAGAAAATTTCGGCGTGCTAAGCTTCAAAGACCCCTTTTGATCCTTTCCTTGGGGTGGATATAGGTCTTGAAAGACGTCGAAGCTATGTGATGAGCATATAATGATTTGCAACTCTGAAAAACTTACGAGCCCCATAGTCAAATTATTGTGCTTCTGCTTCATAGTTAGCAAAGTTAACTTATGATCATAAGGTTCTTCTACATATGATATTGACATGATATGAACCCCTCATATGGAATTGGCCCAAAGGCAAGAGAACTTCTGCAATTTGTAGTTCTATGCTTTTAGAAAAAAGTAAAGGAATGCCTGTCATTAATTTCTTTGCAATGTTAGTCCCATGATCTGGATCAGAACTTCAATTCACACAACTATGACCATGACTTCATTGCTATAACTTCCATAACAAGATCATCTCATATAATGCTAACGTGTTCTGTAAAAACCCATAACTAAAGTAAGAATTACTTTTAAGTTTTTTCTTACTCGAGAAATATTTCCTTTAGAATTGCAATATAAAAGAAACTAGAGAAGCTAAGAAATCAATAAGAACCTAAAAGCCAAACTCTAGAACTAACCAATGACAAAAGACATTGGAAGTATGTAACATTCAGACTTGAAACAAATTGTCACGGATATCATCTTGCCAAACTTCATACTCTATCCCAAAAAGGGAAAAAAAAATCAAATATTCAATGCAAATTCTTATAAACAAGAACAAATCTGACATAACGTATAATCTTACTTCTGCATAAATAACTTCCACACTTCACCTAGAAGTGACACCCTCCCCCAACCTCCCCTCTCCTTAATAAATGGCTCTTCACCATAAGTGTACGTTGATGATAACTGCACATATCCTATGCAGGCACAGGCATCAAAATCAGCACCCTTTATGATTTCGCTATCGAACTCTTCCCACTGCGTCTCTCTTGTAGGTCACAGCTACACTGTGTCATACTCTTACCTCTCATGTCGGTATCATTACTATCTACATTTCGCTAGGGTCTCAAAAAATCTGCAAGATACTCCTCAACCCAAAACTCTCTCCCCCAGCGCCAATTGATGCTTCTCTTTCCTCTAGGATCTAATTATGGAGTTAGGATCTCTTATAACGAATCCAGTGTAAAAGTATGAGACTTCAAACCCTCATTCACTACATTCATTAAGACACAGGATGCTTTCCTATAATTTAAGCTGGAATTAGAGCGACCATCTTCAGGTAATAACATACCGTATGGACAGGCGTCCAGCGCTCACTTGCAAGCTCATAACCATTCGGATCATCACCAGGAGGATGAAGGATTGATATGCAAACACGTCCATCAGGATAAACTGAAATTCACAAAAAACAACCAAAATCACTCTCAATAACATGAGAAAAGTATCAAACAGATGGAAGTTAGGAGCATAACCAACCGTTTGGATGCCATAACTCAGAAATAAATTTCACTGATGGAGGACTGTTCGGGTAGTTGGAGGGAAAGCTCATAATAGCGTTGAAAAATCCTCCGTCACTGCAATTAGATGGTACATAACAATGAATAAGACATGAAAACATCCACTGCTTTAGATGCTAGAATAATCTTAAACAAGGGTTTACCAAGACAAATATAATGGCACCAAAACTCAAGACAACATATATTCCAGAACCTACATACTCCAGACTTACTCAATAGAACAGCAACAAAGAGGAGAAGCGAAAACTTAAACCCACTTACCAGACCCAAAAACAAATAATAACACAAAATAAACTCAAGATGCCAAACACTAGTCAGTAAAGGAGAATGTATAGCAAAGGAAAATGAAAACAAAATAGCTAAGCAACAGGCACGGGCCTATGGAAATGGATAACCTGCCATTGAACAAATTAGAGAACATCATCCAACTTTTAGAATTCAACAAGATACAATAGAAAATATTCATTTTGTATGCTCATCTATACAAGATATTTAACACCAGAATGAAAACTGCCCAATCTAAAAGTTACAAGTATCCAACCCTAATGGTCCAGTTCCTGAAGAATTTTCATACAACCAAAAATCCAAACCCAATATCAGGCTTAAACTTGGTTGTTCAAAGATCCAAACGGATCATCGCTTTCACTATCAGCTAGCGAAAACACCCCATAAATTGGAAGGACCCCACGTCTTAAAATTTCCAAAATAAGGTAAAATCCATGAAAACCCTTCATCAAACCAAAAGAAACCCAAAAAATTCAAAACCATAATCAATCCAATATTCTCCAATTATAAAATCCCAAATTCAATTAAACACAAACAAAAATTTCTCCCACGAGACCAATCTCACCACTTGATCCAATAATCCGAAAGTAACCATCGCAGCCATAACAGAGATACCAAAACCAAGAATGATCAACCGATAAAAAGCACGAATCTTTATTAAAATTGGCAAAAATCCAAAAGAAGACGTACTAAAGCGTTTCGGGAGGCCCAATAATCGTAACGCTCCATTCAAATATATTGCTCTCGTCTACCAGACCGGCCGAGAACCCATCGACTGGATTCTTGCAAAGATCTGCAACGCCATGAAAACAGATCACATCTCGGAAGAAATCCATGTAACCTATCCAAAATCAACACATAACGAATTCGATAAATTTCAAATACCTTTGAGCTGTTTCTGAAGAAGGAGGCTTGCTTGGGTGGCCATGATAGAGAGAGAGAGAGACACACACACACACAGAGAATTGGGTAAAGTTCTAGAGAGAGAGAAAAGAAGAGCTCGGAGCTCTCGGCGATTGCAAGGGGTAGGAGAGAGAAAGAGACCTATAAAAGCCGACACTTTGTGTATTTATACACGGAGAAGGTTCGGAACGTGGACTCACTTATCACGGGCAAGTTGGAGTTATGATAAGGTATGGGCAACAATGTTGGAGCTCGGTTTTGTGGTTAATTATATGACGCCACGTAGGAAGACTATCTCTAAATGGTTCGTAGAGTAAAATGTTCTAGGACTTTCTTCTCTTTGGTTGGATTTTTCAATCGTCGTTTCAGATTTTATCCTGGGGGTAGGGGGGACCAGTCAGAAGTCTCGTCATTAATATTCTTTTTTTAAGTGAATAATTTCGTTCCTAATTTACATGTATTATATTAAGAAGATTAGTCTATATATATATATATGTGTATATATGCTCTTTTTCAGCATAAGGGTAAATTATCAAAGGAAAAAACCTACGTGTTCAGAAAAACCTACAAACTGCGGATTCCGACCAATTCAAAACAAACTAAACCACTTGATTTTTTGAAGAAAGTTGGTTGGTCTGATCGATTAGAAAAGCATATTTTATTGGTTAATGATTTTAGGATATGAAACCACCAAATTGCGATTGATCGAATAAAGGCGATTACCAAAATAACAAAATTTTCACATTTATATCATGTGATTTATAAACTCAATTACTTGTTAATTATGCTATATTGTAACTTATTTATTTTATTTTTGGTCTAGAAGACAATGGTATATTGGGTTAAATATTAAAGTATGTAGTGAAGTTTTATTTTTGTTATATAAGATTTTATATGAAATAGATTGTAAATAGTGACTTTAAAATTAAATGTATTTTGTTAAATTAATTTTTTTCAATGTGTACTTTTTTAAACAGAATAACATATTGTAAAGGTACAAAAATTATCAAGTCTATAAGTAACAAACCGCCTAAATGTGATTTAGTTTTGTAAAGATAGAAGCCCATGTCAACAGTTTATATCCACATTATCACCAGTTCAATTCAATTCAAACTAACCAACAATCTGTTAGTCTAATCAGAGATATTAATTCATGATTATCAAGATTTAGTTATGATCTTGTTAATTAATCTTCTAGAACACGCTTATAACAAATATATAAATCAATAATATTAAAGACTCTCATTAAAAGAGTTTAGATACTTTTTCTCAGGACACTTCCCTATCTAGATTTTCTTTCACTTTCTCACTGTTCTTTCAATCCTAACATAATCGTTTATTGGTATCAGAGCTTGTCGATCCTCACCCATCTACAATGACGAACATTGATGGTACATCATCTTCCTCTGGTTCCAGCTCTCCACCACAAAGCTCTCTCTCTCAAACTAATTCTTGCTCTCCATTTATCACCACACTAAATACTGCCTTGTCCATCAAACTTAATTAGACAAATTTCTTGATATGGAAATCTCAGGTTATTCATGTTGTTCGCAGCCATGGCATTGCTGGCTATCTGTTTGGCACAACTTGATGTCCTATTGAGTTTCTTGAGTCGCGCGGTGCCGATGGTAGTATTGTTTGTACTCCGAACCCCGAATTTGAGCAATGGATATGTGAAGATCAGTTATTGTTGAGTTGGCTCTTATCTTCATTGTCTCCATCAATTCTAGGTGAGGTGATTCGCTGCAACACATGCCATTAGGTCTGGAAGACTCTGGATCATCTTTGCTCCACTTAATATCGTGCTCCCTACTCCAATTGAAGATCCTGACACAAACTCTGAAGAATTGTGTCATTAGTAAATTGAACAAACTGAATCTAAAATGAGAAGTTGATGATTGGCAATAATAAACGTCTAAACATTACTTATATTAGTCAATCACTATTATCTACTTCTATATCTATTGTTCCTTTATAGCTTAAAAATATACTTAGGCCACGTTTGGAATGCAAGATAAGGATGAGATTGGATTGGATTAAATTAATCCCATGTTTGGTGCATGCATATGAGAGGGATTGGATTGGATTAAAATAATCCACTCCACAAATAATACCCTTAGAAAGTAATTATCTTATCCTCTTAAGAATTTTGGGATTAGAATAGATTAGGAATTTGATTAAAAATAATAGAATATTTTTGAAGTAGTAAAAAATGATACTTTTGAAATTAACTTTTAAAAGTGGTAAAACCAAAAATAGTATTTATCAAAAAAAAAATTATGTCATATTTCTGCAAATAATTTTACAAAAAATGATATTTTTCAAAAATAGTTTTAAAAGTAGTATTTTTCAGAATTTTTTTTAAAAGTAGTATTTTTCAAAAAAATTTTTTAAAAGTAGTATTTTTCAAAATATTTTTTTAAAAGTGGTATTTTGTAAATAAGTTTTTAAAAATGATATATTTACAAAATTGAGTTTTAAAAATAGTATTTTTCTAAATTAATTTTTAAAAGTGATATTTTTCTAAATAATCAGACCTCAAAATTTGTTATTTAGTTAAAACTATGAAACACACGTACTAATTATATCCTAACAAAAAGTAGCACAGCAAACATGAGATAGGATTGAACTATAATTCTATCTTATCTTATCCTATCTAATCTAATTCAAATATTTTAAAATAGTCCAATCATATCCTATCCTATCCTGCATACCAAACGAAACCTTAGAGTACCTTACATAACTAAGAGCCTTGTTAGTATTTCCAAACTTACTACAAATAACAATATTTTTGTTGAATTTCACTCCCATGCTTGTCTTATGAAGGACAAACTAACAGAGATAATTCTGCTTGAGGGAGTACTTAAAGATGGCCTTTATCAATTCAATGAACGAGTTAGAGCTGCTGTTATGGTGTCCAAGAATAAAATTGTATCACCTATGTCTTCTTATCATGATTTTAATTCTCTATCTGTAAATATAAATAATAAGGTTACATGTAACTCTATAACTATTCAGTCTAGTCAGAACAATGACATCTTTGGCATAGAAGGTTGGGACATCTATCTGTACAAGTCTTGAATCAAGTTTTAAAATCATGTACTGCTTCACCTATTAATAAAATGGTTGATTTATGTACAACATGTCAATATGGTAAAAGTCATACCTCACCTTTTCCTATTTGACACACTGAGTATCATGCTCCGTTAGAACTCATACACTCAAATATTTGGGGTTCTGCTCGCTTGGTTGCAAAGGGCTTCCATCAAACCCTTGGTATTGACTTTTCCGAGACCTATAGCCATGTTATGATAATTAGTTTACTTTCATAATTAGCTTGATGTCCCTTTTCTTCTACCGTTATTTGGTGTGATAATCATGGTGCCATTTCTTTTGCCGCTAATTCTGTTCTTCACCAGTGTACGAAGCATATTGAAATCGATATTCACTTTGTTCAAAATAAAGTTCTTTAGGGGAGCTTGACATTCAATTCATTCATTCTCATGAATAAGTTGTTGATTTGTTTACTAAGCCAGTGTCTCAAGCTTAATTTTGCAAACTCTGTTCCAAACTACTAGTGATTTCATCCCTATTTCGTTTGAGGAGGATATAAAGATAGAAGCCCATGTCATAGTTTATATCCACATCATCACTAGCTCAGCTCAAGCCAAGCCAGTTAACAATCTGTTATCCTAGTAAGAGAAATTACTTCTTGATTATCAAGATTTAGATATGATCTTATTAGAATTTAGTTATTGTATTAATTTTTTAGAATACGTTTGAAATTAATATATAAATCAATAATATTAAAGACTCCCATTAAAAGAGTTCATACATTTTTTCTCAGGAAACTTGTGTCTCTAGATTTTTTTTCACTTTCTCATAGTTTCTTTCAATCCAAACACAATCGTTTCTAGTTTCATTCAAAAAATTTATACCGACTAAGTAAAATTTTACGTATATAATTTGGTTAATGCAGGTTTCGGCTTTCAAACCGACTCATAAAAGAAGTCTAATTTGTCACTTGTTAGAGGTTGTAAGTAGTATAATAATATATGTTAATTTTTGTCCAGCTCTCAAGCTTGAGATTTTTTTAGGACTGTTTATTGAGTTTTATGTAAAAAGTAAAAACACATGATGTGGCAATTGGCATAGATCAATAACATAAGCTTGACCGGTTATCATTTGATTTTAATATCTAAATTTCCATTAACATTTGCAACAAAACAAAACACTGTTTTTATAGTATAATTAGTATTTTTTGTTTTTTGAAGGAATTTGGATTATCATGTTGAAACTTCACTATATATACATATATCATGTTAAACTCTAAGAAGTATTATGTCATTATAACTAAATTTTCTATAAACCTGTTTAAAGAAAAAGAAAAAAAAAAGGGAAAATGGAGACGTGCTTGAAATTCTGAGTTTATAGCATATAATTAGGAAGGAGAGATATATATATATATATATATATATATATATAGATATATAGGCACTGACGCACATATAAAAACTAAAAGAAGAACGCAGATAGAGATAGGGAATTATTCCCGACCGAACATCATTGCCTTACCAATTATTCATTTCATTTTAAATTTGCTTCTTACCAGAATACGAACTATGAGAGAAGAAAAAAAGAACGAGAGGAGAATCAAAATTAAATTATTAATCTATTATAGTCGATCGAAGAAGAATATTCTAAGATTAGTCGAGAGCAAATCTGCTATGGCATATGAGGGCTCAGGGCCTTTTTTAACTGGATTTGAAAAAGTGGATTCGTGCTCTATGGATATACTTGGAGCTCAACACATCACATGGACCAGACGTTGGGCCTAACTCTTAAAAAAGCTTTGTTTTTAGCGGGCGCTAAAATCATTACCGAACATTACAATTATATTTACTAAAAGTGACAAATTAAATGCACTTGTTATGATTTTAAATGTATATAGTCCAAATGGTGATAGACTTAGAAATTTTCCTTATCAAGCAACGTACAAAAAGGAAAAAAAAAAAGGAAAAAAGAAAGAAAGAAAGAAGAAAGAAAATAACTTAAATTCTAAAAGGGAGTCACATTTTCATTCTTCAAATTTACCCAGAAAAAATAAATGTAAAGCAAGATGAAGAATAAGATGATCTAAAAAGAAAAATTTACGGAGAAAGATGCAAAACATATAAATATAATATATATATATATAATATAAAGAGTTAAAGAGATATTAAAAAATAAAAAAGAAACACATCCTGCAACGGAAAAAATAATAATCCTCTTATATAAACTTTGATAAGAATCTAAAAATAAATATATATATATATATAGAGAGAGAGAGAGAAAATTAAAGTGATTTTTTTTAAAAATGAAAAAAATACATCGTGGAATGGGAAAAAAAAATTCAATCATCTGATATACGTATTTTGATAAGAATCTATAGTTTTTTTTTTTTACTATATCATAATTGCTTATTTCACATTGAAAGAGACATTAAGAATGAAAAGAGTGAATGAACACAATTGGGTATTTTTAGAATATTAGAAATATACAATGTAAAAACATAATTACATAAAATTATTTAAGGAAATTAGACGTATTTTCAGAAAAAAAAAATTAAAAAATAGGATGGTTTGCGTTTTTTTAGGTACAGTACGATTTTTATTAGAAAAATACTGTTTTCTAAAAAATATTTAGAAAACTGTCATTTTTTAAAATAGTAACTAATAACCAGTAATTAGTTTCCAGAAACTGGTAACTAGTAACTAAAGGTATTTATAACTGGTATAAAACTGGTAACTAGTAACCACTTTAAAAATGATATTTTTCTAAAAAACTTTTTAAAAATGATATTTTTCTAATAAAAACTATACAGAAATTTGAAAAAAGCACGATCTCTATATTTTTGTAATTGTTTTGGGTTTTTATAGGTAAAAGTATTAGAAACCCAAATTACTTTGTCGTGCAAAATGAAATTGAATGTATAAAGCCAAAATGGTAATGTATTTAGAACTTCCCTTATTTTTATTTTCCTCTCACTAATTGGCTTTTATTCAAAAAAAAGTATTAAAAAAAAGGCTTACATTTCAGTTGGCCGAACTACACTTTTACTTAGAAATAAGGATCTCTTACCTATTTCATCTTTTTAATTTGATATATATGCCGAAAATATTTCTCTAATATTTCAATTTTATCCAGTAAATATTTTGCCAGTTTCTATCCTATTTTGGATTTTCTCTGAAATATTCCTAACACTCTCTAAGATTTTAAAGTTCCCCCGTGCGTCCATATGTCTCTATATATGTAAATGTTCACTTAAAATGAAAACAAATAATTAATTCCTGTACTACTACAAGCAACTCGATCACTTTTTTTCTTTTCCGTGCTTCTACCTTTCGGCATGGTTCATACCCATATGGGCGAGACCGTGGAGAGAATGGTATAAAGCCACTCGAGTGTCACTTGCATGCACGTACCACTATTCACATTTCACAAGTCGTAAACCAAGGCAGAAGTTTTTTATTATGTAAAAGAGTAAAATGCTCTAGGGAAAACGACAAGAAATTGAAACCAATTAAGCATTAAGTTTTATTTTCTTTTAATTAGTAAAAATTGAGCATATATTTATTCCTTTGAAAACCACAAAGGCTATATAAACGCTCTTGAGAAAACATTAGTGAATAATGGAGCTAGCTAGATAGTAGAGTGGCATAATTTCTCGGCTTTAATAACCATATAAGATGTTAACGAGCACAATGGTGTCCAACACCACAAATTAAATATAGCTACGAGTTTCACATATGAATTACAAGGTTAATTCACATCTTTATTAGTACATCACATAGTGCGTGTGAGCGTCTTTATTAGTATATGGTATATTACATAATGTGTGTCCACATCTTTACATTTAGTGTGTGGTATATTACATAATATGTGTCCACATATTTATTAGTATGTGGTCCATCATATAACATTGCTCAACTATATAAAAATGAGCAAATTAGGGAATACACAGTTTCTTATTTGATATTCTAGGAAATTGAGAATATTTTAAGATTATTGCTTTAGTTGCTTAATTGGATCCAATAAGCAGAAGAAAATCTTGGAGAAAAAACCAAGAGAGTAATTATAATTTCTATCCCATAAACTAGCTATTTTATACGACATATTAAAACTTTAGCTTTGTTTGCATATGGTGAATATGAGAGCTTTTTACTAATTTGTATTATTCTTCTAGTTCAAAATATACATGTCATAATTTGTGTTCTACTATATAAAGAGTTTGTAACATTCAATGTTGTACTAGTGTAGAAAATTAAATTATGTGTATTTTCCTGGCGGCTTGATCAAATATTATAATTATTTATTAATTATGGTAAATTTCTCTTATATTTTTTTTTCTTCAATAAAATTGCACAATAACCAGATTAATTGATTTAATTATAAGGACTGATTAATGATAGCCAATAACTAATAACCAAATTGCGCGATAACCAGATTAATAATAACCGGTAACTAGTAACAGTAACCAAATTGCACAATAACTAGATTAACAATAACCGGTAATTAGTAAAATTGAGCAATAATCAGATTAACGATAACCAGTAACGGGTAACAGTAACTGGAAATCAAACTACGCAATAACTAGAGTAAAAGTAACCAGTAACTGTAACTAATTTAGAAAGTGCCCTGAAACAACAATTGGAACCTATATTGTTTATTGGTTACCAAATGTTTTAATAGGTAATCAGTAATCGATAACCAGCTTGGAAATTGGCCATCAATCTTAAACTAGTAACAAGATTGGTAATTGGAAGCTAGATTGGTTACTGATTACCAAATTGGAAATTGGTCGCCGATCCTGAAACTAGTTACCAATCTGGTAACTAAAAGCTAGATTTGTTACTAGTAATTATATTGGTAATAGTAACCAGATTGGCATCTAGAAGTTAGATTAGTTAATAGTTACCAAATAGAGTCACTAGTATTCTAATTAGTAACCAATAACTAGTAACCGGTAACCAGCTCAGAAACCAGCCAGAAGTCTTGGAACCAGTAACTAAATTGATAATTGGAAGCTAGATTGTTTATTGGTTACCAATTGTTGTAATAAATACCCAGTAATTGGTAACTAGTTTGAAAATCAGTAATGAAGAGGATGACTCAATGAAAAAAAAAAAGTAGAAAATTGACTAAAAAAAAAAGTAGAAAATAGTAGCTCATTATCCTATAGAGCAATTAATGTGAATTATTAAAAAAAAAATACAAGAAAAAAAATGCAAAAAGCAAAAAAAGCAAAAGCAATTAAAAGAATAAAAAAGAAACAAAAATAATAATAAGTAAAAGAGAAGAGCATGGCTCAATGAATAAAAAATAGAAAAAAGGAAAAAATTTAAAAATAAGAAGAGATGAACGAGTACTCAGTAACCAAATTGGTACTTAGTAATCACTAACCAAATTGATAAGTGATACCAAGTAACTAAATTGATAACTAGTAACTAGATTGGTTTACAATAACCACTGACTACTATTGTAATTGGTAACCAGTCACCAGTAATAAGTCACCAATTTTTATAAGTAGCCATCAATTTGGAAACTAATAACAAGTAACTAGCTATCGATCTTTATAACTAGCCACTGAAAAAAAAAAAAAAAAGTAACTTGTAACCAATTTCAATCTTTGTAACTAGCCACTAATATAGAAACCAATAACTAGATTGGTATTGTATGGAAACCCGAAACTAGTAACAGGTAACCAGCATGGTTACTGATAGCTACTGTTTGGAATTCGTAACTATTTTGGTCACCAGTAACTGGTAAATAGTCACCAGCCTAAGTGGCTATCAGTCTAGAAACTAGTAGCTAGATGGTTACTTAGTGACCAGTACTAGTAATCGGTAACTTGTCACCAGTTTAAGTAGCCACCAGTCTGGAAACTAGTAACCTAAATGTTTACCATAGTTTACTAAGTATTTATTATTTATTGAGATAACTAAAAATATTTATTCTAATCACGAGTAACCGGTAAAAAGTCACTAGTCTAAGTTGCTATCAATCTAGAAACTAGTAGCTAGATTAGTTACTAATAACCAGTATTGGTAACCGGTAACTTGTCACCAGTATAAGTAACCGCTAGTCTA
Source organism: Trema orientale (assembly GCA_002914845.1). Lineage (NCBI taxonomy): Eukaryota > Viridiplantae > Streptophyta > Magnoliopsida > Rosales > Cannabaceae > Trema > Trema orientale. Next base: position 146,862 of record JXTC01000472.1, read on the forward strand.
GAAACCAATAACCTAAATGGTTATCACAATTTACCAAGTACTTATTATATATTGAGATAACTAAAAAAAATATTATGGTCACTAGTAACCGGTAAAAAGTCACCAGTCTAAGTGACTACTAGTCTAAAAACTAGTAGCTAAATTGGTTATTAGTAACTAGTACTGGTAACTGGTACTTGTCACCAGTTTAAATGGCTACTAGTCTAGAAACCAATAACCTAAATGGTTACCATAGTTTACCAAGTATTTATTATTTATTGATATAACTAAAAAATATTTATTCTAGATATTGGGTAATTGGTATAAAGTCACCAGTCTAGAAACTAGTAGCTAGATTGGTTACTAGTTGAAGTGGCTATCGGTCTAGAAACCAGTAACTTAGATAGTTACCATAGTTTGCCAAGAGTTAGTGCATTATTTACTTTAAAAAAAAAAAGAAAAAGAAAGGAAAAAAATAAATTAGAAAAAGAGAAAAGGGGAAAAACTAAAAGAATTAATTTTTTTTTATGGACATGGTTCCATTAAAAAAAGGGAAAAATATGAAAATGAAAATAAAAAACAAAAAAGAGAGGAACTAGTAACTAGTACGAAATTAGTAACTAATTTAAAAAAATGATAATCCAGTAAAAAAAAACATAAATGGAGGAAAAAAGTGGAAAAGAAAAAAATAAAAGAGGAAAAAAGAATTAAAAAGATGAAAAATATATATATATATATAACGAGTGAGAAGGGGTTCCATGATAAATAAAATATAAAAGAAAAAAAGCAAAAAATAAAAAAAAATAAAAAACGAAAAAAATAAAATAGATTTGGGAAAGTGATGAGTTTCGAATTCATGAGTTGTTAGGAAGAAAAAATAGGTATGTTAGCATTGCGTTTTAGTCACAGATGACTTTTATTAAGGTTTTGCCACTTTTTATGAATTTTTGGGGGCTTATAGAAATGTGACTAAATTTTGGGCCTAATTTCAGTAAATGTCCCATTGTCAAATGTTATAGCAAAATGTCCAGTATATGTGCTTATATACCAAGTGTAAAATTTTATATACTAAGTATAAAAAATTATATACCCAGTGCATTTCAGTACAGTAACTAAAATTGGTAGATATGTGTATCTACGAATTGTAAAAATATATCTACCTGGACATTTAGCTATAAAATTTTAAAATTGGACATCTACTTAATCAAATTTAAAATTTTGGTCATCCACCTAAATTTCTCTGAATTTTAAAAAAACTTAATTTTATTACAAGTTTGCTACTGCATTTTGACAGAATATTTTGAAAAATGCCATCCGTAAACTGTATGAACTTATATTCTTTCATAGTATCGTATTTCTCTAATAGTTTTTAACTTTTAATTAAAGGGAAAACTCATTAAAAAACCTGTAATATTTGGAGGAAAGTATCTTTCAAACATGAATAACGACACAAAAATAACCTAATTTTTTTTACTTTTTTTTTTTTTTTTTTGCAGAAATAAACTTAGCTTTGATTTTTGCATATTAATACCATGTCATTTTAAGTGCCTGTAAATGACTGAACGATATTCAAACTAATTACATGATTTTAATAGTAAAGAGACCGAATTATCCCACATTAATAAATTAAAAGACATTTCAAATAGTAATATTTTTTTATTGAAACTGTTTTATAATTAATTTGTTTTAGTTTTAATTTAAAATAGAAACGAAAAACTAGGAAATTACAAAAAAAAAAAAAGAAGAAAATAAATAATTTAAACATTGTTTAAACACTTTTAATAATTTTGGAGAAGTACACTTCATATTACATTTGCAAAGATTTCAAATATATAGAAGAAATTTGATTTTTTTTTATAGTAATTTTCAAAAAAAATTGAAAGATCCTAGATTTTAATTAGAAAAAAATACCACTTTTAAAAGTATTTTGAAATATACTACTTCTTATTAATTGATGAGATACTTGAAATAACCAATTAGATTACCTGAGGTAATTTGACTGGTTATCTCAACTAAATTGGTTATCCCAAATAACCTAACTGGTTATCTGTACAATTGAAAAATACTAATTTTGATAAAAAAATGATAATTTTCTAAATATTTATTAAAATGCTATTTTTCTAAAAAGAATTAAAATGATTTTTTTCTAAATCAATCGTTATTTTCAAAATATTCAGACTATTTGAGATTTTTCAATTTTTGATATTTGGCCTGGAATTTTGTAAAAAAATCCAAATATATATGGCACAGGAATAAAAGATTAGGTTTGTTTTTATAAAAAATATTTAAATTAATTAATTTTTGTATCATTATCCACCTCAATGAGGGGGGAAAAAAAAGGTTTGGTGAGGTGAGGTCTGGTGTAGGTTTTGTGCCACAAAAACAAGGGATTCTGAAAAAAATTGACGGCGTGGTCCTTCCTCATACTCAAAAGTAAAGGTGCACTGGGTATAGAAACCAGAAAAGTAAAGGTACCCCGTATAAAGCAAACCTTACTTACATGCATGTGACATGCACAGTAACACACGTAATAATTAAAGTAGGGTTTTTCGAAACAATAACCCCAAGAAAAAGAAGAAAAAGAAAAGAGCAATGCTAACATGCACAGTAAAGTAGGGTTTTTCGAAATAATAACCCGCAAGAAAAAGAAAAAAGGAGCAATGTTATAAAGCTCTGTGACATATCTATTTGTTATTAGATGATTTAATTAATAAATTGAGTCCTACATGAATTAGAATATTGTTATTGGATGATTTAATTAATAAATTGAGTCCTACATAAATTAGAATTAGTCCAGCATCACAATGACATATCTGTTTATTATTGGATGATTTAATTAATAAATTGAGTCCTACATGAATTAGAATGTTGTTATTGGATAATTTAATTAATAAATTGAGTCTTACATGAATTAGAATTAGACTGATACATTATTATAGTGTTAGCCACGATGTTTTATAGCATTATTCAAAAGAAAAGGACTGTGTCCCTTTGAAATGGCTGATCACTGATAGGGCGCCACACCATCGTTTTTTCTTTTTTCTTTTTGAAAGCGAGAATTGACCATGGTAACCTGTGACTCTGTGGGCCCATAGCCTGTCACCCTCTTTGCTGCTGCATGCTCTATCAGATATTCGTCACAGATTCGCTATATTCCTGTTCAAAAAATAAAATAACGAAAAAAAAAAAGAAAAACTCGCTGTTCGAGTCGAGTATCTTTCTGTAGAGACATTTGCACGAGTTTTGCTTTCAAACAACACACGAGTAAATAAAGGCTCCCTTATCAGTCCAAAACCAGGAAAAGGAGAAGATCGTTCTAACAAGCAGAACCAAAATAGACAATGTGAAACATGCCAAGCCTTGTTTACCAAATACGAACGAAAAATAAAGATTAGCTTCTCTTATAACTACTAGAAAGAACAATAAGGGCTAGCTATATTTTAAGACTTCATAATATATATATATATAGATATACATATATATTGTTCTAGTAACTCCAATACTAAAATTATCTTTCATTTTATTTTTTAAAAACTCATTAGTCACCCTAGTCACTCAAAAAAATGACATTTAGCTAAAAGTAAAGACAAAAAAAATAAATACAAAAGACAAGCAATTACATTAATCCATGCATTCATTCATTACCCTAGCACCAAACATTACACAAGTACATACCCACTACCCATCCAACAATTACTAACCACCCCCCCGAAAAAAGAAAAGAAAAGAAAAAACATACAAGTACAAACTTTGAACTTTTTTTTTTCATTTTTTTAATTTTCAAATTCTTTATTCGAAAATGTAGTAGTCTTTGGACAACCAAGAACCCATTAGGCCATTATCCACGACTCGTAGAGATTAAGTCTTCCTTAGTGGCAGAAGATGACCTTAAGCTCACGTGGCGAGGAGCAGTCGTGCATGAGCGAAGGAGTATCATGAGCGTAAGTAAACGTGGCGGGACACGCATGCTTGAAATACTCGGAATAGTTCGAAGCCCTACACGTCTGAGGATTGTTGTAGTGGTTCCTACAGCAAAGCTCGTCCGTACCAAAAGCCTCACAGCCACTCTTGCACCCCACCACGTGACCCGCAGGTGACTTCAGCTTCAACTCCTCGGGACACGTGGCAAGCAGGTCAGCGCGGCAACCCACGACGGGGCAGACCCCTTTCCCCTCGTGGGGCGTGACGGTCAGCCCCACGTTGTACCCGTCGACGAGGCTGACGCCGTACGAGGAGAAGGCGAGGTTGTGGCCGTGGTGGAGGCTGAACTGGGCGAGGGTCGCCGGGGGCTTGCCGCCGGCGCCGTTGCACTCGAGACGGCCGCCGCAGTCGCCGGTGGCGCAGGTGAAGTGGTTGTTGGAGTAGGTGCAACCGGTTCGGGCCCAGATCCGGCCCGACCAGTGCTGGGCCGGGGCCTGGAAGGAGCGGTGGGTCAGGGTGGGGAGAGCGAAGCCGCCCCGCTCGAGGACGGGGTGGCCAGCGTTGGGCTGGATGGCGGGCCAGACGGTGAATGGGCAGTTGTTGACGAGGGTGAGGATGAGGCCCGAGTGAGTGTAGGCCGCGTGGGAGACCGTGACGAGGAGAAAAGAAGTGGCTACGAAGATAGAGAGAGAAGAAGAAGGAGAAGTCATTTTTGATGTTTGTGGTTTGTAATGTAATGGCGAGTGAAGTGAAGGTTATGGCTGGGTTTTATAGAACCCCCGGGGGCTGTGTTGTGTTTAATGGTACACGAGGAAGGTGAGTTTGCTGTGTGCGTGTGAAAAGACTAAAATGCCCTTCATTCCCGAAGGTTTACTATTTCGCCTTTTTTTTTTTTTCAAAGAGAAAAGTATAATTGTCTGTGGTTTCGTTCAGCAGCCGTACGTCAAAAACCTGCAGAGAGGTCAGAGGACCACAAAAGTTTTTTTTTTTTTCCTTTCATTTTTGTTGTAATACATGCCATATTCTAGCTGATTATATGTCACATAATAAACGAAGTAGAAGGAGAAGAAAGTTTTATCTTTTACACGTGCCCAGAACTGGAACCATGGGCATTATAAAAGCCGAAAGCTCTTTTGGTCTTATATTGGGGGATTGAAGTATATTAGGAAAATGTCGTCTTGCTAACTTAAAATTTTGGATCGTGTACGAATGCTAAGTCTAGTGCCTACCTTGTTATATAGAATTAATATTCCAGCAAATCTATATGTTTAGAATAATCCAAAAAAATACTCTAACTATATATGTACTTCGCTAGTGGACTGGTCACTAACAGTCTTACAGTATCAAAATATCGAAAAAATCCTCTGGACGCTTATTAGAATAATTAATAAAGTGATTTAAAATCATTTTGTTCAACTCTGTCTTTGTTTTTGGTTTTTTGTTTTGTGATAATATTTGTAAATAATAGGAATAAGGTCAAGCAACGATGGCCCCAATATTTTAAGATGCTCAGGAAAAAGTATAACCAATTCCCTAGTTCAGCGGTTCTCACTTCCCACCGTAATTTGAATCTGAAGCGCGGTAGGTTTCTCGGAAACGCAATGGGAATCATCCAAACGGTGGCGTTTTGCCGGAGAGGGTTTGCACATACTTCGAGGCCACGATGGCGACAAACACGTTGGCAGAAGAGGATAAGCCACACCGTCTACGAGGCCACTGTCGGTCTGTAGTATTATTTATTTGCATTATTTCTAGGGACCTTTCATTTAAAAAAAAAAAAAAGAAATCTTAAAATTTCCTATATATTTTCGTACACACAAAGATTTTGCCTAAATTAATAAGCTATAATTATAATGGGATTGTATGAAATGAAAGGAAATGAAATGTATTATAACTGAAAACTGGGACAACAAAATGTAATATTAAAATATAAAGAGAAAAGTAAAAAAAATTATTCCAATATTCGAAATAATTGATGTGATCTTTGAATAAAAAAACTAAATTATTAAACAAACACTCATTTAAATAATTTAAATAAAAAAAATTGAAGTGAAAAAAACTGAAATAGTTTAAATAAACGACCATTTAAATGTAAATTAAAATGCGAATAAGTTGAAACAAACGGGCGTAAAAAATCAGCTTATGTATGTCAAATGGAACATTCATCATGGTGCAAAGGAAAAGAGAAATTAAGAAAAGTATGAATCAAAACATATCTATTTTGGGACATATGCTAATTTTAAAAAACCACTTAAAAAATAGGTATGATGGCCTAAATACTCTTAAAAATAATTAGTCCGTTTGGTTCGCCTATTTGAATGCGTGTATTTAAATAAAAATTGTGGAATGTGTTATAATTAGAATGAGAGACATTTGAATGGAAAAAATAGTGGAATGTGTTGTAATTAGAATGGGAACATTGGAATGGACTATTCAAAAACACCTCCCCCCTCCATTCTCATTCAAGACACAAAAATATCATTCTAATGGTTAACTTTTTGGATGGACCATTTGAATAGAAAAACTGAATTGTTGAAACAAACACACATTCTAAAAGATTATTTGAATGGAAAAACTGAATTGTTGAAACAAACACACATTCAAATGGATTTTTCATTCCAATAGAATGAAATGGTTGAAACATGCCCCTCTCTTCACTGTCCTCCACTTCGTATATTTTTCTTCATACTTCCCTCACCTCAAAGTAGTTGAGAAATCCCAGCTGACGCCGACGCTCAATAAATCCTAGCCGATCATTGAAAATTTCAACTCATTATTTCTCTCTCTTCTCTTTTCACTTTCACTCTCCTCCACGTAGTTATGCTTTAAAACCCACCTCCCCCCTCCCCCAGAAAAAAAAACCCTTGCTCTTCCGTTCATCATTTCCAACAAAAAAAATTGTGGAAGAAGTTGCAATTCTTATTCAAGAGCCAGAGTCACACCTCGCCCGTCCACCACCATCTTCCTCCAGCCGTGTGCAAAGGCACCATCGAGAAGGCATCGAAATGATTTTGAAAATTTTGAAGCCTTGTCGATGTATTTTGATGGTGCATCAAGAATGCATCGAATCTTCGAAGTCATTTCGATCCCTTCTTGATGCTCGTCAACATTCATTCGATGGAAAATCGCTTGATGCCCGTTTGACTAAAGGTTGTTCGATGGCAACTCTATGGTCGTTCAACTAAAGGTTGTTCAGTGGCCAAAGAAAGGCCACTCGATGGTCGTTCGACGGGTTTATCACTCGATGGAATTATGTGGGTAATCGATGGGTTTATCACTGATTTCATATTGGGCAATCGCAAATTTCTCAGTTATTTTTTATAATATTTTTCACGTTAGCTTTACTGGTTAAGATCTGATCAACTTGAGCTTTTTTGGGTTTTAGTTTTGTGGTTTATTTATTTTTATTTTAATTCTATTAGTTTTATTTTTTGATTATATTAGAGAGCAAGATTCAGAGATGTGTGAGGAAGAGTGAAGCATAACTTTGTGGAGGAAGAGTGAAACATAATTTTGTCGGGTGGGGTTTGTCGAGGGTCGGCGTCAATTGGCTGGGATTTCTCTACTCCTTTGGAGGTGAGGGGTAGGGATGTCAATTTCGCCGAATGGGGCGGGCTTTCATCGTTATAAATGGTGCGGGGCATGGGGCGGGGATTCCCTGTTTAATATTTAGCGAGGCGGGGCGGACTTGGGATTGAGTGTCCCGCACCGACCCCGTCCCGATTATATATAAGTTAATTTCTATTTTTTTATATAATAGTAATTCAAGTAGATGTTTTTTAAAAAGAAAAAAGATCTAATAATATATAGTCATATACTAATATTTTTTGAGTTATTTGGGATTGTGTTAGCTTTATGAATGAATGATATACTATATAATTTTAGTATTAAATATTTTATATTTGACAATTCTAACATGTTAAAGTTTTATTTGAATGTATTTTTTAGTTATTTAGGTCTAAAATTAGAATTTTCAATGAAGTTAACTTTAATTTTTATTGTTTTTCGATGTAATTAGACTTTTAAAAGATTTGAACTAACATAGAATTGTTTATACAAGATGACGATTCCAAACGGGGATCCCGATATACCAATGGGGAAACCGATCCTCGATGGGGATTCCCCAAAATTGCCCCGCACCAAATAAAATGATGAATGATGCGGGGATGGTATAGTAAAATAATAATAGGGACTGGGATGGTAAACACAAAACTGGTCCTGCCTCGCCCCGTTGACGTCCCTAGTGAGGGGAGAAGGAAGAAGAAGATACGAAATGGAGGAGAGTGAAGAGAGGGGCGTAGGTTTTTTATGGGCATTTTGGTCATCATGCATATTTTTTAAGAGATTTTTTAAAACTAGCATATGCCCCAAAATAAGTATGTTTTGATGCATATTTTTCCTAATTTCTCAAGAAACTATCAGATGTCAAATGAGCTGAATTTCTGTCTAATTTATATATATGACTAACTTGCACTATTGAAAATTATGTTCCGCATCCATAATTTGTAGACTGTCATTTTCATAGATATCAATTATTATTGGATAAGAAAGCCATATTTGTATTGTCAGGGTGTTGAGAATATGTTTGGATTCTTATTTAGTAAATCAAACTTTTATAGATTAAATACTATGATTTTTCTTGTGATGAGAGCAATAAATAGAATATAAAGCAAGCGCGCACACAAACTTCATTGAGATTTACTCTCAATTTTAATTTGAGATTGAGAGCTACATTCATTTTAAAATGTTATAAATTTGTACTATAATGAAGAATATTTAATACATAAAATAAAATTTCACACTTCACGTTTATATTCTACGATTTCTCTATATAATCTCACTTACCCATAACCGTCAGCTGAGTACGTGTATGAAATACTCAATATATGCAGCTTACATGAAGAGAATTACATAATGTATAATTAGGCTTTACAATACATGAAGCGAATTACATAATTAAGCTTTTACATATCTACTATTGAACAACGTTATTTGGTTAATAATTTGCAATAAAAAATTCACGCATTGAATACATCTCCACTCATACTAGTTAATGGAGCACGTGCCCGTTTTTGTTATATGATTTTTCTACCTATAAATAGCACACAGAAGAAGTAATTAGATAAATATGGCATATGTATTTTGTTACGAAGAGATAAAATACATAAATTGATACAAAGAGGGATAGATGTGTATACATTATAGTGGGAAAAAAAGAAGAAGAAAAAGTACATCTATAACAAAAAAATATTAATCAATGTAAAACCGTAGATCACTTTACATACTAATATCCATAAAGAAATTATTTGTAATTGATCAAGGAGATAAGCTAAGATTGTTCATAAATTCTTGTATTATAAAAGTAAAATACAACAAATATATATCTTAAACAGTGAAATTCATGAATGATAAAACTTCTCTATAAGTAATATTTTTAGTATAGTTATCATTTATTTTCTTAGGAATAGACACATTCAGATGTTCTAGCTCTCGATAATATAATATATAATTAGCCATATGAAAATACAAGTTCAAGAAGAGATATGTCAACAAAATCTAAAGTTTGTCCTTGAGCTTTATTTATAGTCATAGCAAAACTAACACGAATTGAGAATTGAGTTCGTTTAAATGGAAACGGATAGTTAGTATTTTCAATCGGTATGAATAGTATTCTAGGTAAAAATATTCTTTTCTAAAATAATAACCACTACTAATTTCCGCATTAATAATATTTGATTGAAAATGTCGGCCAATTAAACGGGTACCATTAAATAATCATTCTGAAGCATTAAGATTACGAAGTAAAATAATAGGACAATTTGGCTTCAAAATTAATTTATGTGGGGGAATTCCATTTGGTGTTAAAGTATATAAAATCTTCTTAAAAACATTATTCAGTTGTATCTAGTTTTTCATCAAAACTATAATATTGAATAGGATCTCCAGGAAATTGTTCAATTAATAATTTATTTATTTCATCAATATATTCATTTTTGTGTGTTAATATTGCTTTATTTGATACTAAATGTAAATTATTGGAGTAACTGTCTATATTTGGAAATACACTTTTTAATAAATTTTGAAGTGATAAAATATTATTTATATATGGTATTATCGTATTAGGTGGTAACACAATATTGTCATCTTCAAAAGTTTTTTCTTTTCCATCACCAATACGTAATAAAAATTCTGAAAATGATGGATCTTCGTTAGCTCTCATGTTTTGAGTTAACTTTATTTTTATAAATAATAGCCATAAATAAGACTGTGCTAAACTTGAACTTATTATTTTCTTTTTTCTTGCTCGTGGAATAACTAGAAGAACTTGGCGAAAATATCCACTAAGTACTATTACTTTACCACCAAAAGGTAATTTACTTTCATTTATATCTCATAACATATTATCTAAAGCTTCAATCACATGTAAATCAATCATTGGAGCTTCATCCCATATTATAATTTTAGTTAATTGTTATAATTTAGCTAAACCTGATTGTTTACTAAAATTACATGAAATATTTTTTTTTCTATTTGCAACAGAAATTTAAATATCGAATGAGAAATTTGACCACCAGGTAACATAGCTGCAGTGACTCCAGAGGAAGTTATTGCTAAAGGTATTAAAATTTTTGATCTAATAGTAGCAAGTATAGCACGATATAAATATAATTTACTTGTTCCTCCAGAGCCATCAATAAAAAAGGTAGCTGGTTCTCCTGTAAAAACTTTTGTTAATATTAAATCATATGTATATTTTTGTTGTACGTTTAATTTTGAAGCAGCTAAAATATCTTCTTAAGCAACTATAATATTTGATTCTTCATTATTTCTTTCATAAGTTTTTCTTCTTCAGATAAAGTAATAATATTATTAACTAAATGATAATCGTTTATATTTTTTCCCATTGATTCAAAAATATAACTTATTGTTGTAGTACTCTAATTTTAATATCAAACATATTTATGTTTAATGCAAATAATCTCTAGATAATACATTTTCAAATCTTTCCCACAATGCTCTTGGATTGTTTGGTTCACAATGTACTAATAACGTAGCAAATAAACGACGTAAAATATATGGTAATTGATATAAAGAAGCTTCTTTTAAACATAAAGTTAAGTAATTATTTCCTTTTAATAATCCATGTAAGAGAGCAGATTCACGAAAAGAAGAAGTTAAAGCATTGTTCACAATTTTTAAATCTTCAAAAGATGTTGCATCTTTAATATGATTCAATAGTAATCGTAAGTAATATCTTTCTCCTTCTGTTGGATTAACTGTTACAATTCTTCTAATAATATTACCTTTTCTCCTTGGAAGCCATAATTTATCTCTATTATTCCATACAAAATATTCAGAAAATTGTTTATATAAGAGAGTTCTCGCTTTTTCGTTCATTTTGTTCATACTAAAATATTCAGTTAACATAGATTTTAATGCAAAATCATTTTTTTAGAACTTTAGTAAAATTATCTGATTTTTTGAATGGGATAAGTTACTAATATTCAAGATATAATTGTATCATAATTACAGTAGGATAAATTTCGTTTAGAAGAAAACTATAGATTCTCCATGCTGTCTCAGGTGGAGATACCCATCTTATTAACTGAAAGTTTCTAATTTTATCTATATTATTCGCACAATCATCTGAATTTACATGAATTGCAATTCTATTATGTCCTTTATAAATATATTTATATAAATATTTTACAGCTTTAACAGTAGAACATATTTCTACATTCATATGACAATCAAATTTCGTAAGTAAATAAGGATTATAAGGTACAACCCATTGATTATTTAAATAGTGTCCTATAACTTTAATTTTTTGACTATCATTTCTTCTTTTATATTTTGGATACTCATTATTTCCGAAATATGTTTTTGAAGAATATGGTTTAGGACAATAATTTTTGCATATACTATTTTTCATACAAATATAAGTAGGATTTAAATCACCATAAGGACCATGTATCATATGTTTAATAACTACTGAACGCAAATATATGCTTTCGCTTGAATTCAGTATTTCGGCTATTACAATTCTATCAAAGCTTTCTAGATTAATAATTTTGGAATTAGATTTTAAGATGATTAAGAAATGAGCACGTGGCAGACCTCTCTTTTGAAATTCAATAATATATAAGTATGCTGCTACATGACCAAAAATTTACTTTTTAAATAATTCATATTTTAGTTCTTCTAATTTTGCTCTAAGTATGCGAGAAATTAAATCAGGTCTATTTTGAACATTCTCATATACTTCTAATTCTCGTTTAATTTCCAACCAATTAGAATTGTATGTCATAGTTAGAAAAATATCCGGTTTTCCAAATCGTTGTACTAGTGTCATCGCATCTATATATCTTTTGCGCATATCTCTAGGACTACCAATAAAAGTAGCTGGTAAAATAATTCTTTTGCCTATCTTAGAACCTCGATTTTCTCCATGTTCGATACTATCAATAATTCTTTGATATAAATCTATACGAATCTTATCTTGTGTATTTATAATATAATTTAATCTTTGAGTTTCAAGTTTCATATACATATATACAATATATTGTTGAAGACGGCGACCTAAATGTAACAATAATGATATATCTTATTTGTAGCTTATAACAATAATATTCACGTCAAGAAACTTTATTTTTCTTTCTAATATTCAACACTGAAAAATAAAATAAGAACAATAATTAATGGATGACTAAAAAAAAAACTAAAAATAATGTGTATATATTAAATAATATAAAACACATATACCTTTGATTTCTGTCTGTAGTAGGTATGTAGCAGTACTAACATTTTGCATGTCAATTTCATGTTAGTGATCATAAGATTATGATCCTTTTCTTTTATTAATCTTTAATATACCCTTATGCCAACCAATATCTCCATAAGAAAATAATAAAGGATATTGTAAAGGATCATAACAACTAAAATAATATTATATTCTATGATTAAATCCAGAATGTGAATAAACAATGATATCACGACTTCTGTATTCTTCTCTAGAATCATCATCTAACCATATTGCAGCAACTTGAGAAGCTAAAGGTGCATTATATACTCGTTGATCTAATTGAGGATATGATTTTATACAAATTTTAAAATCTTTTAGATCTGTTACATCTTTAAGTTGACGAAAAAAGGAACAATAGGGATTAACTTGTAAAATATCTATTAATACTCGTATAATATTTCCATTAAGCTTAGAGCAATTACTTAATCGATTCTCAATTTTATGTTTTGTATCATAAACATAGATATATAAATTAGATGGACGATTACTTGGAGAAAGAAATCCATTTATATAATGGTAAACTTGACCTTGTATTCGAAATGTATAAATACCTTTTTCATTTTTACATAATGTTTTATCATTCTTAACACCAAATGATGTAAAAGCAAAATTGTTATTATAAGTTCATATATATTTTTGAAATTCCAAAGCATCGTCTGATGTAAAAATATATAAATCATATAATTCTTTAGAAGTATCATTTATACTTAAAAATATTTCTCCATCCAAGCAACAAAAATATTTAGTTTCATGATAAAATTTTTTTGTATTACAGTGTTCACATATTGTTGGCAATTTTAATTGATCAGGTTCCTCTACTATATATTTTAGTAGTTGAGCTTTATTTCTGCATTTTCTGTATTGTATATCTGCATGAGGAAAAAATACACAGTATAAGTATAATAATCAAATAGTATGTCAGAAGTAACTTATGTTATGTATTATGTGAAACAAGTTTTATAGTATTTTGACTTTTATCAACAACTTCTTTTCTGCATTTATTTGGCGTAGAACTCTTACCTACATAGAAGGTAGGTTTTATTCTATCTCTATATCTCGAAAAAAAGAGAAAAATAATAATATCCTTACCGATTTCAAAAATTCTATCAGTAGTATTGTCAATTTCTTTTCGTTTTTCGTATTCAGTTCCTGGAACATACAATATTAAATAGGTAATCGAATACGTCGTTTATCAAGATATTAATATTTTCTACGGAACAAAAATATTAGTAACAAATAATAGTGAAATCATATTTAAAGATGGTAAGTACAATATACCTTGCCTGAAGGTAATAGATTCTAACATATTAGGATGTGACAAGTTTTTTGTACTATCACTTTCAATATTAACATAACTCTGATATGCGGGATCACTACCACAACCTAGAATTTGTTGCTGATAATTGTTCACGGTGATATTACTTCTTTTATTAGATAATTGATAATCTTCTATACAAAGTAGTTCTTTTTCTAGTAACAAATGTTATCTTTTTCTTGCTCGATATTCCATTTATTATTTTCTAATTCGTTCTTTTTCTGATTCACTCATATTTTGTCTTCTTTGATAATATAATTCTCTCTCATGCTTTCTTTTCGCTTCTTTTTTTTTTTAAAATTTATTATAACTTCTCTGTCGGCTGTTTTTGATGAATTATCATTTTTTCCCAACAGATATAGTAATATTTATTGAATCATTTTTGGTTACATTTAAGTTAATATCTTGATGAATTATCATTTTTTCCCAACAGATATAGTAATATTTATTGAATCATTTTTGGTTACATTTAAGTTAATATCTCCAGTATAAATTTGGTTTTTCCTTGTAGTCATTTATGTACCCTCCAGTGTAAATTTTGTTTTTTCTTATAGTCATTTATGTACCTTTTATCATTGCCCAACATCTACAACGTTTAAAGAACATTCGAATGTTAATCCAAACAATAGTAGAATATAACAAAACCAAAAAAACTTTAGAAAACTACTATATAAGGGATTGGGTAAATGAGTTGGACAAAATTATATGAATAAAATGGATAGCTCATTAAATACAAATCAATTCGATATAATATTAGTAGCACACATTTATATAACAAACGTGTGTGAAAAAAATTACCCAGGAAAATATCATTGAAAACTGAACATCAAATCCTCAATACATCAATAACAAGATAAACAATAACCAAGTATGAAGATCGGAACTAAATCTATACATGTAAAAAACTAGAATGGTCAAATAAAAACTTTTAAGCATGTGAAAATCAAAAATATATTGTCTCTGTGTAGTTCACTAAGTATGTGAAAATATCAATCTAAAGAATATTTTGAATCACAACAGAGAATACAAATAATGAATTAATAAATTTAATCAATTTTTTAAATTACAAATCGTAATTAGTATTGCAATATCAAAAGCTACCAAACGAGCAAAGTGCAACGAAAATTAAAGAAGAAGAAAAAAAGGAAAAAAGAATCCATCATTAACAGAATAGCTCTAGTAGATTCTATAGTTTTGCTCTATCTAGTAATTTTTGAAATCAGGCAGATCAAAATATAAAAGACAAGACCTAAATTTAAAAAACAACATTTGTAAATTTTAGTTTTTGTAAGTACAAATGATAATGAATTCCAGTATTACACTAATATACAATTTTTGTAATCATATTTGAGCAATATATTGCACTAAGCAACACATATCAAAGCCGAACGATTTACTCTCTCAATTGTCAGTATAATAAAAATTTATTGAAGCCCAAATAGGAAAAGTATGAGTTTAGAACCTGTATTAATCTTGCAAAGAACTGCAGTCCTGTACATGAAGGAAAAAGAATAGTGTCATGTACACTTGTTTTGAATGGAAGATAAATTGAGAAGAAAAAAAGAAAAAACAAACAATCATAATAGTTGATTGTCAAAGAGACGAAGAAGAGGAAAACTTCAGGAGATAAATACGAAATAAGTGCACTTAAATCTAACTCATATAGTCTAAATAAATATTAAAGGAAGTAAAAGAAATATGTGTCTTTAGGGAAAAGGAAAAATTATGTGCTAAATAAAAAGTTTTAGTTTCTTTAAAATACAAAATAAGTCCTGGTCAGAAGTTTAAAAAGTCATGTGTCATGTACTAAGTTAAAGGTTAAATAAACACGTGTAAACCTCTTCACAAATAAAGACTTGTCAAAAAATAAAAACAAAAGGAATGAAGCAGCTGGACGTCCTAGTTAGAATAAAAAAATAAAAACAAAAGAAATGAAGCAATTGGACGTTCTGGTTAGAATAACAATGTTTATAACTTTTAAAGCATAGAATTTGTTTAGGTCAGCAAAAGTTTGGAAAATTTCATAAAAACTCTTGAGTTAACCAATTTTGACGAAAAATTATGTATATCTAACAATACCAAATGAGCCGTTAAAAATAAAATTAAATATTTTCTAAAAAGATTATAACACTTTAGAAATTTAAAAATAAAATTTATGAAAAAATAAATAATACATTATGTTTTTTTTTCGCTATTGAAATTTTTTTAAAAATAATTAAATAAGCTATAAGTTTATAAATTTAATAGTTGATAAAAAAAAGTTTAAAACAAAACCTTAAGAAAATTATTTAGCATTAGATTGAAATTTGAAAGTGTGAAAAAAAGAGTGAGAGAATGTGTATTTATAACTATTGGAAAAGTTTCTTATTTAAATTTATTTTAAAAAAATTTTTAAAAAAATTATTTTTGACATGCCTAGATATATAGACCTAGCCCAGGCCCATTTAATTGAGGGCGACCCGTTTGGCACGGCCTATTTTGCCACCTTTACTAGTTACTAGTACTCGAAAATTGGTTATCAATTACTAGTTACTATTTTAAAAAATAACATTTTTCTGAAGTGTTTCAAAAAATAATATTTTTCTAAAAAAATGCGATACCAAATCTAAAAAAAAACTGAACCCATTGTATTTTTTGTTCTTTTCTAAAAGTGCCATAGAGGGCCTAATTTTCTCAATTCTTAGTCGGTCCCAAAGGAAAACTGAAAAAGAGTTGATCCTAAGATTTAATGGGTTTCTAACATTTTTACCTATAAAAACCCATAAGAATTACAAAAATACGAAGATCATTTTTTTTTCTAATTTTCGTACGGTTTTTATTAGAAAATATCACTTTTTAAAAAGTTTTTAGAAAAATACTATTTTTAAAAATAGTTACTAGTTTCAAATTTTTGAAAACTGGTTACCAGTTACCAGTTATAAACCAGTTATAAATACATTTAGTTACTAGTTACCAGTTTCTGAAAACTAGTTACCGGTTACTAGTTATTATTTTAAAAATAGTATTTTTCTGAGTATGTTTTAAAAATGACATTTTTCTAATAAAAACCTTACTGAATCTAAAAAAACATAATTCACCATATTTTCAAAATTTTTTTTTTCTAATAATGGCGTACAAAGCCTAATTTTCACGTATTTAATCCTTTAACAATGGCACAGAAGAGGGAAAAATTCATAAATACCCGTTTTTAAAATCATATTTTCATAAAAACTCGTTTTTTATTTTTATTTCGTAAATACTTATTTTTATACCTTTTTTGGGAGAAATGTAGACCACCAATGTTTTACACATGAAATATAGACCACGGTATATATTTCATGCATTAAATGTATACCGCGGTCCACATTTTATGAATAAAATTTACATTCAAAATTGGCACACATTTTAAAATGTGTACCGTTCATATTTTACACATGAAATGTGTACCTCATGGATAAAATTTATATTATAAATGTAGACCACTCATATTTTTCGTATGAGATATGGACCGTAAAAACGTGTATTTTTGAAAGAAGTTTTAAAAATAGGTATTTTTGAAATAAATTTTAAAAAACGGGTATTAGGTGTAATTTTCACCACAGAAGATGTGATAATATCCCTAATTCGGTGATTCCCGTCAACAAGGTTGGGCGTTTGGGCTATAATAAGTCCATGTGTGAAGGCTTTTGCATATTTTATTTTGTTTCTGTTTTTTCACTTTTAGGCTATGTTTGGTAGGAAAGAAAAGGGAGAGGAAGGAAAAAGTTTAAGAGAAAAGTGGATGGAAACAAAAAAGTTGGGTTGTTTGGTAGGAGGGAAAAAGGGAAGAGAAGAGAAAATGAGAAGGAAAAGGAGAGGGAAAAGAATAGTGGGCCCCACACAAAAAATTTCCTCTAAAAAATGAGGAGAAAAGGGGGAAGGAAAATTTTTTTACTCATATTTTAAAGTGAATTTACTAAATTGATCTTACATACTACTTTTAAAATTTTAATAAAAAGGGCAAAACAATCATTTTAAAATATACTAGTTTTCTTTCCTTTCTACATACCAAACAATAATAGAGGAAAGACATTTTCCTTTCCATCCTACACATTTTCTTTCCCTCTTAATTTTTCTTTTCCTCCTACTTTCTTTCCTCTCTACCAAACATAGCCTTAATTCTTTTATCAGGGCAGCCTATTTGTCCAATCAAATATTTTTGGGAAATGGACATGCTACGAGAAATTTGGACCAAAATGACCTTTTAGGAGTGTTTTGAAAAATTTTCTTAGAATTTGTGATGAATGATCACTATATTTGTAATATTCTAGAAAAATTTATGACATATATATATGTAATAAGTATCGAGCATTAATATTATAATACATCGTTTTTAAATATTGTGACACTCAAAAAGTTATATATTAAAGTACTCCCAAAAAATTATTTTAGTCCAACAAACTCCTAGCGATGTCTATTTCCGAATAATTTCTCTATTGTTTAGACAATATATATATGCACATATATATATAAGGAAATTGCTATTGTCCAATCAAAAGAATACGTTCTCCTTCTTCAACTAAGAAAAATGCAGAAAAACATATATAATGTTAACATCACACATTAATATAAGTAAATTTTACATTTTTAATTTGGATAGTACTAAGATCTCACATAATTTACCACATTTTTAATATCACCTGACGTGATAAATGATTTGTTACAGTTTAATTAGTGAATTAAAACATGTCACAAATAAGTTGAATGTTATTTATCACTTGTATGGCAACAAATCATATGCAACATCAAGTAGTATTAAAAAGATGGGATATGGGTTGAAATTCCAAGCATTATCCTTCCGACTTGTATGTGAGTCACGGTCTGTTAAGCATGATAATGCCCCATACCATGCTCCCCAACTAATTATCCTGTTCTTCCAAACCGAAATTGGTCAACTTTTTGGTTGTTCTCCTTTGGCAAAGCCAAACTTTTCGGATGAAATACTCCAATATCACTCTGTGGAGAGGTAACAAATCTATTTAGATAACACTAACGACACAACTAAATCAAGCAATAATCAATCATGATTTGACTTTTGAAATTGAAAGGTGGGGGTTTTTAACAATTTATCATGCAACTCACCGCGCGACTCATCTAGGTGTCTTTTGCCTAATATAATTTTTTCATATCAGAACAATTTGAGTTTGCGAGAGAGATTCTCATGAACCGAGGTCAGACAATGATAACTCGTATATGGCAAGTTTCTAAGCTCAAGCATTTTATAAGGTCGCTAATTTCAGTGAGAAAAGACCCCACACTGATAAGTGATACCTTCACGAAGTCAATGGTGTTGTCCTTTCCTTCCTACAATTGAACTATGGAAGGTCTTCTAATCCGCCGTACAAATGGAGGTATCCACTTATTGGGTCTATTTCCAAGGATTTTTTATTTTGCTAAAATTCGATGGGACTTGTTAGGTAAGTTAGAAGAAGAACGAGCAAGCAGTGAGCCCACGACTGATGGTTACCAAAAAGGAAAAAAAAAAATGGAAAACGAAAAAAGAGAACCAAATCCTCATCTAGGTAGAATCTATTATTTTTAAAGTCGTATGAGCAGGGTCAATGGAGGCATTGAGCATCAGCACTATAATAGAAATGATTTCCACTCAGGTACTTCCACTCTACCCAACTTTACCAGTAATAATGAATTAAATAAACAAAACAAGTAGAGTACAAGACACCCCTACAGAAAAAGACAGTTAAAGAGAACAAAATTCATTCAAGAGACGGGTTCTCATTAGCCACCCAAAAAAAAGGAGTTAATTCAAGAGACAAACACATGACGCACATGTCATGTGTACATGCAAGCACAGGCTTACATTCGTTGATACAAAACTATGTCTTACTGGAGGGAAATTATGCAAGATAAAACACAATTTTCATTTCAACAATGGCTTAGAAAACTAAAGAGTTAAGAAGCATGATTAAGACGTACGTAACTCACTTGGTTACTCCAAACTTTGATACTCATCTATGACTATACTCGTTTTTTAATTTTCGGTTCACAGGAAACCTGAGAAAACAAATTAAAGGAAGAAAAGTTCAATTATTAAAGAGATTTTATAAGCCGAAATGTCTACCTAAAAGAATGACGATGAAGAACAATGACAGAATTACTAACTCTAGGTAAGAGACTTGGTAACTAAAAATGCATCGGCGGGCCCTGACTGTCGAGTGCCGACAGCATGGGCTGAACAAATTCAAAAGAAAATAATAGCAGAGTACTTAATAAAACTATCATGGATGCAATGATAACTGAGGAAGAAGTCAACTCACAATGACGAGCCAGCCCAGATTCCTATCTTACCAATATAATATCTAATGGCATAGGATACCCAAGCACTCATTCTTGAGAAACATTCCTACAAATTTTTCAAGTTCGGCTATGATTACCAAAAACGTGTCAGATAAAAAAAAAAAATTGTTTCTTCATGCTTGTAATATAATCCCTTGCCACAACTAAACATTATCCTATTCACCAAAGGCATGCACAAGCTCATGTTCAGCATGGGAAGACAGACTCTCATCCATCTTCTCCTGGCATGCCTCCTGCTCGCAGCTACTCAATGCCATTACTCTACCATTACTGTTGAAGCTATTGAATCAGGCAAGCTCTATTACTCTGTTCTTCTAGATGATGTGTAGGAATATGTGACATTTCAATAGGATTTAAACAACATACTTCCCATCATTACAGTAGAATGCGCAGTTATAAATTTTGTAAAACGGCTTCTAACTAATATACCTGCCTCTTGCTAGCAACAGTTCACTTCAGATTCAAACCTGCAAAGCCGAACTCAAGGTCTGGCACCAGATATGTACTACCTGCTACGGTAAGTATAAAGGGCAGAGTCTCTTCCAAAGCAAAAATAATCATTATCATTCGTCTTTACGCACGGTAAATTATATGTACCTGAACTCGTAAGATCTCTATATAACAATTGGAAAAACAGGTCGACGGAAAGAAGATTCATAAAAAACCGTCAGGACCCAACCCAGTTGGGAATCACCGTCCACCATCCAGGCAATGAATGAATGAACGCACTTGAGAGACTAGACGGGGTAGGACTAAGGATCATTATTTACCTTCATTAAGTACGTCAGATGTATTTACTTAGGCTGGAAAACCCCTCATTTTGGTATTGTGCTTGTACAAATGGAATTTAATTGATAATTTGTTCTCAAGAAGTATCTATTAACAAGTAAATTCTCAACTTTGAAGTTCAACAAATATAATTCTCTAGCTACCGTAAATGCAACTATCTTAAGCAAAGAAAGGAAACAAAATACAATATTCTCACTAGCAGGGTTTCTAATTTCTATGCATTGCAGCTTAATAATGCTCACGTTTTTTTATTTTCAAAAATAAAAAAAGAAAAAAACATACTTCACATATTTCACTTTCTCATTTCTTTCCAATGCTAAATAAGATCACCTTAATGGGCACATCGAAAAAAAAGTTGATACTTTCATAAGGGGCTAGAGACACATGGATTTCTAAAAGGTCACAAAGTCAGGAAAGAGAAATGACAGAAACAACGCAAACACCTGCTTTCCAAAATTCACACACATCATCCACTACCGGTAACAAGCTCTCAATTCTGCTTTCCAAATCCTCTGAGAATTAGAATTGCAATTAAGAGAACTGCTTGCATTCATTTTCAGTTGCACAAGGCTTTTATGGTTCTCATGTAAATGTTCCTTTCTGATATGTTTTCAGACACAAGTAGTTCTTCCTAAAAACGGTTTTATGGTTTGTCATATCTCCATATGAAATTTTCTTAGACATATTACACACAGGACCTGTGATGAGACGGGATGCTTTAAATATGACGTGGAATTAAAAGTCTAATGAACATTATTAATTTGCATGATTAGCATTATATCTCAAAATGAATGAGCCAACACAAAACTGGCCTCTACATAATAGAAATACCCTTTTCTGAGATATACAAGACTCACCGTAGACTACAAATACCAGGATACATTCTTTTATACAGCACGCTTTCGTTTGGATCGCTTGCTTCTCCTTGGCCGTGAATTATCAGGAACTTCTTTGCTAGCATTAGAAGCATAAGCCTCTTCACGAACCTCCTCACCCTGTTAGAAACATTGAATTAGTTTCTCAAACCCCAAACTTGAAAAATTTCTGCAACAGAAAGTTCATTAGGAGATTAATCGGGATTATCCAGTCTACAGAATAGTCAAATAGTCATCCAGACAATTTGCAGACACTAGAAATCTGTGAAAAACAAAAAAATGACCCATGTCTCTCACTCTTTACTCTTTAAAACTTCATTCTTGAAGTGCATTCACATGTGTTGACAGTTCAATCCTATATCAAAGAGAATACACCATTCTGACATTGTTTGAAGTAGTTACAGACCAACAAGGATCTTTCCTCTTAGTAAGAAAAATAAGACAAATAACAACCTTCCCTCAACACCCAGGTAGTTCTGTGGGGAATCGATATATGGCTCTCTTTAACTTGTAGTAGATGAGATATGAAGACCCCCGCATTTGAGTTGCGCATATGCATGCACACAAATGTAAATAGCTTGGCAGTTTGACATAACTCAAAGAATATAATTATTATTTTTTTCTTACTTGACTTTCCACTGAACCCTTTACTAGGTAGGCCGGCCATGAGGAATTGAACCCTAGACCTCATGGGAGCAAACCATGAACCTGATCACTTGACCGAAGACTTGGGTCATAAAGATATTATTTTTGATACTTGTATTCCCGCTTTACCCCACAATCTATAGGGGGCAAGAAACTCTAACATATTGCTATGTAGGTTTCCATAAGAAGTCAAACCCTAGACCACATGGGAAAAATATAATTTAAATTTCACCGTCTCAAGGAATATCATTATTTAGTCACGAACTTCACAATAATGACTGAATTGGAAATTGAGATACAGAAACATTCAATATCAGGTTGGTTCAAAAAAAATACAGTTCTTGATGATCATTGTCTCTTCATCATCCTTTTACATCACAGGTTTACGAGAGAAGTTTGTACCATGCATAGATGAAATCTTGCTTCTCTTGAGCACAAAGCAAATGATCACTAACAAAAAAGTTGTTTTCTTTTGCATGCAGCAACTATAATGCAATCTGGAAGATTCCTGATCAATGCTTGAGTACAAGATTATAGAAAATCTCGAATGTTTTTATTCCCTTCCTTAGGAGATTATCTCCCACACTAGACAAACATAAATACATATACATAATAGAGAACAACTCATGTATATATACTTTTAATAACATAACCAATGTTACACAAGAAACGAACCCCAAAAAATTAATTTACTAAAGAATGTCATTTTACCTTGTCATTGTTCTCTTCATCTGAACCATCCTCAGAATCATAAGTGAAAGCTGAAGTCTGGACCTCTTCCGCTGGTAAAGTCTTGCTTAATTTTTTCTGTTTCTCTTCTTCTTTTAACTGCTTAAATCTGTTTATCACCATCTTATCTAAGTAAGACACTTTTGCAGGAGTTAATAATATTAGCATGCATTTTGTCAAGAAAGATACAAACCTGTCACCAGACCGGACTGGCTGAGAACCTGACCGTTTTGCACGTCCTGCTGTTATAATTCCACTTGCATTCTCACTCACAACTGGTTTTGCACCTCCTAGTTTGCGCAGCCATACCTGTTGTGCGGTGCTGAGGACGTTGTTTGTGAACCTAAAGACCAGATGCATATATTATTGTATTTATATTTGTGTAATTCAAGGTCCACAATATATTGCTTCCAAGGAAGAAAGTGATTCTGCACTTTCTGACAAAAACCTGACAGTAACTCTAGAAATTAAGAATAACAACAAATGATGTGATAAATTTAGCAATTAAAAAAAAAAAAAAAAATCTTGAGCTCCTACTCAGATCCTAATTTTACCAACTAAAATTCTAATGCACTAGCATTTTATTGTGGAAGCCCTAATTACAGAATTGTAAAAGCTTCCTTCATTTTCCAATTTCCTAAAAGCAGCATGTTTACAATTTCTATTATGCACATTGCATTAAGTATAGTTAAGAGGCATTGAAGCTATGAAACACTTTTTCACCTATACTAGGCTACTAGCTTCTTGAACATGCGAATTCTCTTCCACTTTAAATTTGAAAATTGAAACTTAAAGCAGTGGGTAGTTAAGAATGGATAAGAGGGAGTACTTTCCGATGGCTAATGGCATAGTTACTCATGAGGAAAATGGAACTTTCATAGAAAAGCCTTATACATTCAATCCTAGTGGTATTTGTGTTCTCTTATGGTATAGACAAAATTCCAGTTCTGTTTTAGTCCGTAATCTAACAAAAAGAGAGTCAATGAGACAGTTCTAAAGAACAAGTTCAAAGGTCGTTCTTATTATATTTTCATTAATCGTCTCATTAGGAAAACAGTAATTAGTATTTGTGAGCACTGATATGGTAGAAGCTTAAAAAGATTAATTCAAATGAGTATGTTCGGACTTCAGAGAAACCAACCAGTAAATTGATAATCCTGAGGGTACAGACAAGGAGAAATAGCCAATCATGAGTGGAAGAAACTTGAATACAAGAAGAGTGTTCTTTTGAGTTGGATCATCAGTCTGCCAAAAGAAAGTTTGAGAATTCACAAAGATTAGTGAGTAAAAAGAAGGAAAAAACAGACAGCCTAGTGACATATATGTCTTTACCTGCGGAGGCTTCATGATTTCCATAGAAACATACTGAGAAACAACAAGGAGGACTGGTAAAACAAGGTATGCTGCTGTGTCATGCCAGCCAAGTGGTGGATGACCATCCTGCATGACCGATCAAGCATTATGACACCAAGATGACGTAAATAAGCTTGTAACAGAGAATCTTCCACTAAATGGTACCTAACTTGCTAATGCAAATTCTACAAGGTTCATGAGGAATCCACCATGTATTGAACATGCCTCCCAGCTACATCATACATTAGAAGATTCATCCTAAAATGTATCACAACCAATGTAGGAAGCACATTGGAAGAGTAGATACATGAACTCTGTAATACAAAGCCTAATTCCAATCTTCACTAACACTTATCTAGATTCTTTTAGTCATGAGGCAAAGATAAACACACATATATCCTACAGGTGAAACTTCTGCTAATTCAAATCATGGAGAACTTGAAATATGGAGAACTTCAAATTTAAGCTACATTGCTAAGAATACTTCCATAAAATTGGAAATAAATGCAACTAGGTTTTCAGAAAAGAGACAAAAAAAAAAATCAGCTTTGTCAAACATTAGAAACCATCCATCTGCAGACGAATTCATTTCTTAAGAAGAAAAGGGGTCAGATTTGTTGATTAAAACAAGAAAAATAAGAAAGCAAGACAAAAATTCAGGTCCTGTTTCATACAGAGATTACAACATAACCAATATTCAATAACGAATAGTCGAATAGAAACAAGCATTCTAAGAAGCCAACACATAACATGACCCTCAATGCCCAAGTTACACAGTTTTAATTGCAATATGATGGTTGCACAATCACGTCCTATCATGAGAATTGAGATTATGGTTCTGGGATCATTGTGTAGCATAAAGCTTCTGCCATTAAAAAGCATCTTAATTTAAAGATGCTAGATAATTTTTTAATATCGAGCATCAGAAAATTGGCCAAAACCAATTTTAGCTTTAGGGTCATGAAAGCATGAGATGTATTACCACAAACGGAATCAACCAAGAAATGCCAGATCCACTCTGTCTAGCGGCTATTGTTGTAGGGCCACCCAAAGATGGAATCCAAAAGAAACCTTCGGTCAACAGTCCCTTCGAGGGGAAAAAAAAATTGTAAAAATTCAGCAATGTTCAGTATTCAACGAGTATAGCCGAAAATATGATGAGACAGTACTTACCTCATTTGCCACATTTGAAAGAGCTTGATATAGACCAATCCAAACTGGAATTGTGGCCAAAGTTGGCAAACAGCCTACACAAAGAAAAATGACCAAGTGGTTGGTATTCTTCGGAAACACAGTTCAGTTAACAAACTTTGGAAAATGCAATAAGTTAAGCAACAAAGTGACAATGACAGGAAGAAATTTCAGATAGAAACAGACTCTTAGAATTTTGGTTGATATAAGGAGACCCCACATATTCAACATGTACATAGAACCCCACGATTATACAAGTAAGAACCAACTCCATGAGTGAGATGTGTTTCTAATTTTCAAAAAAGAACTGAAAAAGTGCAGATATATATTGAACGACATAAACTAACAAATTAGATTACCTGCTAATGGGTTAACCCCAGCCTGCCTATACAACCGTGAGGTCTCGAGTTGTATTCTTTCCTTAAATGAGAAATATGAATAAATAGATAAGACTTTGTGAGAAAATGACACTATTATTTGAAAACGAGGGAGATATAGGAAAATTTTACTTAAGCTCAAAAGTTAAATAAATCATAGAAACATAAGGCTATAGCCTCACTTGATTGCCTTTGTATCGTTCTTGAATGGCTTTAATCTTTGGTTGAAGGTTTTGCATTGCCAAAGTCGATTCCACCTGCGTGTTACAACAGGGGTATCTCATAACAATACTATAAAGTAATTCTCACTTCAAAGTCAACGTGGCAACGAAAAAAATACCCACCTGTTGCTTTGTGAGAGGAAGTGTAGCAATTTTAACAATGACAGTGAGCAATATAATCGCAAATCCGTACGCATAAGGAACATGCACAGCCGAAAGTCCATCCTTCAAAATCTGATACAGTTCAAACACTAATTAAACATCAACCGCAAGCAAAATTTACTTAAATTTAAATTTAAACAAAATAAGGCTCATAGCATGAACCAGAAAAACCCTCCAATTTCACAAAATTTAAATTTTGGAACAATCCACATGTGAAAATAGTCTAACAAATTACCTTGAGAACGAATTCCATGCCTTCAGATATGAAGCCGAACCAGCCACCATTTTTCTGCGCCGCGGCGGCTGCGGCGTCGTCGGCTCCACCAGAGGCGACGGAGTCTCCAGCGCCGGCGACGGCGGCGTCGGCCAGGGTGTAAAGCAGGCTCTCGGCTCGGGTAGCAATCGCGTTGAAATCGATGGCGGAGTCGATGGAATGAATGGGAGGAATCTCATGGAGGCTGACTCTGATTCTGGTCGTCGTTAGGAGCTTACGGTGCGGGAGGCAAGGCCTGTGGCCGCGGGGGAAGAGGGACCGGAGCGGTGCGCCGATGAACGGTGGCGAAGAGATTAGGGTTTTCGCCATGGACGAGAGCCGTACGGATTTTCAAGGTCAAGCGCTGAAATAATCAGAATTTGGAGAGTCTCAGTGTCTCATGAAGCTAGCTGAGTGGTGGAAATGAGAGAGAGTGAGAGAGACACCGAGACAGAGGAGGAGGACGGGAATTTTTTCTCTCTTTTTTCTACGAATTATCCGTATTTTCCTTTTATGAGGTGGCTCAAATAAATATCCGAATATCTAGGCGCAACAATAATTAAGATTAAGAGGCGTTTTAACCCAATGGTGGACTTCCACGTCAGTGAACCAAGGGTGATGTAGTCGTTTCATTTTCAACCGACGATCCAAAATTACTGAAACACCCCTGAAATGTTCGTTGGAGGATTATTCATTTTGGGATTAAAAAAAAAAGAAAGAGGCGGTACAGTTACCTGTTAGGCTGTTACCGTTGAAAATTTTCGGTGTAAATAATATAGTGATGGTTAGTCTACAGTGCCTCAAGCGAAAAAAAAAAGAAGATATAGGTGCGTGTCACAGCGCTCACACCTAGGGCTGACAATTCGTGTTATCGTGTCGTGTTTGGATCGATAAGATTACGACACGACATGATAACACTTAACCCGAACACGACACGATTAATAAACATGTCAAAAATTTAAACCCGAACACGACACGATTAATACACGTGTAACACGACACGTATAACCCGTTTAATAAACGTGTCATGTGTCATATTATGACCCGTTTAACACGATTACTCAAAATTGACATGATTATTCTAATTTAACACGATTATGCACTACTTAATTTAATTTTACTCCTATAAATATGCTTAGAATTAATCAAAATCATATTTGATATATTAAAATATTAATAAATGTGTCGTATAAACGGGTTACACGGGTCATTTTCGGGTTAAGCGGGTTAACCCGAAACCCACCCGTTTATTATACGTGTTACACGTGTCAACCCGAAATTGACACGAAAAT
Organism: Trema orientale; assembly: GCA_002914845.1. NCBI lineage: Eukaryota > Viridiplantae > Streptophyta > Magnoliopsida > Rosales > Cannabaceae > Trema > Trema orientale. The sequence goes on from JXTC01000472.1 coordinate 175,100, forward strand.
TAAATAGGTCACCCAAACTCATTTATTTCATGTCGTTTTCGAGTCGTATCGTCGTGTTGTGTAGAAAATTGCCAGTCCTACTCACACCTTCACAAAACTGCTTCTCGCTTTTCAAAATATGATTTGCTTTTTACCATCGCGTAATATTTTTACTGGACATGTAAATTGTAACATTATACTTGTAATGTGTGACGTGTAATATTTTTATTTGGGGCAATAATACTGTTAGAAAAATAAAACTGCCAGATTAATCTTGGAGTTACAAATTTAATTTATGCTATATTAAATTTGTTTAGAAACTAACTACATAGATTAAATTTGTTTAGAAACTGACTACAACTTTCTGAACGCTTAAACGTTGAAGTGTAAAACATTTTTGGAATTAAATCATACTTAATTCCATATTTGTAACAGCCCTCCCTTAGATCCTATAAAATGACATTCATTCTTCTCAGAATTTCGTACCAACTAACAGAAGCACTCTTGCCTTCCATTTTTGTTTCTCTTCTCAAGAAATTCTCTCTAGAGTTTAGGCTTTCAGTGTGATAGAGTTCGTGCTTTTTTCAGTTCGTCGGAGGCCCGAAATAGCGCTTGTGGTGCGACATTCGCCGCTCATCAATCATTGTATCCTGGGAGACAGACATCTAACGATTTTAAGTACCTACTGAGAAGAGACGAATCTGTTTTAAGGAGATTGTGTAATACACAAGCCTCGATTTCTCATTATAATTTGAGTGTTTTGCTGCTATGGTATTATTGTTGTTATTTTGTTCATTCTAATATTTTGTATTGTTATTATTATCGAAATTCCAGTATTTTGATTGTTCCTTTATATGTTAGAAACTGACTACAGCTTTCTAAATGCTAAAATGTTTAAGTGTAAAATATTTTTGGAATTAAATCATGGTTAATTCCATATTTGTAACAGTCGCCCCTTGGATCCTATAAATTGGCATCCAGTCTCCTCAGAATTTCATAACAACTAACAGAAGCACTCTTGCCTTCAGTTTTTATTTTTCTTCTCAAGAAAGTAGCACTTGTGGTGCGATATTCGCTGCTCATCAATCATTGTATCTTGGGAGACAGACACCTAACGACTTTAAGCATCCACTGAGAGGAGACGAATTTGTTTTAAGCAGATTATGTGATACACAAGTATCGATTCCTCGTTATAATTTGAGAGTTCTGCTGTTTTGATATTATTGTTGATATTTTGTTCATTATACTATTTTGTATTGTTATTGTTATTAAAATTCTAGTATTTTGTTTGTTCCTTTATATGTTATATGAATATTTTGGCTAACAAATACCTCATTTTTTAGATATGACATTGTAGTCAACATGGACGGAGTCACCTTAGGCCTAGGGTATATGCCCCTTAGCTTTCTAAAATTTCAATTTTTATCCTCTTATTTGTTAAAAGATAAAATTATATCCTTCATTTACCCTCCTAAATTTTGATAATCCAAAATTCTCCCACATATCTCATTAAAAATAAAATTCAATAATAGCCCTTATTTACCCCCATTGAATTTTATGACTTTTAAATATTACTTTTATTATTTTTAAATACTTTAATTTTTTCCATATTTTTATGAATAATTTTTCTTTAGACATCACTTTAAAAAATATTTTTAATTATATTTTGGTCTATATTGAGTATGTGTGTTTTAAAATTACTATTTTTAGACTACCTTAATTATATCACTCAATTATAAGTCTATTTGAAAAAACAGGAACAAAATATAAAGAACAAAAAAGAGGAAAAAAAACTAAATTTAACATTGAATTTTGCCCCATAAAAATTTTTCGGGTTCCGTCACAGATAATCGAGCCTTATAATGAATGACAATGTGCTAGTTGTTAGGAGAAAATAAAAAGAGAAAAATAACAAATTTTAGGACTTCTGTTCTGGATAGCTCTTTGCCAATAGTTTAGAGTGCACACACATTTTTTACGCTAAAAACGAATAAATAAAAATTAAAATTAAGGTATGAAATGCTTCTTTTATGATGCAGATTTTTTTTTTTTTTTTTTGGATTAACGATGCAGAATGCATAAGGATATGTACGCATTATGTAAACCTTCCGTAGCAAAAAAAAAATCCTCGAGAAAAGATAAATGAACGTTAATCAGATATGTTTAGACAGCATTTCTCAATTATCAAAACAACTCCTTGTGGGAACCAAAATTAGCATGCCAATTAGTTGTGACGACGGGTGACCTAGGAACTCTTCCGATACAGCAATCTTTCATGTCTGACAGCCCATTAAGAAGCGGAAAGAAAGCTTCTAGCTCTACTCTACTATCTCGGATCACAAAATCAAACCAGAACAAACCAGAAGATGGTAAAACTTGAAGAGATTTTATCAAATTGACCCATATCATATCAAGCCCCATAGTAACATCCATTTGATGATATGTAATGATCACGTGATGCCTCGAAGTCGAAATTGTATCCTAACTAACTGAATTAATCCTCTAAAAGCTGGAGTTCGTGTTATAAATATTTTATTTGAATATTCATTATAGAAAAATATCATAAAAATTGAAAAGATAGACAAAAGATTAAGAATGCATTAATAACATCTTATCATTAATAAGATCTTATCTTTAACAATATCATTAAAGATATTATGGAGATTATGTTGGATATTATAGACAAAATTAAGTATGCTACTTGTAAACTTTATTTATTTCTTTAGGTATATAAATAGACCATTCCATTTGGAGACTGATACGAGCAAATAAAATTAAAGGCAAGGAAAAATAAAGAAAGTTTGCCTATTTTTATGTTCTAATATTATTTATAGTTATACAATCTATATTATATATATTTATAACAAGGTGAAATTTGTCTTAATTTTGAGTTTTCGTTATTTCCATTTTGGTACTCTGTACTTGCTAATTCGATGACTTAGGCATCATAGAGTATTAACTTATCTCTACCCCCAAGTTTGATCAATAAACGACGAGATTCGGATTGGAAACAACGAGGTGTACTTATTAGTTGCTGGAAATCGACTTTAACACTCATGCAAAATAAATTAACATTGTTTGGTTCGGATCATTAGTCCACTTGAAAAATATTAAAATTACTCCATCTCTTTAAATTTATATGCAGACTAGGGATGTCGATCTTCCCCGCAATAAGATTAGTTTTATAGCATTTTTCTTTATAAAACCTGCTAAAAACTTGTATAATCCTCCAAAACTGCAACTCAGCCTAACTACTACGTATATATATTTTGGAAAATTGGAATGCATTTGTCTTTCTTTTACACTTTATTTTAATAAATGTCAAACTTTCTCTTTTAATAGTTAAATTGCCAAGTATACACATGGTATATCTATTTATATATCAGTTTCAGTTTATGTAATAATTATTTTTTTTAATTACTGAGTACATATATTTTACACTTATTATATACACTGATATATAAGTGTCATTTTGTTACAGCATTTGAAAAATGGATAGTTATCTAAAATGGGCCAAAAAATTTGGTCATTTTGCTATAAGACCCATTTATTCTAATGAGAAATTATAGTGGGTGTCTGTTTCGGACAGAATTTTTTTAAAACAATTTCTGTTTTTGAGCGAAATTATAAATTTATTTAGATATAAAACTAATATTAAAAATATATATATATCTTAATGACTTCAAAAAGTAGGCCATTCTTTAAAGGCCCCTCGTTCAAATCCATAGCCCATTCAGGTTTACGCTACTGGACTTCCGGTCTCTTGATCTATGGGAAGTGGGCTCTGGCCCAACCAAGATGTTCGTTCGTACACGTATGAAGTCTACGAACGCATGACCATTTTGTGTGTGACAACTGACAACCTTATATAAGAGTATGCACAATGTATATCCCAATGGCCAATATTGGCATGACTGCGCACGAAGCCATTATACATAATAGTGGATTATAACGTCATATTCAAGCTTACTCGATTCGGTGCATATGCACATCGTACCTATAACTTTCTCACCAATTGCAAATTAAGTTACAGCAGGCAATTGGTATTTAAGTTTATGAGAGAATACTGTATATCTATATCTATGTACGTATATTACATGCATGGCGTATATATTTTTGTGCGTATACGTATATTTTAAGACTACGTTCTCCCGGACCCTCATATTTTAGCTGGTAGTACATGTCATGTACGTATAGCATCGTTACACTTATTTATTGCGACTGTTTCTTATATGCTTACCGAATATAATTAATTGTCCAATTAATTATATAAGGTGAATATGCGGAAAATTATAATATGGATGTTGTAACACCGAAAAGTAAAAACTCGACACACAATATTTTTATTTGGTTCAACTATCTCTCGATAGTCTACATCCAAGGGACCATGCCCAGAGAAATAAATTTATCAGTAAAGAATAACGTAAGTACAAACACCAATTAAATTTAAAAGACTCCTCCTCTTAAATGTTGCAGCATGCCAGTACTCCTTCACTAATTCGTCTAGCGAGCTCTTCTCGACTTGATGTGATTCCTTCCGTCTGAACTCTCTTCAGATTTTACGAAACCTGCCTTCTCCCGAAGATTTATTGCACTTCTCCCGAAGCGCTCATACTTCTCCCGAAGTCTCTCACGACTAAGAATCCCTCCTAGTCTCACAATAATAAAGTATAGACAGATTTAATTATTACTCTAATGGCAATCTCATACATGGCACACCTAGGAACCTAACTTAGACTCCTATTTATAGTGCTTGAGGTCTTTCAATCTTTGGCAATCTGCAAGATACGTTATAATCATCATAAATGCTGATTGGAAGCCAATTAGATCAGTCGAGGATAAGATTTTCGTAATCAAGGATGATCTAAAATTATTGCTGATTCTGCGTAGTGATATTACAATATCGGCCCTGTCTAAACAGCCAGATTTGTAACCTTTCTAGAAGAAACGTTGATTTGTTATCTGAAATAGAAATTCCGTTTTTCACACAAATCAATCAAAATAAAAAGAGTTTACACACAATAAGAATCAGCTCAAAATAAATAAGGAAACGACAACTCAAGAGATAATCATTTACACTTTTATACTATAAGGTAGTTTCTATAAAAATGTAAGCTGTCAAAACAATCAGATGGAATTAGCCTAATAAATAAAATCTAATTGACTAAAATCAAGATTGATTATTTCTAGAAATATTAAACAATTAATATTAGCAATCACACAGGGTGATTCAATCTTCATTAAAACAAGCCTAAATAAGAAAGAAATATGTGATATAATTTTCCTACAAGGTAAACATTAATCATTGATATTTTCGATTAAAACACAACTAATTGAACAGATATTCAATCATATGACAGCTATAAAATTCGGACAAACACGTTCAAAAATACCAGGTCAAATATTGCAGTGATGTTGCAAGATCAACCTAGAATTACTGTCAGTAAATACAGACAGTGATATTGCCACATCGCAAATGACAACAGTCTTTTCTTTTTCAATCTCCCCCTTTGGCATTTTTAGGCAAAATATTTGTACCTGTAAAAAACTAGTTAGTCCCTGCAAAATAATTTGTGTTTGGCCAGAATTTTCGTAAATTTTTGCAACTACTCCCTCTTTTTGGCAAAAATAGCCAAAGATAGTTACAAATAACTGCGGAATTCATAACATGGTTAAAGATATCAAATGAAAACCAGAATTACACATATAAGAAACTAATGTTATAAGTTGCTCAATGTTATAATATGAGCTCATTTCCTGCAGAAAATAGAAACATAACAAAATACCAAACCAGAAATCATAATTTGTTTGTGAGATACATCACTTATTACTGGTAAACTAAAAAACTTAAACTTCAAAAAGATCTTCAAGCAGAAGGAGGAACTAGAGTAGCATCTCCTACATCAATGTCCATCATCATGCAGATCGCAGATAATATTTTCTCCATCTTGTCCAACTGGACAAGCACTCCAGAAATTGCAGCACTTGGTTCTGCAGCACCAGATATGGTAACATTAGGGTCTGTGGCAGGGTCATCCTCCCCCTTAATAGAATCTTTCTCCTTTATTCTGAACACCAATTTGGACACAAGAGGAGTGAGATATTCAAAACCATAGCAAGGAGGTCTCTGCTTAGTCTGAACTCTATAGATAAGCACTGGAAAGATTAATCTCTTGGTTGGGATGGTGTTGTATCGCAGATCATAGATGTGGTTGAAGATTAGCTGTGCTAAATTTACTTGACCACCTGTTCCAACATCATAGAGAAAACAAGGACAATCGCCATGTAGGGTATTGGAATGCATGGTTGGCATCCAATTATTAATGATAATACGGTGCAGCCCTTTGTACTTGAGTGTCAGATCAGTGGTCTTAAAAATGCTATTCTTCTGCCATTTGGTTTGTGTACCAAGGATTTCACTAGCTATCTTGTTGAGAGGAAATTCTTTCTTAAAGTCTTCAAATGGCCAAATAGATCGACTATAACAGCAGGGGAAAAATCATAAACATGACCCCTAACAAAAACTTTCTTATATTCTGGTGAACCTAGTTTGTCTAAGTCTTCAGTCAAGTTGGAATAAAATTCCTGGACTATTCTAGGAACAAAACCTTTGATATCAGAAATAGTACTCAACCACTTTTGGTCTTCAATACACTTTAAAGCCTCTATTTTCTGAAAAGACTTTAAGTTTACGTTTCTTTCTGGAATAAAGTGACATTATTCATAAATCTTCATAGATTGAGCAACATCTTTTATATAATATCATGGAGAATAGGAGTTTTCAGGGATATATAACCTAGTGTTTCTGAAGAAGATACTCTCTTTCCTTTCTCTGCAGCAGTAGCTTTCTTCTTCAGTTGTGATGACTTCAAAGATTGACCAGAGACTTTTTGGGCGACAGACTTCTTCTTTGTCTTTGATGTTGTAACTGGGTCTGGTACAACTGGTGTTGATTAATTTGCAGGAGATGTTGGGACATCAGTCTCAGATTGCTGTTTTGAGACTGGTACAGAGGCTGCAGATGGATCAACCTGTGTTGTAACATTAGGCACATCACCAGATTTCTGAAGAGTTAGCTCGATATTCACCACTGGAACTGGAGGATTGGGAGATGTTGGCACATCACCCATTTCAGCCGATGGTGGTGTTGAAATATCTAGATCTGTAATAGATGTTGGAACATCTGAAGGTATTGCAGATACCATTTGAGCTGTATCATCAGTATTTTTCTCGGGGGTATTTTCTAGAGTATACCCAGGAGAAAAATCATTTTCAGGTAGAAGGCTAATATCCATTGTGTCTTTGGCAGCATCATCAACGGATGATGTTAGGACATTAGAAGTCACAGGTGGTATTTTCTCGTCCAGACCCTCCTTTGAAATCGTAAGTTTTGGTGTTCGAATGTTGAAACATCAGTCTGCATTAGGATTGATTCTTTGATAGACCCAAAAATTGGAGTCGAGCTTCCTTCTTCTGATGTTACAGGTGGTGGTATAGAGATTTTAGTAGTATGAACAGGAACTACTGGTGCTGGTGGTGGAGCAATTGGAATACCCACAATAGATTCGGCTTGAATCGTTTGAACAGAGACATTCTGTTCACTTGCTGGCGGAGGTTGAGTTGAAGGTTCAACCGTGGAACCCATGGATTGAGTTTTCTACAATTTCGTCACAGATGAGGAAGGAACAGACTTCTTCTTCATCAGAGTCGATGAGGAAGAAAGTTTCCCTTTAGCAGCAGTCGGAGAGTCACTCTTCTTACTGCTCCTTGTATTCACTATTTTCGAACCTGTTTCAATATTTAGAAAATTTTCGAAGAAACAAAGGTGAAAACGGCTGAAAAAAAATTGTGGATGAATGAGATAACAAAGAACAATAGGAATTTAAATAACCTAGAGTCCATTCAGTTTCCCAAATTTGAAAAAGGAAACAAAATCAGTTTGGAGCCAACATGATATCAGAAACTGTAATGAGAGCAGATCCCAAGAATAAGGAAAAAACTGATATCAGCAGCAGTTAATTGATTTTATCGGAATTTCTAATTATATAAGCTCAGTTTATTCAATGTTGTAACATCAGTACAGCCTACAGAGTCAAGAAATTATCAATGGTAACCTTTAGATAAAATGAAATTAATAAAATCATTCCTATTATAAAAAAGATTTTAAAATATACTATACGACATCGTATATATTTTTTTAATTTTTTAATTTATAAGTTCAGTTTTTATTTTTTATTTATTTTTAAAATAAGTTTATCACGTCATTTATAAAGTGACGTTATACGTCTACGACGTCACTTAAAAAGCGACGTCGTAGACCTACGACGTCACTTTATAAGTGACGTGATATATTTTTTTAATTTTTTAATTTTTAAATTTTATTCGTTATATAATTTCAGTTTTCATTTTTTATTTATTTTATTTTTAAATAAGTTTACAACATTGCTTGGGATTAATGACGTCGCCCATGGCACGACATCATATAGTGTTTTATTTTATTTTTTGTTAGTGTTCTTATGCAGATCCCATTTCGAAAGAGTCCTTCACTTCACAGCAGCCGCCGCACCCTTCCCTATTTCCACTAAATTCCGACAATTTAAAGTACTTTAAGCTTTAAATATTCAATTTTTTCGATAGATTTTGTATAATGTGGCCATAGAATATTATTTAAACCAAATAGTTTTACAAAATATTAGATCTTTTAGTTTAGATTTAAGATTTAAGATTTTTTTTTGTTAGTGTTCTTATGCAGATCCCATTTCGAAGGAGAGTAGTCTCTCCTTCTTTTGGCTACAGCAACCGCCGCACCTCTCCCTGTTTCCACCATAGATTCCGGCGATTTAAGGTACTTTAAGCTTAAAAGATTCAAAATTTTTACTAGATTTTGTATATTGTAGCCATGGAATTTGATTTAAACCGAATATTTTTGCAAAATGTTAGATCTTTTAATTTAAATTTAAGATTTAGGATATTTTGAATTTTTTCCTCTATGATGTGAAGAATTTGTTGTTTTATATTGTTGTTATTGTATATTTGAATAGGGTGTAAAAAATTTGTTGTTGTAAATTTAAACTGATTTTTTTTTTTTTTGCTTTTCATATTTCAGATTTTAAGTCCATTTCACAGTATATATATGTACATGTGTATTTTTAACATGTTAGATTTTAAGTTTCATTTTACATTTAGGTTTTTTTATTTTTCACAATTGACATTTTGGAATTTTTCGTATTTTCTAACATAAAATAAAAATAAAAGATACTAAATATATGTTATTTTTTGTTTGTTGCAGTTGAAAATTGGATTGATCATTTGGTGATTTTTACATATTTTGTATAACCTTTAATATTTTTCAATTATCATTTTTAATGTTCCTATGATTTGATAGATGTGTGTTTTTAGTTTTTTTTTTTGGGTCTGGGACTATAACAATGGGTTGCTTTTGGATTATCAGTTTTTAGTTTTTTTGTGGTCTGGGACTCTAACTATGATTTGATAAATGTGTGTTTCTAATACAGTTCGTGAAGAATGTATTGCTAAGCTTTTGAATTATCTCACCTGATAAGGTTCTCCGTATTCCTTAGTTGTATTATAGATTTTAGGACTTCATATGAACATAAGTTGATGTAGTTTTGTATTGATTCCAAAACCTTGTTATTAGTAGTTTAATAATGAAACTTATTTTATATTTCTAGGGATATTTAATATTGGAACTTTTGGAACTTTATATGTACATAGGTTAAGATGGTTCTGGTAGTGTTTGCTATGTGATTCGATAAAAATTATAATTTTGTTGCAATATAAATGAAATCTAGGAGGTTTAACGAATTTAAATTGAAAAAAACTCTTGGAATATGTTTTCACGTCACTTATGAAGTGATGTCGTATATCTATGACGTCACTTAAAAAGCGAAAGCGATGTTGTAGATAAGCGACGTCGTAGACAAACGACGTCGCTTCATAAGTGACGTGAAAACTCTACACTTACTACGACGGTCACCTACACGTCGCTTTGACAGGCGATGTAGTATCTAATATATGTGACATGAAATGTGGTTTTTCTAGTAGTACTTTTTCTTTTTCATGATCGGATCACAAAAGAATCAATAACTCACGAACAACACAAGGGAGAGATAGCTAGCAAATCTTTCCATCGAAATCAATTCGTTCAAGCTCAAGTAATTAAAAGTACAATCAGAAGGGGAAGAAGGTCTCCGTCGCTGCAGATAGAAGAGAATTCAAAAAGTAAGCTTTGTAATATCTAATACAATCTCAATCATTTTGTCATATACATGTTATTATATATAACTAAAATGGTGGGTGAAAATACTATACTAACAATAGTAAATTGATGTAATGTTTTTTGGGTTTTTTTTTTTTTTTTTTTTTTTTTTTTTTTATTTGTTATTTCCTGAAATTGGCCTTCTGCACTGGCTTTGTGTGTGGGGTTAGGTGTGGTCTTTTTTTGGTCATTTCATTAAATGTGAGTATGTGACGAAATTGCCCCTTTTTCTTGGCTTTGGTTCAGGGATGGGTTCCGGGTCCTTTTGGCTATTTTTTGAAGTGGCTTTATGGATGTGTCCATTCTCTCTCTTGCTCTTTGGTCCTCATGATTTATTCTTCTTCTTCTTCTTCTCTCTCTCTCTCTCTCCCCTATTTGCACTGTTCATCTTCCTCTCTCTCATTTTGGATTGTTCTTCTCTCTGTTTTTTTATTTTTTATTTTTTATTTTTAGAATCTCGGCTCCTCTCTTTTCTCTTTGTTTTGATGGTCTACTTCCTGCGTTCTTTGATATGAGTTTTTTTTTTAATCTTCTCTTCTCCGATTTTTTATTTAGTAGTTTTGACTTGGTTACTCGAGTTTGAATTGTGTTATATTCTCTGGTGGACTTCTCTCCATTTCTGGTATTTTTTTTACCTGAATATTTTTTATAATTTTTTTGTTTGATATTTGTTATTTTTTTGGGGATATTTTTGTGTTAATCGTGATATGTGTTTTTCTTTTGGATGATCTATCATTTAGCATTTATAATATGAGATGTGTTATTTAGTGCTTTTCTTTGAAAACTTTTAAGGCCTTTTTTTTTTTTTTTAATGACAATGTCTACAGAATTATTTATTATTTGTTTTTATTTTATATTTTTTGTTGATACTTGTTATCTGTTTAAGATATTTTTATGTTAATTATAATTTGTACTTCTCCTTTGAATGATCTGTTATTTAGCATTTATGATGTGAGATTTTTTGTTTAATGCTATGATGATATTTCTTTAATATTTATATTCAGAAGGAAAAAAAAGATATAAAAGTGAAAATTCTGTGCTTTGTAAGTCGGCAAATATATATATGTATATATTTTAAACATATTCGTTTTTTATTGAGTGTTAGTTTTACCTATTGCCATGTGTTTGGATTTTTTCTTTTTTAATACTTTTTCTAAATTTTTGACTGCCTTTTGACTATATATATTGAGATTGTTTACTTATTTTGTACATTTTGCTTATTCTTATCTTACCTCTTGCTTAGAATTCCTGAATTTATTATTCCTTTTCTTAATTACATTTATTATCCTTTTATCTCCCATTTTAGTCTCCGTATAATCTGTATCTTCTTGATATTAGTTTGAAGGACTATTTTCTGGAACCACTTGAGGTACGACAAATATTTATTATGCATATTATTTCTTTTTTATTTACTATGTTCAAGTTGTAGTTAAGTTGTAGTTATGCTTTGCACTGCTCCTTATTTAATCTTTATTGTATTTGCTGTTTGTCTGTTGTGAAGATATTTAATTTTCTGTTAGTATGTTGACTATTATGTACTCTGAAAATATTTTATTAAGTTGTATTATATTTTCTAAATTTGGTTGGATTTTATTGTGTTGTTAATTAATATATACTGTTTCAATATTTATTCCCCTATTTCTGCTATTAGTTCCGAATATAGTCAGACTTTGTTTTGTTATTCATTAATGTGAGCTTCTTAAATGTTTTGTTATTCATTAATGTGAGCTGCTTAAATATTTTATTTTATTTTTTTCATTTTAATGTTAGAAATTGGAACATATTTATATGTTTTATACAGATAACAATAATTCTTTCCGTTTTTATTTTAGCTTCCCTTCTCCCTTAAAAAAATTTTGGTGTCTCTTATGTCTTTGTCCTTAGAATCTTTTCTGTTGTATGTGTATAGGTGTGATTTTTTATTCTTTTTACAATAATTTTTTGTGATCTAAACAAACTGATTTTTTGTATTTGCTTTGTCTGAGGGATTAGGTGTGGATTTTTTTTTCTTTTGATTATCTTTTTAGGTTTTAAATAATTCCGTGGGTTGTTAGTTATATAATAAAATTAGTCTTTTATTTTGGACTTAGTTTAGGAATGGTTTTTATTTATTTTTTATTGTCTAACTGGTTTGCTTCTTTAGATTCTTTGTTAGATACAGTTTTAATCATTCTTTTTTTTTTTTTTCAAATCATTATTTTTGGAATCTCTCTGTCACCGTTAATATAAATTCATATAATTCTAAGGAGGTATAGAACAGTTTTTTTTCCGTTTGATTTTAAATTTTGGTAGGTAACGGATGGCATGATCGACGTGATGACGCACTTNTTTTTTTTTTTTTTTTTCAATGTGTTCTTTTTTTTTTTTGCCTTTGTTCTAACTATATATTTTTCCTTTTATTTTCTCGATGTCTTCTTAATGATTTTCTTATAATCCTTCATATAATTGGCGATGATGATTGTAAATTTTTTCTGATAACGATGATAATTAATATGAAAATGTGATTAATTATGTATTTTATGATAATATTTGCTACATTGTTAATAAAATATATTTTTTATGAACATAATTTCTATATGCATCATATCATATTTATACTATTCATCAACATTATTTAGTTATGGCTACTGTTGGGCCTACATATCATGGAGAAGATGCAGGTGGAGACCCCCCACCAGACCCGTTTAGGATTCCTGCCCCATGTCAATCAGGTACAAAGAATATTTTTACTTTGCCTAAGTAATAAATAAAAATACATACATTTATCGTTCATTTCATTTGATTGATTATTAATATTTTTTTGATCCTTTGTAGCGTCGATCGGTAAGAGGAAACATTCAAAGAATAGATCTTTGAACTTGCAGGAGAAGCTCGATTCCTTGGAGCTAGGTCAACAACTTCCGATCTCGTTTGACAAGATCGGACCTACATAGAGAGCTGTTAAAGAGAACCAGAAGTATTTTCCCCATCTTATTGGGGTACTTGTCAGGAAGAATACAGAACTTTTTTACAAGAGTTAGGCAAAGGTTCCTGCTGAACAGAAGGCGAAAATAGAGTCTGGTGTCAAGGTAAGAATTTTTTTAATATTATTATATCCTTGTATTTTATTGAAATTATTTTTGTTAAATACTTTATTTTTTGGTTACAGAAATATTTCCATTATAAAGATGTTAGCAATGACGAGCTGCCTTGGGTATCCCAAGGTATTAACCGCACCGCTCAAGACATCTATAAGAACTGGAAGAATAAGCTCAGAGAACACTTCATGCTCAATGGCGGGGACGAGAACAATCTTGACCTTCCCTGTGCTCATCGTTCTGTTCCTCCTGATATGACTCAGGAGGTTTAGAACAAATATGTGGATTATTTTAGCTCTGAGGAGTTTAAGGTTAGTATTTCATTTAATTTGTCTTTTACTATATTAATTTTATAACTATTACATTATTAACTAATGACTTTAAAATGACAGGTTATGTCTAAGAGGAATGCTGGTAATAAGGAATAGATAAAGTATATTAGTAGGCAGGGGCCTAAGTCCACTATTCCCAGTATATATAATATGGTAATCTTCTTACAACTTATTTCTTACTTTTATATTTTTTTTATTGCTTTTGTTTATGTACTTATCAAATTCAATGCATAGGGGAATCTTAAGACGGGAGATATGCAATCGATCGCAGAGAACTACTGACAGAGATATATGGATCATGTGACTGGCATGTGGCATTCTGAGGAGGTTAAGCAGAATTATGTAAGTAACTTATAAATTATTTGTATTCATTGATTGTCTACTAATTTTATTTTTTTACTAACTTTTTTCTAACTTTTTTAAGCATAAGATGGTTAAGATTCGCATGACTCAGTTGTAGTCTCAGGCATCTTCATCTGCCTCCAGTTCTTCGACATAATCTGCACCACCTCGTATTGATGAGACATTGATTACTGATGAGGGGCTTAGTGTTAGGAGAGGATATAGGAGAGGAGTTAGTCTGAAGCTCAAGGGAGCTGCTAGCACTTCTTCTACAGCAGCTTTTCCACTATGGGATCCTTCTGTGACCGACTCTGAGTTGTGAGACTTTTTTAGCCAGACACAGAATTATTTGGCTGCTGCCTACCAGAGTGAAGCAGTTTTCCCAGCACAACATGATGCATAGAGGTAGTACTTCAATGAACAACTGCATTATATGTCTAGCGCATTGGCGAGATTGGTTTCGGGATTCCATATGTTCATTCAACTGCCTGCTGCTCCTGATAGTTTTTTGATGCCCCTGCCACCTACATTGACTCTGAGATTCTGATCTAAACCTCCTCCCCCGACTTCCGACACTCAAGACAACGCAGATCAGGATGAGACCGACTTGGATAGCTAGCTAGCTAGCTAGATAGTTCAATTTTTTTTCTTGTTGAATACTTTTATTAAAATTTTATTTTATGTGTATTTTTGTTATGAAATTATTTTAAATTTTATTTTAATTTAAAATTGTATTTTATATTTCAAATATTTTCTATTTATTTCTATTTTTATTTTTTATAATTTTATTTCTAATTTTAATAATTTAATTATATAAAAAAATTATAACATCTATAGCGACGACAATATTGGTCGTCGCTATAAGTAATCTAGCTATTATGTCGTCGCTATAACATTATTTAAATATACATATATTTTTTTAAAAAATATACCTATAGCGATGACATATGTCGTCACTATAATAAAATTTAAATATATATATTTTTTTAAAAAATACCTATAGCGATGACAAATATTGTCGCTATAGTGTAACGATGGCCACTATCGTCGTTTTTTAGTCATCGTTCGATGACATTTTAGCGACGACAAATGTCGTCGCTATATTCGATTATTCCGATGACAAATTTTGTCGTCGCTATAGAGGAGCTATACCGACGAAGTATTAATGACGATAATGTCGTCACGATAGACCTATAGCGATGATTTTTTGCTCTATAACGACGACATTTGTTGCCACTATAGAGCCTTTTTCCTGTAGTGAACCACCTTAACAACATAAATTACTGAACAAGAAAATGATCGCAGAATTAAATGAATTAGATCGCTTGACATAACAGATAAATAAAAATGTAATAATACTAATAAAAATAATACTATACACAATAATTTATGCTAATAAAAATTTTCTTTATACTTTCAGGGTATTAAATTCATAGTAAAAGTGACAATATACAAGTTTAAAACCTTTCAAGATTGGTTCTACAATCCTTATCATCAATGCTATAGATAAGTTCGTGAAGTAGGAACTAGATGGTGGTGCGACACACACGACCACCTAATATCAACTCCAACTCCATGGTACTAAATATAATTTAATAATTTAGATTAATATTTTTTTTAATTAATTCACCAAAAAAATATAATTTATATTATTATTCGTTAACTTAAATATCCTTATTCTTATTTTTCTTCTACTAAATTCTTTTCTCATATTATTATCTTAACAAGTATTAATTAAATATCAGAATTCGAGACGAAACTGGATTCACAGTCATAACGATATTTGGAAATGCAGCTCAAGTCCTCATAAAAAAACCATGCATAGTGTTAACAATACAAGAGGGCTACACCAATCTAACAATATTTTCACTGGTAATTGAATAACTATGCGGGCAAACAAAAATATTCCAAGTCTATTTCAGGGCCAGACGAGCTTTAATTGACACAATTAACTGTGTCAAAAATATTTGATGACGACGAATCCATCATATCATCCCTACTAACACCACCAACCATTCCAGAAACTAAAACAACGCTAACCATCCCACTAGATTTAAAAAACCAGATCCAAAAAAAAAAAAAAAAATCACTATAGAAAAATAAAAAAACTACTATTAGTTTACACTTACTATAATAAGATACAAAATATATTATCCATTTTTTAATTAATAATACATTTTTTTCCATCTCAGATATGAAGCAGCATCAACAGAGGAATCAAAGAAACGAAAACTAATTAGGTAATTAATATATTTATATTTAAAAATATATATTTTATACTTTAACAATTAAAAAAATAAATATTTCCTTTTTGAAAAAAAATATATAACTTAAATTTACTTTCTTTTTTTTTTTCTATTCTATTTTTTTTCCCTTAATTACAATGAAAAGGAATCACGAAAGAAAGGAAAACAGAAATTATGAAAAAATTCATCAACCTACTTCGATGTAAAAATATTTTATAGTATTCTAAATAATATTTTATCATACTTTATATAAATATGATATAACTGTAAAAACTTATTGTATAAACTTATTACTATAATATTTTATATTTAATTATATATATAAAATGCGCAGCAAAAACGCGGGTTTCTCAACTCGTATGTATGTCAATCTATATATGTATTAATAGCTTTGTTATCTGATTATTGATTACGGATTCCTCTCGCTAATGGCCAATGAAAATTAATGCGGCCTAATATAGTATACATACACGGGAAACCGAACAATGTTTTTAGCACGGGTTATTCAATATTTAGATGATTCGATACTTTTTTGCAAAGAAAAAAAGAGAGGAGGATTAATAACAAATTTTTTAGTTATAAAGTAAATGTCAATATATATAACAAGAAAAGTCGAACCAGGAAATTTTATTGATGATCATGAATATTGTTACATGAGTGTGTCATACATTCATTGACCATGAATACTACATGAGCATGTCATATATATAGATATTTTGCTCGAAATAATACTGCCTAAAAATTAGATTTGTGTGTGAATAGCAATTACTACAGCACTTGATGAGATTCTGTTACCTAGTACTTAAGGTCAAGCTGATGAGCTATATTTTTTACGCCAGAATTTGTGAATGTTAATTAACGGAACTCCTTATTAACATTATAAATATAGAGTTCTTGGGATACATAAATCTATATATATATATATATATATGTAATGCTTGATTCTCAATACGCGCGACTGCCGATTTCTTGCAACATTTCTCTGTTTCTTACATGCATATGTACATATATATACTCTGTCCGAGATCTTGTCTTTTGTTCAAAGGTAAATTCCTCTTCTACTTTGTTTAGTGTGATCAGAAAATTATTCTTAAGAGGATTTTATTAATTGATTAGAAAGATGCTTGGAAGAAAAATGGATTAGATATATTTGAAAAACAAACAATTGGAAAATCAGATTTAGTTTTTATCTCAATATTAAGCAGGACAAATTGAAACTTTTTCTTTCATCATTACAACTCTAAAAAGCAAAGAATTTTCTTACCTATTTGTACATCTCTCTTTTAAATTTTCTGTCTTACCACACATGGCTAGTATTGCAAGATCAAATTCAAATGAAAGATTATTAAAGTCCAATAGTTCAAATAGATTATATGCCATTTTTTTCTTCCTCTTATGTGCAGGCTATTATTGCTAATTGTTTGACGGAAATCAACATTTTAGGTACCTCTTTAGACTATTCAATATGTATACTCTCTAGATTTTGAAAATTATTATAATTTTACTGAAATGATTAATTATATATCTAATATATAATATATTAATTAAACATGAAACGATAATTAATTGTTCAAACTTCAAACAAAACGATTCCTTTATTCATTATCTACACTATTTTTAGTAAGACCTAATTTTTCTCACAAAAAAAAAAAAGAAAAAAAAAAAGAAAAAAGAGAATTTCTCCCTCTCACATTACTATTTCTGTCTCTCCTACCAAAACATCATAGTAAGGGGTAATTAATCATATCCAAGTAGATATTCAAATTTTCCTGATCAGCATATCATTTTGAAGAAAACTCATGATCAATCATTCTGACACACATATTATGTTCAAGATAATAATTACCTAGAGAAAAAGTCATAGAAAGGCTGATCATGATAACCAGATGAACAAGCTTCTTGATCAACCTCAGAAGAGCTAGAAGGATTACTTATACTACTTCTATAATTAGTAGCTGGATTCTCATAAGCCATAATATGAGAGTTTTCTTCTTTTCCTTGTAAAATGCCTGTTGGCCTCACTGGAAAGAGTGACAGCGTCTCTTGTTCACATGATGATGATGAGTTTCCAATCAGCTTCTCGGTGGAGCCGACTGCCCTAGCCGGCTCGAAGCCACCGGCGCCACTGCCGCCGATATCGGTTGTGTATAGTATTCCACCTGCAGCCTGAGTTGGCACTGGTTCATATCCTGCACCAGCAGCACAGCAGATAATTCTAGTAGTAGTACTACTCTTTTCTAATTTGTCCAACCTTATTGGTGATCTCCGCCTTATGCTGTTAGACAGTGGAACCTTACTGGGATATTGGTGTTGCTGGTGGATTCCTGTATGATCATGAGGCTGCTGTACTACTGGTAGGTAATATGGGCCGCAAACCACTGGATCAAAACAATTGTGTACCGTTTAAGTCAATTAACGAAACAAAAAGAACAATATTTACATGCATATTATATAGTCAGGAGAAAACGTGCAGTTTGAAAGAAACAGGATATGACACCGACACACATAAATACTTATATATATATGGGCACCAATCCAGTAGGTATTTTTTTTTTTACCTATGCATAGGTATCAATTGGGCCAATGAAAAAATATTTTGTACATTTTTTTACATTAAAAAATAAGAGAGAGAAAAAGCATTAATGATGCACGTCTTTTCATGCATCTCATTTTAGCCGTTAGATCATTGTTAGATGATGATCCAACGATTAGAAAAAAAATACCTACACATAGGTAAAAAAAAAAAAAACCTACCGGATTGGCAACCATATATATATATATATATATGGGTGTAGTAACTTATATATATATATTATGTAAGCACGGATGTAGTCCCTTTAAGGGGACGGATGTAGTCTTTTTATATATATATAAGCACGGATGTATTTCTCCTTAAAGGGTACCGGTATCCCGTCCATATTTTAACTAACACAGTCAAATATTATGTTGCTTAAAACTTGAAATGTGTTGGCCAAATTATGGACGGGACTAGTCACTCAAGTGACTAAAACCGTGACCTATAGATATATATATATATACACACACGTTAAACACACAATTGTCTCCACAATATAGGCTCTTCTTTTTCTTTTCTTTCTTCTTATTCGGGAAAGCGTTTCGAAAAAAGCGTTAACCAATGTCAAAAGATATATATTTAAAAAATTTGCTTAGATAACAAGGATATAAATATATAATATTGGTTAAAGATTATCAGCACTCTATTACATAGGTAAGCAAGGAATTAACGAGGTTTTCTAAGGGCCGTGACCTATATAAATAAAACGACTCATCCAATCATTTATGATTAGTAAATCCACCATATAATTAAGTTAACTATTAAAAAAACAAAAGTAAACCTATAGCTATAGTGCAGTCATTAGACTAAGTACACCACAGGTCCACAACACATATATCGAGTTCCTTTGCATGAACAGACAGCGTGGAAGTACCAGACTACAATATAACAGCTTAAAAATATACATCCACACACTATAATATAAAACAAGTACTCAAATTAAAGACAGCCAATCGATCTGTAAAAAAGTATGAAATGGCGTCTACCAATCAAATTTTCAAAGGCATACGTATCTAAGTTACCTTCATCATAGTTTTTTTTCCCCCCTAATAACAATCTCTTCCAATGTTCAATGATGGAAAAAGAACAAAAGATTGAACACGAAAGGATAATTTGGTTGTGATGTACAGAATATAAACCCAAATGGAGAACATATTTATAAATAAATTCATCGATCAAACGTACATAATTATAGGTATATAACATATGTGTATATATATATATATACCATTTGGGCAAGGATGAGAATTGGAAGGGAATTTTGGGTGAGTGGTCCTATGGACAAAGCGGTTAATGTAAGCCATGCTCTCTTGCTTCTGCTTCTGCCTTTGCCTGGCTTTGTGATTTTGAAACCAGTAGAAGACATTCTTACCCTCAATGTGACCGAAAGCCCTTAACCTTGTGGTTATCTGCTGTATTTGTTCAGCACTAGGAGTCCTTATTCCTTGCTTATACAAACTCTCAAGCATATTTATCTGCTCCTTCGTAGGGTTCCACCGCGAAGAGCCCGCCGGAGCTCCATTACTACAGGTACCACAACTAGTACTACTACTATTACTACTGTTCATCTCCACATTACTATGATCACCTTCCATATTGATATTACTATATAATATCCCAGGTTTCCTGGTATGTGGGTTTTCTGTATTGTAATGCAGACTGAAAAATATTAAGGAAAAACAGAGATAGGTGTGATTTGCTCGCTGGGGCTAACTCTTTTGCATGGCTTTTGTACTGTTTAATTTATAGAGAACGACAGAGAGTCAAACAAATGTGTGTGTGTGTGAGAGAGAGAGAGAGAGAGAGAGAGAGATTAGCATGCGTATTGTTTTTGGTGCTAAAAATCTCTGAAAACATGGCGGTTAGCGGCTAAGGAGATATCCAAGAGGTGGCATGAGATTTAATTTCGGCGTTTCAACAAAGAAAAAGAAACAAAAGTCTAATTTATACTAATGGACAAAATGACTATGGTACCTATTGTCTATTGTCTTTTTATCTTTTATTTATTTATATACAGTGTCCGTGTTTAGTATGCAATGGTGGACCCAATATTGTTTTTCAGAGAGGCGTATATAAAATTAAAATACAAAAAAGTTAAATGGGAAATTAGAGATTTAAATATCAGAAAATAAAAATTTAGGATCTAAATGCCAAAATCATTAAAATTTGGGGATTTTTGCTGTCAATTACCTAAATATTTACTTTCTTTTTTCAATTTTAAACATAATGTGATATAATATCTTGTAATAAGATTGCTAGTTGTTGATAATAAATTCATAGAAACAAACACGTTTTGATAGAAATTAGGGAAGTGAAAAATTTAGAGAAGTGAAAATGATAAAGAGAATAAAATAAAAAAAATATAAAAATAGATATATAGTATTTATTAAGGATTAGAAAAGTAACTATAATTTAATTTTGATTGAATATACATATAAAATAATTTACAAAAAGTATCATAAATTAATTTATATATCGTTTAAATAGAATTTTTATTCCTAAAATTTTGTATACATTAGTTATTAAAGACATAAATAACTAAAATTAAATTCTTGAATGAATTAAGTAAAATATGGAAGTAAAATAATTTATAAAAAAAGAGTTTTAATATAAAATATATGCCCTTAAATAAATATATGAATATGTATATATATATAAAAATAATTTCAAAAATCCAAGGAGGGTATATGCCTCCTTTGCCTAAGTGTAGGTCCGTCCTGTTAGTATGTATGTTTTAAGTTTTTTCTTAATCCATTGGATATTCATCTAACAATTACAATCATGAGTAGTTAGAAAAAAATATATTATTTAATATTTTTTATTTTTCTATCATTTTATTACAAAAAAAATGTGTAAAATAAATTTTAATTAGGTAAAATAATATATAATAACATGTGCTATTTATTATAACGAGTTTATTAATAATTTTTTATTATTTTTATTATAAAAAAATATGTAAAATAAATTTTAATTAGGCACAATACTATACAGTAATACGTGGTATGCTCAGTTTATTATAGCGACTTTATTAATGTCGGCTCTAATAATATTATTGATGTAAGACCTGTAAGTACATATTGTGAAAAGGGATACGCATGTCTCGGGAATGACAGAATTGGGGAAAGCAGAAAAGGACAGCCGGTTGGGTTATAAGGTGTAGGTAATAGCTAGGCTTTGGGAATTGAAGTGAGAGCAGAAAAACGCAGGTGAAGATGAAGAGCCAAGTGTGGAGGTGTTGATGCTTGGTAGGAGTTGGGATGGTGAACCTCATGGCTCCGCGCATGGCCATTTCATAAGTTTTAGCAGAGCACAAAAATCTTTCTTCACGAGCTAGCCTACTTAATTTTATATATAATATAGGCTTAACTAGCCACCTACATATAAAACAAAGCATATACAATAGACGTATATAATTTTATTAAACGACCGAGTTTTGATAAGTTTAAGTTTTTAACTTTTAACCCACGAGATACAAGAATAATATGTATAATAAACTCATAAATAGTTAGGAATTAAGTAGAACTGTTGAGGATAAACGGTCGATCGGTTTAAATTTAGAATGACTAGCTACATGATTGGCTCGAATTTATAATGCTAGAAGATACAAAACAGAGCAACAAAAAGAAAAGGAAACTCATAATAATCGTCTATTATCTCCTTATTCGAGATTCCTCATCTTGAGTTTGGTGCATATAACAGACTCCTCTTTCGAACGTTACCCATATGTGCACGCAAATGCAAGCACCTTTCCCGAGATAATAACGAAAGAAAGACCATGCAATGGAGGGAAGACCACATATGTATCCCATTCATCATCTCCAAAGTAAATACTATTTCAAAATTATATATTAGGTATATTATATCAGGGCGCGTCTACAGTAGAGGCGCCCCTACGTAGGGCCCTTTCTATTCACCGTTAGATGGAAATCTGTATATAAATAGATTCTCCACAGATTCCCGTTATTCCCCGTAGATTCCCATTCAACGATAATTAAGGCATAACCCTACGTAGGGACGCCCCTACCGTAGCCATCCCCATTATATCATACATACATAAATATAATTATATAATAGGTATATTATAGCATACATACATAAATATTATGTAAGAGCAATACTTTATGAGACCGGCTATAAAATTTAAATATATATATATATTTTGTGCTTTTATTATTATGTAGTGCTTATTAATACTAGCTACAAGTGTTCTTTATTATGTCAATGAAACTTTGTAATTATGCTCAATACTGAAAATATCTAGCGCATTAAGCGTGTTCATGAATTGTTTGATTTTTATCAATTTTTTATGGGGATTCTAATTATTATCAAATTATATTCCTGTTACTTTCTATTTTAATGTAATTTAAACACGATGACCCTAGAAAAACATATATACCACTATAAACCAATATGAGATTTCATACCTATTTAATTTTTTTTCTTAATCTCAGTTCATTATTCGGATTTTTGGCTGAACAACAAAATTAATTAATATATATCAGGTATTTCTCTGTTTGATTATTGTTGAACATATAATTATTTTATTTATTTATAACATATATATACTAAAGATATAAAATAACCGTCTTTTGCTATACACCTTTCATTTTATTTTTAGCGAAACAAGCCCTAAACATTTTTAGATTGAATTGGGGAAAAAAAAAAACAAAACAGGGAATTAACTAGACGAATCTATGTATTATGTATACAAAGATTATATAGCAAAACGAGGGCACAAGTGACTGAAGCGCGTGCCAGTGATGAGCAGAAGACGCGCATAAAAATAAAACGATCCATACATAGACAGAAAAGGTCAATGAAATTGGGACACAAAAGAGGCTACGATAGGTGGTATTCATGAATATATATATATATATATATATTATATACGCATGCTCACTAAACATATATATACATATATGCTTGCGCTGATTATCATGCATGCTTTTTCCTAGTAGTCAATAAATATATATACTCACGTACGTATACGTACGTACATAGAGATAGCTGGTATATGTTTGTATTAATATCTAGACTTTTAGTTGCATATACATGCATACATACATAAAAATAAATGTTCTATGTATCCTTGTTTGTGAAATCAGGCCGCCGCCTTGTTAACCTCAAAATGTATAACGTTAATCTCCTTCGGCGCTATTCTCTCAGGTATCTCTCAACCTGAACCTTTAATTTGCAGCACGCAAGGCGATGAAAATTTGGCGGAGCTTGCTTTTGGGCTTTTGGCTCTCTCTCTCTAGCTAGGGCTAGTCTACTCCACTAAGATGAAAATAATTAATTATACGACAATAATGCTTTTAGCCTGATGTATTTGGCGGCATCTGTTTGGGAGATTTTGGCCAAATTCCAAACATATTGATTGGAAGTTTGAACTATATATCTGATAGTTTTTAATTGATTATTTATTTTATTTCACTGGATTCCATATCTCCTATCGTCTCGTTAGTTGGGAAAAAAGATCTTAGTTGTTTTTTTCCTACAGGTTAGCTAGTGTGCTGACTCTGCTGAGTTCATTAATATGATAATATTATTTATGGTTTGTACTTTAAATTTACCTGGAGAGTAAATAAAATTTACGGTTAGTACCTGTTTTTTCTCCTCGTATCTCACTAACACTCATTTTTAATTTTTAACTATTTTTAGGAATACTTTTCATACGTAAAATATCTTTAAAAGCGCCTATAAAAACTTGTATATATGAATAAAATAAAAATAAAAGAAAAATATTTATGTAAATATACTTAAAAAAGGGTATTTATTTACTTTTACTGAAGAATAACAAATAGAATTAATTTTCTTACTTAATTTGAGGATCTTTTATAAAATAAATCTTTTTAATAATGTATTTAGGGAAATAGACATTTTTAATGACTCAATCACGCTTAACCATGTTTGACATACTATTAAAATAGTTAAAGTGGGATCCATTTTACCTATTTTCTCTTTATTTTATAGAATATTAATGCTTAAAAAAAATCTAATTTTACCATAATTTTTAGTGCTAGTAATCAATGCTTTATCATGATTAATGCCTTGTGTAACTACGTACTTTGAACTTACCAACACAAAATTTAAAATCATAGGAGTTGATAATTAAAAAGAAAATTTCATTGAAGGGCTAGTGCTCATTACATATACTTATAAAGGTGTCATTATTATGTTATTCATGGTGTTTAACATACTAGTGTTACTAGTAGTCACCACTCACGAGGCACGCGACGAAATCATCTAAGGAAAATTTTATTGCCGCAACGTTGTAAATAATAAATTAACTTGCAACTTAAAATCGCGGAAGGGAAAGTAGATTGTTTTACACCAATATTTCTCAATTTCGTGTGAGTATTGTAAAGTTATATATGTGTTGTATGTTGCGGCATGTTTGATTTCTTTTAGCACTGATATTTTGTCATTTCAGAATATTTTTGTTGAGAATTTGTTAGGAGTTTGTTAGGATATTTTGATGACCTGTATTGTAGTTGACCCTTTTTGGGATCCTTCCTATATCTATGCTCTGTACCCTCATTTTTACGGTGAATGAGAATGTCCTCTTCCATTCCAGTATTTTCTTTGTAATATGGTATCAGAGATTTTTCCTTTTGCTGCTCTTTCTTT
>JXTC01000472.1:203386-241445 GCA_002914845.1 Trema orientale
GGCCGTATCCGGCGCAGCAGAAAACTAAGCAAGTAGAGGAGGAGATCTTGTTGTCGATATTGCGGAGATGCTTGCTCACGAATTCTGGGTTTTTGGTGAGAAAACTGATGAGGCCATACCATGATTTACTGACGCCCTTGAATCGAATCAAAGAGTCAGTGGGCAGCCACGAAAAGATTTCCACCAAAACCTCTTCGGGCAGATCGTAGCATCTCCGGAATAGACCCAAACAACACCCTAGCATCCTCCCAAAACTGGACCCACACACACACGAACAACAAGTTCTGAGTCCCAATTTTGTTTTGTTTCTTTTTTTTTCCTCCCTGTTTTTGTTAGCTTTGGTGGCACATGGAGCTCTCTCCTATATACATGTCCTGTATTGTATCTTTTTGGATCAATGAGAATGTGTCATTTTCATTATGTGCTTTTCTTCTAATACGGTATCAGAGCATTTTTCTCATGCTGTCTTCTTACATCGTCTCTAACCCATGGCCCGTGGTGGCCAGAATAACAACAATAATCGCTTTCAGCCCATTTCCCCACCTCCTTCTTCCTTTGTTATGGCTCAAGTTGATCCTCCTGCTCTCGACAATATTCATAGCCCCTTCTTTTTACACAGTAGTGATCATCTAGGTTTAATCCTTGTCTCTCACATTCTCACACCGATCCTAACTACAACACCTGGAGTCGTGCCATGCTCATGGCCCTTAATGGCAAACACAAACTTGGCTTTGTTGATGGTACCATTCCTTAACCTCCTATCCATGACGCTGTTGTCGCTATTTGGTCCAGATGCAATAGTATGGTGACTTCTTGGCTCCTCAACGCTGTCACTAAAGAAATTGCAGATAGTCTTCTTTACCTTGACAATTCTCAAGCCGTTTGGAATGATCTTCATAACCGATTTCATCAAAGCAACACCCCTTATATTTTTCAGATCAAGCAGTGAATACATAATCCAATTGGGTGGTCTCTCACTCAACTAGATGTCACCAATGCTTTTTTACACGGCGATCTTACTGAAGAGGTTTATATGGTTCTCTCGCCTGGATATTCTGGTCGAAAGGGGGAGATTTTACCCCTAATGCTATTTGCAAACTCCATAAGTCAATAAATGGTTTGAAACAAGCTTCTCGACAGTGGTTTCACAAGTTTTCCAGTGTTCTTGTATCTCAAGGATTCACACAGTCAACCAGTGATAATTCTCTCTTCCTTAAGGTACATGACACTATTTTTCTAGCTCTCTTGGTGTATGTTGATGACATAATTATTGCAAGCAATAATCAGATAGTTGTGGACTCCCTTAAGGCTACACTCAATCAACGTTTTAAAATGAAAGATTTGGGACCTCTCAAGTACTTTCTGGGTTTGGAAGTAGCTAGATCAGTTGCTGGCATTTCTATCTGTCAAAGGAAATATGCTTTAGAATTGCTATCTGATACAGGGTATTTGGGATGCAAGCCTTCTTCCATTCCTACGACTCATTGGTAATACAATTACTCGTCCTGATCTTAGCTACTCTGTGAATTGTCTTAGCCATTTCTTAGCAGCTCCACATACACCACATCTCCAAGCAGCTTATCGGATCTTGCAGGACATCAAGAGGACTCATGGTCAAGGACTCTTCTTTCCTTCAAATTCTTCAACATAATTGAAAGCATTTGCAGATGCTGACTGGGGCACTTGTCCAGACACTCGTCATTCTGTCACAGGTTTTTGTGTCTTTCTTGGTTCTTCACTTATTTCTTGGAAGTCCAAGAAGCAACAAGTAGTGTCTCGTTCCTCTACTGAAGCTGAGTATCGGTCTATGGCCAACACCACTTGTGAACTTGTTTGGTTACTCTGTTTACTTAAAGAGTTGGGACTTGATCACTCTGGACCAGCACTCCTTTATTGTGACAATCAGGTTGCTCTCCACATTGCAGCTAATCCTATTTATCATTAGTGCACAAAACACATCGAACTTGATTGCCATTTTGTGCGTGAAAAGCTCCAAGCTGGAATGCTGAAAACCATGCATGTGACTACACGAAATCAGCTAGCAGACTTGTTTACTAAAGCCATTCATTCTTCACAATTTCAACAGCTGTTAAGCAAGATGGGAATTCACAATTTGTATTTTCCATCTTGAGGGGGAGTATTACAAGATTATATATGCTATCATGATGTAATAAATAGCAATAGATACTTTCTAGAATGAGTTTGTTAGTTTGTTATGGTTTGTTAGCCTTGCTGGCACATGGAGCTC
Source organism: Trema orientale (assembly GCA_002914845.1). Taxonomy (NCBI): domain Eukaryota; kingdom Viridiplantae; phylum Streptophyta; class Magnoliopsida; order Rosales; family Cannabaceae; genus Trema; species Trema orientale. The sequence goes on from JXTC01000472.1 coordinate 205,635, forward strand.
TCTCCCTATATTGCATCTTTTTGGATCAATGAGAATATGTCATTTCCATTCTGTGCTTTTCTTCTAATACATATATTTGTTTTGCTTAATCAAAATGAATGTTTTTCATAGAAAAGTGATTGGATTTTTGGAAGGATGGCTTTTTTCTCTCCCTACCCCTTTTCTAATCAGACACCGGATGAAAATTTTAAAAATTGAAAATTTCTTTTCTCATACTTTTTAAATTTTTTTGATTTCCAAAATTAGCCATATTAAAATTCCAAATAGTATATTTTGTACCAATTTATTACTTTCCTATTTAGTCTATTTGAAAGTTTTACCTTATCTTCTTCTTTTTCTTTCTTTTTTGGTTTCATATTGTAATTAGTATATAAAGAGAATAATTATTTCCTCTCATTGCAATCATGTTAAAAAAAAAAAGAGAACAAGTACCATCTTACATATAAGAAAAAAATACGTCAAGACTCTTGACAATGGCATTGGTAATGCTTGCAAACCTTAGCTACAAATCAGCACATTGCTTTCTAATAGGACCATTAAATGGCAGATCCTTGTATTTCCCCTTTATTCACTTTGAAGATTAATTACAAAAACCTAAATATTATGTTATTGGACTTTTGAGCTCTTAGAAAAAAAAAAAAAATAGATAGATGACCAATTTTTTAAATTGGTTTAAGTGAATGTCCACTTTTTAAATGTTATAGCTAAATGTTCATTTAATTTTTGGTCTTACATTTTGTCCTTTTATCAATTTTCTTTTCTTTTTTTTACTATTTATCTCTCTCAATCTCTTTCCGCTTTCTCTCGTTCTTTTTTTCTCTCTAATCGGCTCTCTCTCGATCTCTCACTCTATCCATCTCTCTCCGATCTCTCTCTCTGTCCCTTTCTGTCTGATCTCTCTCTCTCTCTCTCTCTCTCTCTTAGAGCTCCTATCCTTCTTTCACTTCTTTGCACTCTCCTTCTCAATTTTTTTTTTTCAATAGTATTATCATTTTTTTCGGTGGCTTCTTTATCTCAAATGGTGTCTATTTTTCGAGTGGTATGCTATATAGTATTTGAATTGTTAAGGTATGAATTTTCTCGAATAGTGAATTTTTCTAGATTAATTTCTTGATTGAATTGGGGTTTTTGTTTTTTATTATTATTATTGGACTTTTTATTTTGTTTCCATAGCATACATGCTTTATTATACCTAGTTAAATCCTTATATATCATATGTAAAAGATCATATTTTAGTTTTCATATTTTATGATATTCTGATTTTTTAGTTCATAATGATATATATTGAGTTAAAAATTTTATATGCCGTATAATATTTTTTATCTGCCAATCTATACGTTTTAGTTTCCTCTGTTTTCAAGATATTCTTTTCTTTTCTTTTCCTTTTTTGGGTTCATATTGATATATACTAAGTTGAAAATCATGTATAATATGTAGTATTTTTTATCTATCAGTCTGTACATTTCAAATTTTCATCTTTTCATGATATTTTGTTTTTAAATACGTACAACTTGATGGTACTTCAATGTGAGCTTTTATAAGAATTGAATAGCATTTAGTTTCATCTCATTGATCGCTCATATAACATACAAAAATATAATAAAAAATCGTAGGAAATACTTTAGATTTTGGGTTCATATATTTTAGATTTTGGGCGTAGCTTTGCATCTTTATGTATAAGATCAAAACTTACTCATTGAGTAGAAGCTCAAGCATGAGACTAAATTAATTTGCATGGAGAATTACGGTAAGTTGTTATACTTTTTGTTTGATATTTTTCAGGTTTTGGTATATAGAATTTTTGCTTTGGTATATAAATTTACTAACGTGGTAAATATTGATATATACTAGATTTAGTGATGCTTTATAGAATTGATTTTAGTGGATGTAGCAATATCTTTTAGTTTTTATTGTTATTTTTTGGTACTAATCAGGTTAATATAGTTGATTTTAACAATATTGGTTTTCATATAATTGATTTTCATACATTTAGTTTGTTTGGTACATAAATTTTCTAACGTGGTGGATACTGATATATACTAGATTCAATAATACTTTATATGAATTGATTTTAGTAGATGTAGTAATATCTTTTAGTTTTTATTATAATATTTGTTGCTAATCAGGTTAATATAGTTGATTTTAACAATTTTGATTTTCATATAGTTAGTTTGTTGGTTGTTTTCTCAGAGCTTGGTTGTTTTTCATATAATTAGTTTATTTACTGTTTTTCAGAGCTTAGTATATAGATTTTTTTCTTTAGTATATAAATTTACTAACGTGGTACATATTAATATATACCAGATTCAGTAATGCTTTATACAAATTGATTTTAGTAGATGTAGCAATATCTTTTGATTTTTATCATTATTATTTTTGTGCTATTCAGGTACAGTTGGTTTCCATATATATCAAGTTCGTAACACAAATTAAGAGTTCATTGTTCATTTGATATAACGTCGTTGCAGTTGTGGGAAGCAGGATATTGATGATATTCTGTATTCTTATGTTTGTGCGATAACAATTGTATATGGTTGATATTATTCGATCTAAAACAAATAATCCCATACTTTAGTTCTTATTACCGAATTGTATTTGTTGTAGTTCATACAAAAATACTAAAGATTCATAAATATTACATGCACAATATTTAGTAATTTAAATTGTACAATCAATGTGAGATAAGAGACAAGTAAGTAGAGCAGAACATTTTCATTTATCATTTTTTGGTGTAGTTTTATGTGCTTTTCTTTTGTATCATTTTTTCGTGGTTCTATATTTGATTCTTTCTCTTACAAGAGTAGAATAGAGTTGTTTCAGCTATATCAGAATTTATATTAAAATTATCAACTATGTACATAATTTTATCTTGCATAATATAAAAACTATCTACCATATAAATAATTTTATTTTATCTACATATAGCAATTTATATTTATCACAACTATAAGTTTATCTACTGAAAAACCAGGATATTAACACAACTAAAAAATATAGCATATGCATAATTATATATACCATAATATTAAAAATTATTTACCATATACATAATTTTATCTATCGTATAACAATTTATATTTACCATAACCATATTTTTATAAGAAAAAGAAAAAAAAACACACACACACACATTAATAGAACTATAATTTTTCAGCCATAATATTAAAATTATTTACTATATATCAATTTATATATGCAATATTCTTAATTTTATCTACCATAATCTATATACACCTGTATATACAAACACCAATGTTTGTTCATAGGTACCAAATAATGAATCAATTATATATAGCAATATATATAACAAATACAAATTTATGAATCATATTTATATATTTTATATACTATGAACAAGTAATATTGCTACTAATATCTACCATGTACATAATTTTATCTACCATGATATTATAATTATCTACTGTATACATAATTTTATCTACCACACTGTAGATGGTGAATCCTACAATTATTTGAACGAGAGGCCAATGGACATCACAAAACTTGCGACAGGAACTCCTTGGAATGCCGGGGGGACCTGCAAAAAAGACACTCCGACGCTCAAGTCAGTAATGGTAGTAAATAAGAAGAATCCTGACCTATTTATAGGAAAGATGTTTACCTTCTAATAGGATTCTCCATAATTATCTGATAATTATGAGTAATCAAATTAAATGATAATTAATATACTTACCTGATCTTGTGATTCAAAATAGGATAAATACGATCGAATAATAGATATGCTGACCTGGTCAAAATCAAGTAGAATCTTATTCAAATCGGGTATCTACTTGAGCTTTTCAAGATATGGCCAACCCCAAATTTGAGCCGTATATTTATTGGTCAGCTAGAAACTCTAGCTAGCACATTATCTTCCTGCTGAAAACTCTCACCTTTTTTAATCACCTTGGACACGTGGACCAATGAATTTCGCTCGAACGAAATTCAACCCCAACAATCAGCCCCCCACTCCTCAGTCGAGTTTCACTCGAACATGAGGAGTAGATGCCTACTTGACCTAACTCCTTGAGCCGGACAATGATGTTCCAGCTCCGATCTTGACACCGCCATTCCTTGAACATAACCAACTAAATCCAATCAAGCTTAAAATAAGCTTGCAATTTTAATGCTATATTGAGAAAATCTTGAGCTTGCCGTCCAATTGTTTCCTTGAAAAACTCAAAATATAACACTTAACATTAAGTGCAATTTTCGCAACCCACTTTATCTTCCACTTGAAAACAACTATACTCTCAGTTCAAACAATTCAGAGCCATAATTTCTTAACCATCATAAAGTGCTAAATCTACATGCAAATTCGAGCACGCCATATCACTCCCGCTCGAAAAGTATTTCAACGATTCAAAGCCATATTATTTTATCCATCAAAAAGCACTAAATCTGATTACAAAATTGAGCATGCCGAATTTACTCCTGCTCCAACGAGAATTGCGAGTTTTGCTTGACTCATAATCTGAGCATGCTTATTTCTTTCTTGCTCCAACGACCATTGCATACTTGGTCTAGCTTCAAACGAGAATGCAAATACCAGTTCATTCAAAATTGATGACCGCTGGGTATTATGATCGCCAACCAAGCATGACACATGTCATGTACCCATTGCGCAAGACATCAAGGCATGGATTGAGAAATCCCAACTCTCCACCTGATTGCAGCCACTAGATCAAAGCAATCCTATCCATTTATTCAAATTTCAAAATTTGATTCTCCCTCTTCATTGTACTTGATTTGATTTGAAATTCACATCCCACAACTATCCTCTCTCTCTATAAATGGAGCTCATTTCCACCTCTCATTTCCACTCAAATCCTTATTCTTACTCAAAACTCCTCCATTTGCTCTCAAAGTTTCCTCCACAATATTGTCTTCAAGTTCTTCATTCTCCAAGTAAGTTCTTCAATATATTTTTTATTGTTGTCTTCCTTTTTTTATTCCTTCCCTATTGCACCAGATTTTCGTTTTTTTTTTCTCTTTCTTTTGATCTAATTTCAGCTGCTATATTTTATAAAACATGTTATTAGAAAGTAGTAAAAATACATGCTCAACAAATTCTTCGTCCTATGCTTCAACTTCTTCTCCTACTCCCAAACTAACCAATCACCTGAAATTCCAACCATCAAAAAACGAACTCGCTCAAATGTCGGACCACGAAAACGACACATCACAAGTATTAGGTTCCGATAGACTCGAACCACCTAAAAATCCCGCTTCAAAAATATCTTCATCTCGCCTAGAAAAAATTAGAGTTCTCTACAACATTCTATCTTTGGTTGAAATATGGCTTCCAAACTCTTCTGAATGAGCCGATATAAAAGTTGAAGGCTGGACTTGCCTATACGAGAATACCTTTAAATTGCGTTTCTGATGCCCACTTCCGTCTTTCATCCGAGACATACTCCTCCACTACAGCATTTGCCTTGCTCAACTCATGCCAAACTCTTTGAGGTTGCTATTGTTGATACTTTGGTTTCCAAATTCGATTCAGTCTCATTATAACTTGAGGATTTTCTTTCTTGCTACTGGCCTAGAGAAAACTCTGAGGATCCAGGTCGGTATACATTTTACTATAGGAAAAATAAAAAACTAATTAAAGACTCAAAAGTTCCTGACAAAGGATGGAAAGCTTTCTATCTCTTCGTGTCTTCAAATTACGAAATCGGACTAGACATTTCAGACAAACCTCGAGTGCGCTCATCTTGGGGTAGTCCTGGTGAGTGTTGCTACAATTAATTCCTTACATTATTAGTTTGCTAATCTCTTAACATTTTTCCTTCCTTTCAGGTTACTCATCAAACAACCTTCCTTNAGGTATTCCAATTAAACTTCCTCCTCATTTCAACTGGGTTACCATTATTCGTTGTGCTCTTCACAAACTGTATGGCCAGCCTTCAATAATACCTCCCTTGACTAAGAACGACCAATACTTCGCAGAAGATATCATGAAGCATATTCCAGTAAAGCTACCCATTAACATTGAGGAAGCCAAGGCCTGAAGACCTGCTAGAAAGAATGGGAAGGCATCTGGGGCAAACCCATGTCCTCAAAGCAACACATCCTCTTTGCCCGAACACAATGAAAATGCTCCATCTCAAGATAACAATATGGCGAAGTCACCTTTAGTCCACCAGCTGGACATCAACATGGAAGGTGTTCCTCTAGCTGGTAGCAAAAGAAGGCAGAGTGACAAAGAGCCCGGGGAAAATATGGATCAACTTGTCATTAACATTCCAAAGAACTCGTCTCTAGAGAAGAATGCCTCTGTAGCTTCAGAATTCGTGCATGGCACCCTTTTTCCCAGAGATAAAAAGAGCCTTTGTAAGAAAGGAATTGAAGCTCTCATTGCTAGCTCCTAAATGGATGTGATGAAGGTAAATCTTTATTTGCACAATGTCAAATTCCGTTACACTACTGTACATCATACTCCAAATTGTACTTACTTCCATGTTTAAATTGTTGCAGCTATCTCAAAAAATAGCCATGTATGAGCTTTTCCTCACTGAAATGCATGATGACTACCTGAGGGAAAAAGATCTCACGAAGCAGCACTAATTCTATTTTGAACGAGCCCGCAAACAGAAGAATGAGCTAGAAATTCAACTCAATTTTGCCAAGGACCAAATCATCGAGCTTGAGAAAGGACTAAGTGAGTAGCAAGAACTCAATGAAACCCTTAGAAAGGAGCTTGCAACACTTAAAGAGGAATACGACTCTCAAACCCTTGAGGTGAAGCAATTGAAGGATAATTACTTGTCTGCTTATGAAGACGGCGTGTTGAGAGGCCTTATCTTATCTTCAAGCAATACAAAGAGGGAGATACTTCCTCATGGAATGTCGATAAAGAAATTCAGGAGTACGAGGAGATGGATGAGGAAGACGATAAGAAATCTGATACTTCATCTAAAGCTTCAACTGCGCCACTTTCCTCCGGTCATGGCGAGACTCCAGTACTCAACTCAGTAAACGGTGCCAAATGAAACTCCTTTTTACCACTCAAAGTGATCTACTTTTTTATATCTACTAGTTTCTATTTTAAGGTCTAAAGTTATGTATGAACTATCCAGCCGGATGATATTGTTAGTACTCAAATTAAGTTAAATGAAAATTTTGTACCTTTATGCGAATGAAAAACTCTTGAGCAGCACCATAATAAGTCGGCTGTAATTCCTGTATAATATCAGTATTGTCTATTCCAAATCACATAGCCTATATTTTGCAAAGGAACAAAATAGGTAAATTCATAATTTCTTTCTTTCTCTCAAGTTAAGCCTTCGCTTTCTTTATTTCGTAATACTTTCTTTGCATTTTCTTGTTAGATGACAAATCAATATAAAGTAATTGAATTTGAAAATCAACTTGTAAATGATTAAACTGGGTTGTCATTATTTTTTACGGCTCCCGGAACTCATTTGGGACGAGGAGGAATTGGAGCTCTCTGAACTCATTTAGAACAGAGAGGAATTAGAGCTCTCGGCTATCTTCCACATACACCTTGCCAAGAGGATTTAAAAGCACTCATCGGAGAGGGCGGCTCCCGGAACTCGTTTGGAACGGGGAGGAGTTGGAGCTCTCGGCTAACTTCCACATACACCTTGCCAAGAGGATTTAAAAGCACTCATTGGAGAGGGCAGCTCCCGGAACTCATTGGGAATGGGGAGGAATTAGAACTCTCGATAGTTATCATTTTCTGTGTCAAGAGGATTTCAAAGCACTCACTTAGAGAGGGCGTCTCCCGGAACTCATTTGGAATGGGGAGGAATTAGAGCTCTCGACAGTTATCGTTCTCCATCTCAAGAGGATTTCAAAACACTCATTTAGAGAGGGCGGCTCCCAGAACTCATTTGGAATGAGGAGGAGTTGGAGCTCTCAGCTAACTTCCATATACACATTGCCAAGAGGATTTAAAAGCACTCATTGGAGAGGGAGGCTCCCGGAACTCATTGGGAACGGGGAGGAATTATTGATGTAATCTTGTTTATCATGCAATTTTCCTTACAATTCCTTGCTTGCCAGCATGTCCTTTTAAAATTGATCCTATCAATGTAAAATGAAACCAAATAGAGTTTTTTAGTGAATCAGGGCTGCACCCATCTATTATATGGGTTACCTACATACCCCACCTCGGGGATCAAGTCAAATGTAGTTCTAATTACAACCTAATTTCAGACTCTAATAATAACAACAAAATTCAAATGTACTGAAATTGTCCGAATAATAACTGACCAAAGGGAAACAACCTAAGAGGAAATACCAAAACACCTAAATTACTCTAGACGAACTAATGCTTAAATATAATACTTCTTAAGGTGAATAATGTTCTAACTCCTCGGTATTTCTTTTCCACTTTCGAGACTTTGTATGGACCTTCCCAATTAGGTCCCAACTTTCCTGTTCCATGCTCTTGAGTATTCTGAAAAATTTTTCTCAATACCAACTCTCCGACTTGAAATGATCTGGGCCTAACTTTAGAGTTATAATACCTCATCACTGCTTGTTGATAAGACGCTAGTCGAATGACAGTTTGCTCCCTTTTTTCCTCTAAGAATTCTAAACTCGTGGCCCTTAATTCGTCATTCTCCTCTTCTGTGAGATGTTCAGTCCTGACTCTAGGAAGTTGAATTTCAGCTGGCATAACTACTTCCGCCCCGTACACCATAGAAAATGGAGATTCTCCTGTTGCCATCCTCAGTGTAGTTCTATACACCCATAATACTCCATTTAATTCTTCCACCTACCTTCCTTTGGCTCGTTCCAATCTCTTCTTCAAAGTATTCATAATTGTCTTATTGGTTGCCTCTGCTTGTCCATTCCCTTGAGGATATTGTGGCATAGAAAAATTAAGATAAATCTTCCAATGGTTGCAAAAGGATTGAAACTTTCCTGCTGAAAATTGAGGCCTATTATCTGTTACAATCTCCTTTGGCACTCCAAACCTACAAATTACATGCTTCTATATGAAGTTTTCTACATCACTTTCCTTTACTTGAGCGAAGGCTTCAGCTTTCACCCATTTAGAAAAGTAATCTATTACAGCCAATATAAACTTTTTCTGAGCTAGAGCTTGTGGTTATGGTCCAACAATATCCATTCCCCATACCATGAATGGCCAAGGACTGGATACTGCCGACAAATGCTCTGCTGGTTGATGAATTGCTGGAGCGAAGCACTGACACTTGTCATATTTTCTCATGTACTCCTCTGCATCCTTGAGCATTGAGATCCAATAGTATCCCAACCTTAGTGCTTTTTAGGCCATTGATTGTCCACTTGAATGTTTCCCATATTGCCCCTCATATATCTCGCCTAAAACGTATTTTCCTTCTTCTGGAGTAACCCAACGAGAGTATGGTCCAAAGAATGACTTTTTATACAACTTTCTATTGATCAATGCATTCCTAGCGGCTTGAGCTTTCAACTTTCGAGCCATCCTTTGATCCCCAATGATTTTTCCATTTCGAGTATATTCTAAGATTGGAGTCATCCAATTTTCTTCTGCCTCAACTATTTTAACTTCACCCTTTTCTTCTGGTATTTCTATGCTTGGCCTTTCAAGAAATTCAACTGGAATAGTTCGGCTAAAATGAAACTCTGTAGCTAAGCCAGGGTTAGCTAATACATCAGCATGTGTGTTTTCTCCTCTTGGTACATGTAGTATTTTGCAATGCTCAAATTTTGGAACATGCGAATTGACTATCTTTAAGTAGGTAGACATCTTCTCATCCCTTGCAACATAGTCTCATTTTATCTGGTTAACAATCAATTGAGAGTCGCTGGAGACTATGATTCTACGTGCTCCAATCGCTTTAGCTACTCTTAGCCCAGCTATAATAGCTTTATATTCGGCCTTGTTATTTGACGCCTTGAATCCAAGGCAGATGGATTGTTGGAAAATTTCTCCATTCGGTATGATGAGGATCACGCTAATTCCACTTCGTTTTACATTGGACGATCCATCGACTTCGAGCTTCCAATCTCCCATGGTTTCTTTCAAAACTCCTTCAGTAGTACCTTGATCAGTCATCTCGGCAACAAAGTCAGCCAATACTTGTGATTTTACAGATGTCTGATTTTGGTAAGTCACATCAAATTCACCTAGTTCAACTGCCCATTTAGTCAATCTTCCCGATGCTTCTGGTTTATGAAGAACAGCTCGAAGTGGATGAGAAGTTACCACCATGATTGGATGACATTGAAAATAAGGCCTCAGTTTTCTAGCGGCGGTGATCAATGCAAGGGCGAGCTTCTCTATCATTGGATAACGAGTTTCGGCATCTTGGATGGTTCGGCTCACATAATATATTGGACATTACAGCTTTCCTTCCTCCCGGATCAGGACCGCACTAACAGCATTATTTGAGACCGCCAAATATAAGAAATAAGAATAGTGTTTCTCCATCGACCGATTTGGACAAGAGTGGTGGTGTTGTTAGATATTCTTTCAATTTCTTGAATGCGTCTTCACACTCGTCATTCCACTCGAAAGTTCTATTTCCTTTCAACAAGTTGAAGAATGGAAGGCACTTATCCGACGAGCGTGAGATAAACCGGTTCAATACGGCTACTCTCCTAACCATCTTTTGAACCTCTTTTTTGTTCTTCGGAGAAGACATATTAATAAAAGCTCAAATTTGATCGGGGTTTGCCTCGATTCCCCTTTGTGTTACTAGATACCCTAGAAACTTTCCTGAAGATACCCCGAACGAACATTTGGTCGGGTTCAGCTTCATTTTATACTCTCTCAAAACTTTGAAGTAATCCTCAAGATGTTGAATATACTCTTCAGCCTTCAGCGATTTCACCAACATGTCATCTATGTAAACTTTCATTGTCTGGCCAAATATGAGATACAAACATTTTATTGACTAGTCGCTGATAAGTTGCTCCAGTATTCTTCAGACCGAATGGCATTACTTTGTAGCAATACAAACCTCTATCGGTTATGAATGCGGTCTTCTCTTGATCGTTCGGGTGCATTAAAATTTGGTTATAACCAGAGAACACATCCATAAAGCTCAACAATTGATGTCCAGCAGTTGCATTGACCAACCTGTCAATATGTGGTAATGGAAAGCTATCTTTTGGGCACGCCTTGTTAAGGTCGGTGAAATCTATACACACTCTCTATTTACCATTTTTCTTCCTTACTATCACAACATTAGCTAACCACTCTGGGTAATGAACTTCTCGAATGAACCCAGCTTCTAACAGCCTTCTCACTTCTTCATTAATAATTTTGTTTCTCTCCACTCCGAACTTTCTTCTCTTTTGGCGAACTGGTTTATGATTGAGATCAACAATAAGCTGATGGGTGATGATGGTCAGATCAATTCCTGGCATGTCTAAGTGCGTCCAGGCAAATATGTCCTTATTCTGCTTGAGGTGTGACTATTCCAACGAAACCTCAAATTAAAAAACAGACTTCAGCACTGAATTTCTAGCATCCAAAATAATGAGGTTAGGCCTATAATTCGACCAGTTTGAGCTCAGCTCGGAATGTGACACGAAAAAAGAAACTATTCACGAGCCTCGTGCCTCGAAATTCGTTTCACTTCAAAACATATCGATGTTATATATCAAAACTCATTTCTCGACCTCACTAAATTTAAATTTTGAGTCGAAATTTCGTTTTGAAGTCCCAAACATTAATTAGATCTTAATTTCTGAAAGTTACAAAAATATCACGTTTCGAAAGTATTTGCAAAAATATCAACTTTTCTGACTATTTATAAAAATGCCATCTTTTCAATAATAATTTTAAAAAGTACCACTTTTCTAACCTCAATCTGAGGCCCAATCTGAATAGCAACAATTTTTCAATCCAATACTAATTGTTTTTGCCAAGAAAAAAAATCACTTTTTGTCCTGAATTAGAAAAATATCACATTTTTTAATTTTAGATTTTTCTCAAACCGAAGATCAAATCAACACAACAAAACCACATTTATTCACGATTCTATTCTCTCTCTTACCTCATATAACTTTCACAGTTTAATTAAATACTTAACTAAAATAATTATAAAAAAACCATAAACTATTTTGTAAAACAGCCAAAAAAATGCATTTGCGATGGTGTAAATAGGAATCCGCACTAATCATTTAATGTGATATGGGTGCATTTGTATCATTTCAAATTGTGGTGATTTTATAAGAAAAACATTAATTAAATGAAGGTTAGGGATAGAAAAAAGAGGGTAGCAATAGAGCCACTCATTTTGAAATGAAAAATATCATCGAAATGCCAAATTTATCCTTGATGAACATTGCCCAACTAAGGGCTAGTTTGTTGTGCTATATTATACTATACTCTACTGAGTTGTGTTGTACAAAATCAATATGAATGAAAAAATCTAGATGTTTAACTATTGCGTCATTTATTTTAGCAGAATTTACATGATGTTTATTGTCTTTGACTCTTAATATTAGGGACCTTAAAGTGTATAATTCAGCTCTTTCGCAAAAGGTGGCTTTACAAGTTTTAATTTGTAAAGATGACAATTTGGATTTTATTTGTAGCATATTTTTTAAAGCTAACAAAGGAGTTTTATGAAAAAATTCATCCTTATTCCTCTCCAGTCTCTTAGGGTAGATATTTGTGGAAAACCTTTATTCCTCCTAGTAGGTCTTTTTTGATTTAGAGTTTGTTGCAAGGTTGTCTCTGTACCGAGGATTTTCTACAAAGGGTTTCTCTTTGGCTTCTCGTTGCTGTTTTTGTTCTCATGGTGAAATTGGGGATCATATTTTTCTCCATTGTGATTTTGCTAGTCATGTTTGGAAATGGGTTTCCTCTATGTTTGGGGTTGATTTGATGATGATTGACGTAACTTCTTTTGCTTAATTTGCGCTTCATGTTCAGTTTAGCCCTCAAATTAAGGCATTGTGGTTAGTTGTTGTTTTTACAGGTCTATGGGCTATGTCGCTTTCTAGGAATATTTTAATCTTTGAGGGTGTTCCTTGTAATTTTTATTCTATTATCGTAAAGATCAGATGCTTTCTTGATCTCGAGCAAGATAAATATGGGATATTGTTAGGACTCTTCTGAAGATAAAAGAATTCTTGATGTCTTACATATTAATGCTCCTTTTGGTAGAGCACCTCGTATTCTTCCTATTTATTAGTTTTCTCTCATTGGGGATTGGATAAAGGTTAATACAGATGGCTCAGGTTTTGGATGTCCAGGCTCGGCAGCTTGTGAAGGGCTTTTTGAGAATCACAGAGGCTTTGTTCTTGGTTGCTTTAGCATTTTCTTGGGTGAGAAGATTGCTCTTCAGGCTGAATTATGGGCTATAATTCATGCAATCTCTTTTTCTGGTAGTATGGTTGGCATAATCTTTGGATAGACAGTGATTCTCTAGTAGTTATTAATTTGTATATTTCAGGATTTTTAGATGTTCCTTAGGAAATCTTTAATGCATGGAGAAGAGTTATGGCTCCCTTTCTATATATTCATGTAATATGTTACTTTTACACTAACTTTTTTCTCTCTTTTTAATAATATTCCCTCCTTTATTTGAAGGAGCATTTACTCAAAAAAAAAAAAAAGTAGAATTATCTTTAAAAAAAATGTATGATTTTTTCGAATGAAATTCCTCAAATGATTATATTGAAAACTGATTAATTAGTACTATCAAATAAAGCAATAAACAAAGGGTAAAAAAAGATTATCATACCCAAGAGAGAAATAATTATACCAATTACCCACAACTAGCATGTGCGGGAGTAAGTCCACTGATGTGTGTGAGTAAGTCCAATGAAAAGCAAACCAATAAATTCTACCAACTCTAGAGACAGCAAACTCCAAGACCGTCCTTAGTGCCATCAATTCACTCTTTGAAGACGTTCATCATTAAATGCCGCAGCAGATCTTTTAAGTCGTTCATCAGTAAATGCCACAACAGATCCTTCAAGACATCCATTAGTAGATGCCAAATGATAAAAACTTTCAGATCTAGCTCTCAAAAGTTTAGATCTAAAAGAATACCGACAAAACACTAAAAAAAAATTAAAAAAAAAAGACAAAACCCACATAGATCTAGGATCAGATGGGACAAAATATTCATAGATCTAAATCTATGGCACAAAACCTTCACATATGCAGAAGGACTTATTACAACAAAAATAAAAAGAAAAACAAATAAAGAAGTGAAAAAACCCATACCGTGAGAAAGGAAGATCCCTTCCCTGGTAAGAGAGGAACCTGGTAAGAGAAGAGAAGAAGAAGCGGAGCTGCGGAGTCTGCCAAAGAGGGAAAGAGAGCACTAGTGAATAGTGTAATTCTCGACAACTCTTGACAAAAAAAAAAGTATGATTGAAGCATAATCAGCTTTAAAAAATAATCATTATTTTGTTTATGCTTAACATGGTTACTCGGCAAATTTTAAAATTTATTGGATAAAAGTATAAATTTATCAGACACCATATTCTCATATTTTTCTCTAATCGCATCTAAAAGTTAAAAGCAACATCCAAAAGCAATTCCAAACGGACCCTAGTAACTTATAGTAGGCGATAATCCTCAATTTTTAGCCCTTTTTTTTTTTTCCTTTCTTTGCGTTTAGGTCCCAAATTATTACAATTTGCATTTAAACTCGTATCTCCCAATTGAGCTATACTCATTACATTTCATTTAATGTTTCAAATCGTGTACTGACGTTTATGCCTATTACCAAGCTATGTCCTTTAATTAAACCAAATTGAACCTACATTTTCGGTATTACGTAGCTTGGTTTCCGCATTTTATACGTACAGTTTTGGCATTTGAAATATTTGTCTAGTATTTCTTCTAAATTAATTTTCCAAGACTTAAAATATCGTAATTCTAATTATAAAATACATTCTATCAAATATAAATAAATCAAAAGTAAGATAGATAAAAGAATGAATTAAAAAATCTTTCATATATGTTGTAGTACAGTGGAGAGAGAAATTAGGTCAAATATGCATCATAATAGGCATATTTTGGTCCATATGCTCTTCTCAATAAAAGTTTGTAAAATATGCATGTAGCACCTCATATTTACCCCGATAAACTATACGCATCTCTTCTCTTTAATCAAACCGAAATCTCTTCTCCTCCATGCCTCTACGCTTCTCTGTATTTTGATTCTTCCAGTTAACCGTCAAATGAAGAGCTAAAACTGTAAAATCAGAAAAGAATAAAAGAAAAAACACGAGAAAAGAAAACTAGAAAAAGGAGAAAAAAGAATTTGAGAAGAAAATCTCGTTCTCATATCTCATATTACTGTCAAACTTATCATTTCGCTCTCTTCTCTCTTTATAATTCTCCACTTACTTCTGGGTATAGTTTAAAATAACATATTATCAAATTTCGAGATTTTATGAGGTCATTTATGTGTTGAAAAATCATTTTGAGGTTATTTTTTGCGAGTTTTAACAAAAAAAATCACTATAATTTTCAATGCAGTTTCGATACATTTTCGATGAAAATGGTATTCTCAGTAACATTTCAATTAAGTGGCATTTTTGATAATTTTCGATGCATTTTCGATAATATTTTAATGAAAGTGGTATTTTTCAGAATATTTGACAGAATTTCAATATAATTTTGATGAAGCGATATTTTCGATAAAATATTGTTGAAAATACCACTTTCATTAAAATATTATCGAAAATACATCGAAATTACATTGAAATTACATCGAAAATAATCAAGAAGGCCACTTTATCGGAATATTAATGAGAATACCACTTTCGTCGAAATATCATTGAAATTTCATCGAAAATGCATCGAAAATGCATCGAAATTGCATCGAAAATTATCAAAAATTCCACTTAATTGAAATATTATTGAGAATATTATTTTCATCGAAAATGCATCGAAAAGTGCATAAAAAATTATCAAAAATACCATTTTCATCGAAATTTAAATGAGAATATAATTTTCATCTAAGTATCTTCGAAAAGCCATCGAAAATTATCGCGATTTTTTGTTAAAACTCGCAAAAAATAACCTCAAAATGATTTTTCAACACATAAATAACCTCATAACATCTCGAAATTTGATAATATATTATTTTAAACTATACCTAGAACTAGGTGGAGAGAAATAAAGAGAGAAGAGAGGGAAATGATGAGTTTGACAGCAATATGAGGAATGAGAACGAGATTTTCTTCTCAAATTCTTTTTTCTCCTTTTTCCAGTTATTTTTTCCCGTGTTTTTCCTTTTATTCTTTTTTGATCTTACAATTTCAGCTCTTCATATGACGGTTAACTGGAAGAATCGAAATACAGAGAAGCTAGAGGTATGGAGGAGAAGAAATTTTAGTTTGGTTAAAGAGAAGAGATGCGTATAGTTTATTGGGGCTAAATATGACTTTTCAGGTGCTACATGCATATTTTACAAACTTTTATTGAGGAGAGTATATGGACCAAAATATGCCTATTATGATGCATATTTAACCTAATTTCTCTAGTGCAGATTGAATCACATAACAGTTACTCCAATTCGTGCCTTCTGGTTCAAGATTTTAATAACCCATGTCAAACCACATAAATTTCTAAGGAGAAAAAAAAAACCAAAAAACAAACAAATGCGTGGACTGGCACCATATGTTGTGGTTTGGCCAGATTTCACAGTTTTTTTTTTCACCCTAGGTACTTCACTATAAAACAAAAAATCAAGTACAAAACATGTCAAATGGTTTCACGCGCATTAAGTTTGTTTATAGTATCCACCATGAACATCCTAATATTGTACGAGGTGACTATTTTTTTTTTTTTTTTAAAGATAGGGACTATTCGAAGCCCATATATATATACACGAGTAATGCTAGAGATATCAATATCTTACATCGAAAACTTATACTACATGAGGTGGCATTCATTTCAACCATTTTTTCTTTTAAAGTAGGATCATACCTTTTAAAGTTATATAACTAAAAATAATACTATATCACTAGTGTAAATTTTTGGTATAAAATTTTGGTGTCCTAATCTTTACCCATATATATATATGTATGTAAGATATAAACAAATAGAAACCTCGAAATGTTTCCTCTTTAGTACTAGAGTTATTTATTTGCAGTGACTTCATTTTCTTACAGTTAGGATTTAGAGAAAGATTAAAGATTAAGAGTAAATTTGATCTCATTAATTGAGCTTTTTGAAGCCGAACAATTTATACAAGAGTAGCTATGGAGACTAACAGAGACTTAACTAATCTATAGCAAACTTCCTAACAAAATGCAAATCAATACAACTAACTCTTATTTATTACAATTAGACTCTAAGATCCCCCTCAAACTTAGGGTAGAAAATGATTCTATTCTAAGTTAGTTTGTTTAACATCATGAACCTGGAACTAGTGATTACATCCATTGTTTGATCAAAAGCTGGGATATGTCGTACTTCAATGAGCTTTTTCATAACCGTTTTCCTAACAAAATAAAGATCAGGCTCTATGTGCTCTGTTCTAGATAGAGGACTGGATTTGCTAACATAAGCATAGTGTTCTGATTGTCACACCAAATGACTAGGGGCTTGTGTAAAATCACTAGGTTTCATCTAAAAGTGTTAGCTTGAAAGTACTTTTTGGGCTCACAAGCCACTACTTAAATATCCATGACTTCCTAGAATATACCCAATGTAAGACTTGGAGCATTATAATCTCTCCCTATTAAAGGCTTAGCGTCCTTGCTAGGGGGTCCATATTCAATAGCCCACATATAACCCCTATGGGCAGGGTCCATATTTACCATGATTCTGCCTCGTGGCAGCCTTCTAAAGCCTACACAGGTATGAACTGGGTCAGCTTTGATATCAAATGTAACACCAGTGGACCTCACCCAACAGTGCTAGCTTGAAGGTACTTTTTGGGCTCACCGACCACCACTTAAATATCCATGATCTTCCCAGAACATACCCGATGTAAGACTTGGAACATTACACTAACAAATAAGAGTTGATCAGATCTAGTAGTTATGAACCCAAGTGAAAGCAAAGTATCTCTGAGTTTTTCAAACCAAGCTCTAGAGGCCTGCTTGAGTCTATATAATGCTTTATGCAATTTGCAGACTAAATTGGGTTGTGTAGGATCTTCTATACCAGGTGGTTGTACCATATAGACTTCCTCTTCAAGATCCCTATTAGGAAAAACATTATTGATGTGTAATTATTTAATACACCATCCTCTTGTAAGTGCTATAGTCATCACCACTTTAATAGTTCTAGGCCTTATGATAGGACGGAATGTCTCATCAAAGTCACCGGGTTGTTGATGAAACCCTTTGCAACAAGTCTGGTCTTGTGCCTCAATACACTGCCATTAGGAGGATAATCTTTCAGCTTGAAAACCTACTTACACCTAAATGCTTGTCTTGATGGTGGTAACGAGACCAAGGACCAAGACTTGTTTCATAGTAAAGCCAGATATTCCTCTTTCATGGCTTCTTTCCATCGAAGATGTTGAAGTGCTTCATTAACAGAACTTGGATTCTTTGAGGTCAAGTAGACTTTAGGTTTATAAATTCCAGACTTGGACCAAGTTTGCATAGCATGATGAGGCTGTGACTTCTCCTGAACTATAGTATCATTGTCAGAAACAAGCAGGAGATTGATCAAGACATAGCACATTGAGCTGATCATATAGGGGCTCCTAAACACAAGGCTGCTGTAGTAGAGAAATAAGTGATGATACCGAAATTGGAGAAGTTGAAGCTTGAGAATTGCTAGATTGAGGCTGCTGAAGTGCTTGATAGGGTAAGTCAAGCTCATTGAAATGAACATCTCTGGAGATCTAAATTCGGCCTGTAGGAGCAAGGCATTTATAGCCTTTGTGATTTAAACTATAACCAAGAAATGTACACTGCACTGATCTGAAAGCCATCTTATGATTATTATAGGCTCCCAACTTAGGAAAGCAAGCGCATCTAACACCCTTAGCATGGTATAGGCAGACTGTTGTTTAAATAGAACTTGTAAGGGTGTCTTTCTAGTTAACACATAGGATGGTAACCTGTTAACAAGATAGGCTGCAGTTCTCACAGCTTCATCCCAAAATTGTGAGTGGCATGAATGCTTGAGCTAAAAGAGTCAAAGTTGTCTCCACAAGATGTCTATGTTTTCATTCAGCAAGAGTGAATCTGATCTCATTAATTGAGCTCTTAGGAGCTGAACAACTTATACAAGAGTAGCTATAGAGACTAACAGAGACTTAACTAATCTATAACAAACTTCCTGACAGACCGCTAATCAATACAACTAACTCTTATTATTATAATTAGAGTCTGACACTTACTCTTGCCCATTTTCAAGATCATGCCATGTCCATGCTTAATTATGCTAGTTTTTGAGCTTGTTTTTAAATTTGGGTGGAGATGTATATTCTTATATATTCACATGACACAAATATAATCCACTAATACAAATTACCAATTCTATCATGTCAAGCCTGTGGCGGCGCATTAGTGCTTTTGACACTAGGGGTGGAAACTAGTAAGATAAGCCATTTTCAGTGGCTGTTGATTTAGCTTCTGTTGCTTTCGACTGTAGTGCAAGTTATCACATGTCTATGCTCCATAACTGGGGGCTTTGCTGGCGATGGAAATGATTGAGCACGTACTAGTCTGCTTCTTGGTTTGAATAGTTCGACTATTCAATATGTCATTTTTGAATCTTCATGTTTCAGCTTGAGGGATCATTGGTAAGACATTGCCATTTTCAATTTTGCAGAGTTGATTGATC
This sequence comes from Trema orientale, assembly GCA_002914845.1. Classification (NCBI taxonomy): domain Eukaryota; kingdom Viridiplantae; phylum Streptophyta; class Magnoliopsida; order Rosales; family Cannabaceae; genus Trema; species Trema orientale. The sequence continues at coordinate 225,352 of JXTC01000472.1, forward strand.
CTTTTTCCTTTAACTAACCATACAAGCAGATATTGACTTCTGCATTTCATAACTTGAATCGAGCAGCCTTTTTAGCTTTGCGGTCCAAAAACTATGATTAATTGTTTCAACGTGATGTGGTGTGGTAGCATGAGTAGACTTGCAGATTGCCGGATTTTAAAGATTTGGCGTTGATGCTAGGATTGTAGTTGATTCAAGGAACCAAGATTGGAATATATGTGCTGGAGAACCAACATTTGCCATAGACATAGAATACGCATTACAGGTCCTTGGTTCTGCCAAAGCCCTTGCTTGGTGTTCCCCAAAGCAATAGGAATTCATGATAGACCTCAGATTCTTTGATACGTAAATCATGCTCCTTTAATGGGGTTTACGAATTCCATTTGCTCGGTGGTTCAAAATATTAGTCCCGTCGTTCTACAATTGGTGTTAAGAGCCATGAGTAATTTGATTTTTTGTTTTTTTCACTCCATTAAGACTTTTTTGTTAAGAGTATTGGTTAAATTACTCATCGATTAGTAGTAGAGATTAGCATAGCAAAGGTGTTTCTAATCTACTGAAAAATCAGAACAGTAGGCTAATGAATTTTGGCTTTCTTTTTTGTACTTTGGTTTCTACATCATCATCAAAATTGTGATCTGATGGCACAGTAAATTTCGAAAGCCAAAGAACTACCAATGAGAAACTAACAACAAACCACCGAAACATGAAAATAAATAAACCGGAAGAGGGATAAAAGCTACCGGCCATTGTTGAAAATGCAAGCTGACTCAAGAGGCAGTCGTCCAGTTTTTCAATACTGCAAAACAATTTTGGATAGCCATCTACAAGTCAAACTACGTAAAAACAAACTAGCCAATCCAAAACTCGTTTGATTTAAAGTTATTCAGTGATGCCGTTCTCTCAATCAAATAGTCATAAGATCATACTTTTAATCGAAACACAAAAGCAGATGCAACTCGGTGAGAGGAATGACATTCGTTATGAGAAGGAAATAAAATTCCGTATTTTAAACTTTTAAAAGAAGCAGGAACACAAAAATGTTTCCAACTCACATCTTAACTGGTTTTCCACCAGAGTCAAAATAATGCCTAGAACATCTTCACTGCGGAATTAAAATTAATCTTATTATACCTTAATGTGGTTTACTGCATAAAAAATCAAATCCAAAAGACTATTATAAAGTTTAGATTAAAACCATTTGTAATACAAGTTCAGTAACTATATCACTTCATGAAGGAGATTGGCTCCTTCCCTGTACTAAATGAAAACTCTTTATCTACGAAAAATCCCAATCCACGGTTAAGTTTGCCTCTTCGAAGGTTGTACAAGACGAACCTTCTACCATTTGCTTGCATAAGGAATCCATTATTATTCAAGAATCAAGAAAGCCAATGGAAATGAAGCTAAGGTTTCTGACCATTTGGCTGCGCAAAGGTTGTACAAGACGAACCTTCTACCGTTTGCTTGCATAAGGAATTCATTATTATTCAAGAAGCCCATGGAATCAAAGCCTTCACGAGAGGTCTGATCATTAGTTTTTCCGTCCATTTTTGAAGAGACTCCGGCGAAGAGATTCCATTTTTGGCTGCCAGCAGTAGGCAGACGAAATGGAACAAGAATCTATGCTTGAAGAGGACGATATCTTATTAACATTGTGAAGGTGCTTGTTCATAAAATCCAAGTTTTTAATGAGAAAATTGATAAGATCATACCCCATGAATTACTGATGCACTTGAATTGAATCAAAAACTGAGGAGGCAGCCATGAAAAGATTTCCACCAACCCCTCTTCAAGAATATCGCAGCTTATGCTAGCCGTGGCTGAGAATAAAATCAATTAAACAAAACCAAACAAAAAATTCCAAGCTGAGCTATTCATTGTCTTGAGTTTTGTACACTTTGAACTCTGTTTTACTCTGTTTTTCAAACTGAAATTAACAAGACAAAGCCCATAGGTGGAATAGATAAAGCCTATTTCGCAAGCTCCTTGTGATCTAGCATTGCCAGAATCTTCGGATGACATCAGAAGAAAGCACCTACCAACTTGAAGCAACAGAGCAATCTGCAAAAAGGTCAACGGAAGACATCAGAAAATTCTAGTTTCTGCCAAAGCCATTGCCCAGTATTCCTGAAAGCACCAAGGATTCATAATAGAGTTCGTTTATTTGAGACATAAATCTTTTTTCCAAAATGGATTGGAAATTCATTTTTCTTGGCAGTTCAAAACACCACTCTCGTCGTTTAATAAGTGATGTCAGGAGTCCCGAGCAGCTTTGAGACTTGTTTCTTCAAGAGTATTAGTAAACTAACTTATTAGTTAGTATTAGATAAATGTAGGATAGGTGATTTATATTGCGAGAAAAATAGAGTTATAAGCTAAATAATTTTAGCTTCAAGCGAGTCCATACTGTTTGAGTTGGGGAATAGGAGCTCGCTAAAATATAAGTTGGTAAATCAAATAGTTGAGAAAAACTTTAGTTGGTTGAAGAGTATAAGTACTATAACTGTGTAAGAAAAACTCTTCGATGGTATGATTGTCCTCTTTTTTATATTTGGATAATGTAGACTGAACTTCTAACACCAGTAGCTAACAAGCAAAAACTCACTAAAAGAACAGTAACAATAATAGTAAACAAACAAGCTAAAAGGAAAAACAGAAATAGCCTTTATCGAAAATGAAAGCTAACTCAACAGGGGAAGCCGTCCAATGATTCAATACTGCAAAACCACTAATGATAGCCATCTATCTATAAGAAAATCCAAACTACAAAAGAGAAAATTATCAAAAAAATATATACATATATATATATATGTATGTTAAAGAGGGTATGTAACTTTAAATAAGTTCTTCAATGATTCTGTTCACTCTTAACCTTGAGCAGATACCAAAAAATTAGTCAGCAGAATGCCTTAATCAAAACAAGCAAGTAGGATGCAACTCAATAGGAAATACCACATTCATTAACAAAAAGAAACTAATATAAAACATTATGGCAACTTTCTATTAAAAAAAAAAAAAAAAAAAAAAAAAGAGGAAGGCAGAAACACAACCATTCATGCAACAATTTCTGGTATCTCCTCAAAGTTCCTATGTTGCATCTAACTGGTTTTCTGTCACATAAAAATGACTAGAGCTTTCGTTCCAAACTCACGTGTCATTCTTGTTGAGTTATTGTCTCTCTAAGCCGATTCCACAGCCTATAGCCAAGTCTGAAGTATTCTTGGGAATAAACTCTTGCAAACCGAAGAATATTGCTTTCAAAATCTGGGGCAACTAAATCACATTACAAATTGCTACACCAGACTCGTGCATCAATTGGTAGTCTTCATAAATCCTTATTGCCGTGTACTCAAAAAGAGTAGATAAAGACTATTTGTTTAATAGATCCAGTACCTACATAAAAACTATAGTCAATCTAACACTCTCTTTGATTTAAAGTTACCGAGTACTCCCGTTCGTTAAAGGAGTCCCTGTAATGATACTACGAAAATAATCATCAGATCATCATCAGAGCTTCAATCAAAACACAAAAAGTAGATGCAACTCAATGAGAAAAACTACATGGGTTACGAAAATGGAAATAACATTCAGCATATTAAAAAGGTTCCGAAAAGACGCGGAAAGACAAAAACAGAGTTGCCTCAATGAGTTTGGCTTCCTCCATGAACCGAAATCAGACTCTTCACATATGAATAATCCCAATCCACACATGACATTGGTACGTCCATAAAGGAAAGGTTTCTAATCATTTGGCTGCGAAGATTGTACAAAACGAACGTTCTACTAGTTGCTTTCATGAGGACTTCATCATTCTTCAAGAAGGCCAACGGATACGCAACGTCCACTGGAGGTCTGATGGTTAGTTTTTTAATCCAAGAACAAGAATCATTAACACCACCGGAGCAATCATCCGTCACCCATACTTCAATGGATTCTGTAATCGCATTTTCTTGCCGATAGACAAACAAAGCTATAGATTCATTCCAAACAGCACTTTCAATAGAATGATCTTTTGTTGCCTCAACAAGATTATTAGGCAACCGTATGGTATGAAATACCTCGTCGAACAAATCAAAAGAAAGGATTATGTTCCTCCCACTGAAAATAAACCAATAAAAAACTCCTTTGCAGAAAACCTCCTTGCCAAGATGCGGCAAGCGATCAAATTCGAGTTGAATTCCAGTCTCTTTCCAAGAATCACTACTCATGCTGTAAACCTCAGCCCTCATTTTGAAGCGCTTTATCCCGTCACGACGGAAACTATCAGTCCCCAATCTGACGACTTTATAATCATTACCTCTCGAATCGTAGCTGAATCCCACCGGTTTCACACAGAATTCACCATAACTGACGCATGGTTTCGGAAGAATCCTCCATTCCCTGATGGCCGGATTGCATAAGATTATCGTTTCATCATGCGCTAAGCAGATGATCCCATTACAGTGACTCCTCACTGCTCCAGATAGATTCACTTCACTCGGAAGAGTCGGCAAACGGAAATCTTCACGAACAAAATTTCCGCCATTCCTCTCATTATGATGATCATGGAACACAGTAACCGACTTGAAGAGACTATGGCGAAGGGATTCCATTTCCGGGTGCTGACGGTGGGCAATTGAAACACTAGAAAAAATTAAGGTTGAGGAGGACGAGATCTTGTTGTTGAGATTGTGAAGGTGCTTGTTCACGAATTCTGGGTTTTTCAGGAGAGAATTGATATGAGCATACCATGATTTAGTGACGCACTTGAATCGAATCAAAGACTCAGGAGGCACCCATGAAAGAATCTCCTCCAGGACCTCTTCCGGAAGGTCGCAGCTTATGCTGGGCATGGCTGCGATTAAAATCAATTAAACAAAACCCAACAAACAATTTCCAAAGCAAATCCTCTCTCTCTCTCTCTCTCTCTCTCTCTATATATATATATATATAAAATATGTAAGCTAACTTTTTATGTAAAAATTTCAGAGGAAATGGAGGCTCACCTGGAAACAACGGCGGCGGCTGCTCTTTGGGGTTTCTCTCAGAGGAACCGAAGCTAAGCACCGAGGACACTGAAATCGCCAACCATGGAAATGTGTCTCAACACTCCTCAGCCACTGCCCTGCCTTTACCTTTATATCAAATATCGATGACCCATTCAAAAAACAAATAATAATAATATCGATGTCGTTTAACACTCTCAACGACATACCATCTAAAGATTCATTGTCGTTTGACTGCGCAAAACGAAAGCGTTAGCCATGTAAATGAAATTACGAGCCTCAGCCCCTTGTTTTTATGTTCATTATTTTTATTTCGAATTTCAAACGACAGCGTTTTCCAGCCAACACTCAAAAGCGGACTGCAGTCCATGAGTTCAAGAAACAAAATATGATATAACTCGTCTTAACTGCATACTATTATCTGCGGTTGTCTTAAAAGTACAATTGTACAGACTGACTTGACTATTATTGTTTACTTCGACTGTCTTGCTGTCCAAAACGACATGTCAAATTTTAAGCAAATATGACACTTTTTTTTAACGGTCATAAATGTATCAAACGTTGTGCCAAATTATACTTCTATCACAACTTGCCAAATAATCAATCCTTTATGAACGTTATCTGTGAAATCTACTTGGTTTGAGGTGAGAGGACCTTTTATTCATTGGGTTGGGGGTTTTAATTGTCCTACGTTTTTTAGTTCACTATTGAGTCATAGGTATCAAACCATTAGTTCTTGGATAATTCATTTTACACGAGTGAAATTTTTTTATTAGAATGGAAGGTTTAGTTCTTACTTTAGAGTTAATGATATTAATATGAATTACATCTGTTGTACCACTTTACTCCCTGAATTTTCAACTTACATAGTAATAGTCTATGAATTTTGTAGTCATTAATAGTTCCTGAATTATATCTGTTATACTATTTTGCTCTCCGAATTTTTAACTTATATAGTAATAGTCCATGAATTATATAATTATTACAATAATAACCCTTCTTAATCGAATTTATCGAAGTAACAAAAAGATGAATTAAGTACCTCATTAGTTTTCGAACTACCAAGGTGACCATCAAGAAATGATAAACACATAAAGAGTGGTTAGGGAAAGAAAAAGACTCTGAGATACTTGGATGTGAAAAAACATAGGAATTAGATCTAAATCTTAATCACAAGTTGCAAGCGAAAAAAGAGAACTTAATTTGGAGTCCAATAATTTCACATAGCTAGCAGCTTTGTTATTGCAAGCCAATACACACCAGGGTGTTATATCATGTCTCATATCGTAGATAATAGCAATAGACCCAAAGGCTAGCAAGCGAGTGGAGTGGGAAGAGAACTCAACAGAGCAAATATTTGCAACTTCCCTGATCATCCTTAACGGCTTTTTTCTGCACAAAATGGAAAAATAGAAACAATATTGCATAAGCTTTCAAGTAGCACCTGGAATAGGAAGTGCTCAAAGAACTGAAATTTATTTGCTTTGCTCTAAGTAATCAAAGAATAAGTGAAAGAAAGGAGAATAAAGTACCCCGTTAGTTTCTGAACCACACGTTATACAACCATCAACAACTAATAAACCCACAAAGTTCTGAGAAAGCACACACTACAAAGTGGTTAGGAAAAGAATAACACATAAAAAGAAAGGTTTCAATTTGGAGAGAGCAAGAAAGTTGTATTAAATAAATAATAACCTTTTTGTTACCTGTGGCGGTAAGGGTTAAGCCGCAAGCAGTAGCGGAAAGAGCAATAGAATTGCTTTTGTTGAGATTCAATAGCTTTAACGTCCTGTCTCAGTTGAGGCAGAAACAAGGATCTCACAATCCAATAATTTTCCATATCTTACATCTTTGTCAAGGCCAGCCAATACACAACGGGGGTGATTTAGCATATCACAGATCACAGCAATAGGCTCTGCAATCTGCAGACCCAAAGGCCAGCAGGTGAGTGGAGTGGGCAGAATCACTAAACACAGCAGACATTTGCAATGTTCGTGGTTGTTCCTAAACAGTTTTTCTGCACAAAAAGGAAAAATAAAAACAATATTGCATAAGCTTTAAATGAAGTTCATTAGGTCTCTATTTCAAACCAGCTTCTTGGTTAGTTGTTGATGGTCTTACAGATGCTGATTGGGCATCTTGTGTGACCGGAGATCAATAAGAGTGGATACTGCATATACCTTGGGGGCAATCTTGAAAGATGGAGTGCCAAAAAAGCAGCATGTAGTAGCCCAGTCCAGTACTGAGTCACGAGTATAGAGCCCTTGCAAAAGCTGCAACCGAAGTAATCTAACTACAATCTTTGCTTACTGAGTTTGGAGTGAAGTTTACTTCTAGTCCTTTCCTGTGGTGTGACAACATAAGCATTGGCTTGTTATCATCTAGTCTTGTTTTCCATTCTCGTACTAGCACATCAAAATAGTTTTGCACTTCATACAAGAAAAGACTGTTGCTAAAGATCTTGAGCGTAGGTATCCTACTAAGGAACAAGTGGCAGATGTACTAACTAAACCTCTCTTAGCAAGTTGTCGTCACAATCTCAGACATAAGCTCACAGTAATAATCTTTTTTGCTTGACGGGAAGTGTTGAAGAAGTTAGTAAAAGATAGTAGCTTTGTCTGCTTTAGAGTTGCTGTTTTGTCAGCAATGTTATTTTTGTTTGTTATAACAGAACAGATAGGTCATCCTATTCAGCTAGTATCAGAAGCTTGTAAAAAGTTCTATTTTATGTCTACATTTATTGTACTAAGTTCTATATATATAAGCAGATTAGGCTCTCAGATCATTATCTGCTGAGCTATTCATTCTCTTGAGTTTTTACACACCTCGGTCTCTGTTTTACTCCCTCAGTTTTTCAAACTGAAACTAAAAAGACAAACCCCATAAGGTGGAATAGATAAAGCCAGCCCCAATTTAGCAAGCTCCTTGTGACCTAGCATTGCCAGAATCTTCGGACGACATCTGGAGAAAGCACCTTCCAACTTGAAGCAATAGGACAACCTGCAAAAAGGTCAACAAAAAGGAAAATTATTGGTTCTGCCAAAGCCATTGCCCAATATTCCTGAAAGCACCGAGAATTCATAACAGAGTTTCATTTATTTGGGACATAAATCTTGTTTCCAAAATTGGGATTGGAAATTCATTTTGCTTGGCAGTTCAAAGCACCACTTTCATCTCTGATGATTGATTTGTTATGAGTCATGTGTAATTTTGAGACTCGTTTCTTCTAGAGTATTAGTAGACTAACTTATCAATTAGAATCAGATAAATGTAGGATAAGAGATTTATATTATGCGAAAATCAGACTTACAAGTTAAAGAATTTTAGCTTCAAGCGAGTCCATACTGTTTGAATTGGGGAATAGGAGTTGCTAAATCTAATAGTTGAGAAAAATTTTAGTAGGTTGAAGAGTATTAGTATTATGTGCTACAGAATAAGAAAAAAACTTCGATGGTGTCAACCCCACAAAACAAAAGAGAAAAAAAACAAATCATAATAAACAAACAAGCGAAAAGGAGAAAAAATAGTGATAGCCTTTATCGAAAATGAAAGCCAACTCAACAGCGGCAGCCGTCCAATAATTCAATACTGCAAAACCAATAATGATAGCCATCTATCTAGAAGACAAACCAAAATATAAAAGAACGTATGTAATTTTTAAGCTCTTTAGTGATTCTGTTCACTCTTAACTTTGAGCAGATACTAAAAAAATTAAACAGAAGACTGCCTTAATCAAAACACGAAAGTAGATGCAATAGGAAAAACCACATTCATTAAGAGAAGAAACTAGTACACAACATTACGACAGGTTCCTTAAAAAAGAAGGAAAAAAAAAAAAAAGAAAGAAACACATAGTTACCATTCCATGCAACACTTTTTGGTATCTGCAATAATAACGTGCTTCAGAGTTCCCATCTTGCATCTAACTGGTGTTCTGCCAAAATAAATAATGACTAGAGCTTCCTTCCAAAATCAGATGTGTCATTCTTGTTGAGTTATTGTCTCTGTAAGCCAATTTCGGCACTACAGCCTTTAGCCAAGTCTGAATTAGTCTTAAGGAATAAAGACTGGTTAAACTGAAGATACTGGTTGTTTAAACCAAATTACCAATTGCTACACCCCACTGTTGCATCAATTAGTCTTCATCAATCTTCATTGCCGTGTACTGATGAAAAATGGATCTAAAATGTTGCTTAAAAAGAGCAGACGATATCTATTTGTTACATAAATACCTACATAAGAATCAACTAGCCAATCTAAAACTCACTTGGTTTGATCTAAAGTTACTTCGTGATTCCGTTGTCTCAAGGAGTCTTGGTACTGATACTCTGAAAATAATCATCAGATCATTTTTAACAGGTTCTCAAAAGAGAGAGAGATTCAAAAACAGAGTTGGCTCAACGAGGTTGGGTCCCTCCATGAACCGAAAGCAAACTCTTCACATATGAGTAATCCCAATCCACACTTGACCTTGGCACTTCCATAAAGGAAAGCTCTCTAATCATCTGGCTGCGAATATTGTACAAAATGAACGTTTTAGTAGCTGCTTGCATGAGGAGTTCATCATTTTTCAAGAAGGCCAATGGAAACGCAACGTCCACTGGAGGTGTGATCGTTAGTTTTTTGATCCAAGAACAAGAACCATTAACACCACCAGAGCAATCATCCGTCGCCCATACTTGAATGGATTTTGTAACTGCTTTTTCTTGCTTAAACAAAAACAAAGCAACAGAGTTATTCCAAACTGCAAGTTGAGCAGAATGACCTTTTCTTGTCACGACAATCAGATCATCTGGCAAGGGTATGCTATGAAATACCTCATCAAACATATTAAAAGAAACAATAATGTCATGAGTCCATACAAACCAATAAAAGACTCCCTTGCAGAAGACTTCCTCGCCGACATGTGGAAAACGATCAAGTTCCAGTTGAATTCCGACTTCTTTCCAAGAATCACTTCTCAGACTATAAACCTCAGCTCCGATTTTGAAGTACTCCACTTGATCACGAAGAAGCCTGTAGTGTTCGAACCTAACGACTTTGTAGTCATTAGCCCTCGAATCGTATCCAAATACCACTCCCAGCGGTATGAAGCCATTATTATCAAGGCATGGTTTTGGAAGAGTCCTCCATTCCATGATGGCTGGGTTGCATAAAACTATTGTTTCACCTTGCGCTAGGCAAATGATTCCATTACAGTGACTTCTCTTCGCGTGAGCAAGATTCAGTTCACTCGGAAGAGTTGGTAAGCGGAAACGTTCACGAACAAAATTCCGACTATTCCACTCATTATGATGATCATGGAACACAGTAACCACTTTGAAGAGACGCTGGCGAAGAGATTCCATTTTGGGGTGCCGGCAGTAGGCAAATGAAACGCAACAAAAGACTAAGCTTGAAGTTGAGGAGGATGATATCGTGTTGACGTTGTGAAGGTGCTTGTTCACGAATTCTGGGTTTTTGATGACAGAATTGATAAGAGCATACCATGATTTACTAACGCACTTGAATCGCATCAATGACTCTGGTGGCAGCCACGAAAAGATCTCCACCAACGCCCCTTCTGGAAGATCGCAGATTATGCTACCCGCCATGGCTGCGATTAAAATCAATTAAGCAAAACCAGATAACAAACTAAAGTAAATCCTAACTACATATAGATCTACATATATATATATATAGCTCACCTATAAACAGCGGCGGCGGCTGCTCTTTGGGGTTTCTCTCTAAGCAGTTAGCAGAATAAATAGTCAACAATGTAATGTAATTAGTAATTACCAAATCCTCAGCGCAGCCCTTGCTCCCTGACTTTATGTCAAATTTCAATGTCGTTTTAACACTCGCAACGGCATGCCAACTCTTCAAATCAAAGATTGGTTGTCGTTTAATGGAGGAGTTAATACGACAGCGTTTTTTTACTCGACACTCGAAAAGTTTTAATGCAGTATAACAAACAAATTGACATAACTCGTCTGTCAAGACCAAATAGTCAAAACTACAAAGCAAAATGACTCGCTGTTATTTACTTCTACTTCCTTTTTCCAAAAAGACGTCAAATATTAAGCAAACTATTGTCGTGCTCGTGCCATTTGTCTTTTACTAATAAGTGGACATAAACGTATCAAACGTAGTGCCACGTATTATTAGGATAATTTGTAAAAAAAAATACCTTAAAATTTGAATTTTCTATATTTTAAATGTTGAAATTTGAAATTAAGAATTTTTGAAAATTAACACTTTGAGTTGACTTTTTGAATAACTTTAACAGATAAAAAATAATAATATTCTTAAAATTAAGGAAAATAATATGACTAATCCAGTTTTAATAGAGGAAATTATTGTTTTTTTTCATTGTTAAAATTGATCAAATAATAAATCTAAGATATTAATTTTCAGAAATTCTAAATCTCAGAATATTTTGCAGAGTTTAAACTTCTAATAAATTGCAAAACACTCAAATGAAATTTGAGTATTTTTTACCATTCACGGGATTATAATATTATCACAACTTGCTACATTGATCATTTATGACTCCAGTTGTGTAATCGAATCATAATTTCTTTTTTCCACTTATAATTGAGTCATTGGTTTTCGGATATTTCAAACACCTATTTCATTGGCTTTTGGAATTTTCTTTTTACACAAATGAAATTTGTTAGTGGAATTGAACCTTTATTTGCTACTATTCTAATATGGTGCGGACCAAAATTGCTTGTGGAATTGACTTGAGATTAAGTATAAACTCTTTACCATGTTCCGGATTAGTCCATATAAGAAACCCGAGCTTTTAAATTTTAGCAGCAATAGAGCTCCCTAAATAATATTATGAGCTTCTGAACATAATTCATTACCCGATTTGGTGTTTCATCATTATTGTGCACATTAAAAGCAGAGAGATATACTTTCTAAGAAAAATGCATTTACACATGCCTTTAGCTAACCATCAAAACATAAAAACAGTTGCAATTCAATGGGACATACCACAAAGCACAAACTCAAAAACAGAAATCCCACAAAACACTTAATGATATCTATTATTTTAATTTTAAAAAAAAAATTAAAAAAAAAAAAAAGCTTAAATGTTCCATAACGACGAGCATCCCCTTCCAAAATCATCTCTTGCCAAGTATAGCTAGTTTAGCTGCTACAGGCTTTAGCAAAAATAAAAATAAAAATAGTTGCAGGGTGGAAACTATTGGGATATGCCATTTTCAGCGGTGGTTGATTTAGTTTGTGCTGCATCCAAGTTTAGTTCAACTTGTCACCTGCCTATATAATTCGGCGTCACTCGAGCAGTTTACTGCCGATGTGCCTGATCGAGTGCCCACTGGTCTGCATCCTAGTTTGTCTGTCAAAAGTGCTTCTGCCTATGAGGACATTGACTTTTGGAGAAGTAATGCTCCCAAGTCAAAATGGTTCAACCATTTGATATTTTCCTTTCAAATCCTCATGTTTCAGGCTTTCAGCTTCAGGAATCATTGGTAAGACATTGCCAATTTCAATTTTGCAGAGTTCATCGACTCTGAGATTAATATGTCTATACTTCTATATGGCAACATATAATAGGTGAGACGCTTTATAGCATTTAACGACATTGGTAATGAAAAGAAAGTCGTATAATTGAATGGTACATAAGTGCTTTCTTTCAAACAGTTTTTGGACCTTTTTTTTTTCTCCTCTGCAATTTATGCAACCTTCCAACTCAAAGCAAAGAGCAACCTGAGAAAAGGTCAGAAAAACAGAAAAATCCTTTTGTACCAGCAAGATCAGCTTCAAATTGACTAACAACTATACTCCCTTTCATGAGAACAAACATGACTACTTGATTGATTGCATTATGATACAAACAGAAAAACTTCCATGGAAATAATTTGAGCTGAATGATTTATCGTATTCCTGACTAAATGAGAAACCCGAGCCTTCAAATTTGAGCTGCGTAAGAGATTCCTAGAAGATATACGAATCTATAATGAGAAACTTGTTACTAACATCAAATAAAACTGTAAAGATGCATCAAGCATGAATTTTCTGATTTTTTATTATCGAAAGCAGCGGAACTTTCCATTCAACGACACCAAATCACAAATGGAAAGATGTTATCCACTGGATTTGGCGCTCCATCATTATAGATGATGCATATATTTGCAAAACCAAAGAAGTTTCTAAGAAAATGACTTTGCGACATGCGGGGAACCATTAAAAAAGAAAAAAGTTAAAACCCAATGAGGAAAACTACATCCGTTAAAGAAGGATCAACCAATCCCAATACATTACACACATTGAATTTCCATAGGCTATTTCTCAATCTTACCTTCTTCCTCTTTTATTTTTTTATTTTTTTATTTTTTATTTTTTTTTGTGAATTCTAAACAGCCAAGTTTGGATGCTAGTCAAAATGTTTTCCCGAACACATTCCTTTCTCTTCAGCAGCAGGTGTATGAAGTTAACCAAAAGTCCAATTTTTATACTGTATTTTGGTTTTCCTACTAGTTTCTTCACTAGTGTGACTGAACTGATAATATAACTAGCCAAATCAAAACTTGGTTTTGCTTAGTTTTTCAGTGATTAAGTTCTCTGTATATTTGAATTGATATTATAATATTAATCAGAACACACACTTAAGTAACCATCTTAAGAGAAATTAGATGCAACTCATTGGGAGAAACTACATTCATCAAGAACAAAGAACTAATATGCAGCATGACAACAAACTTCCCAAGAAGAAGCAGAATCTCAAAAACATAGTTCACAAGCAACAATAACTACGTATAATAGAAACAAGCTTGGAAGTTCCAGCTCACATCTAATTAGTTTCCCCCCAAAGTCGAAATAATGACTAAAGCATCACCTTCCAGAACCACATGTTGCCTCCCGTGTTGGTTCCTGTCTTGGCATTTCCACAAGCAGAAATTGCTACCACAACCTATAGCCATATCTGAACTATGTCCCCTTTTTATTCTATTTTCTTATTCTAGATGATAAAGACTGAGTTACAAACGTCCAGTTCCACACCAATTACAAACAAATAAGAAACCACCAGAACCAGAAAATAGACACAAAACAACCAAAAAGGAAAAATAGCTACCAGCCACAATTGTAAATGATAGCTTACTCAAGAGGGGCAGTAATCCAGTGATTCAATACTGAAACTTGATTGATTTCGTTTTAAGCTCCTCAGTAAATCTTTCACTCTATCTTTAGATTGATACTATAGTATTAATCAGCAGAAGACAACAACAATCAAAATAAAAAAATAGATGCAACTCAATTGGAGAAACTAAACATTCATAAAGAAAAGGACCTAATATATGACATTACAACGACGTCCCAGAAAACAGAAACACAAAAACATAACTCCTTTGCAACACATGTTGGTTTCTATGATAGAAATGTGCTTCAAAGTTCTCAGCTCACTTCTAACTGGTTTTCCTCCAACATACACATATTGACCAAGGCAACCTTCCAAAATCACCTGTTGCCATTCTAGTTGAGTTATCATCTCCACAAGCCAATTTAGCTACCACAACCTGGAGCCAAGTCAAAAGTGGTCATAGGAATAAGCTATGATCAAATCATATTATAAAAATTGACTTTCAGAATCTGAGGCAAGTGAACCAAATCATAAACTACTACACTGCATTGCTGCATCAAAATTAACCTTAAAAGACTCCTCAATTAGGTTTGCTCCGTGACAAAGAATCTAAAATGCTGTTAAAAGATTAGATAAAACCTATTTGTTACACAAAATCGGTTCCTATAGCAATTAGGAATGATATTGGCTTCCTCCCTGCACTGAGACCAAACTCTTCACATATGAAAAATCCAAAAGTGGATCTCTATTTGCCGCTTGAGTTAAGGTAATGTTTCTAAGCATTTGGCTACGAAGGCTGTATAACATTAAAATTCCATCAGTTGATTTCATGAGGAGTTCATCATTCTTCAAGAAAATCAATGGAGTCCTAATGTCCACTAGAGGCCCAATGACTAGTTTCTTATTCCAAGAACAAGAATCTTTAACACCACCATGATAGTCATCCATCACCCATACTTCAATTGTGTCTGTAAACTCTCTTCCCCTATGACAGAAAAACAAAGCAAGAGATTCATTCCAAACCGCAAGTTTAATATAATGAGAATTGTGTTCCACTTGAAAATTACTCGGCCATGGTATGCTATGAAATACCTCATCAAATATATCGAAAGAAACAATCATGTACTCACGAGTCTCAAAAAACCAATAAAAAATTCCTTTGCAGAAAACTTCTTCGTTCCAACTTGGTAAACCACCAAAATTAAGGTGAATTCCAATCTCTCTCCAAGAATCGTTTCTCAGACTATAAACCTCAGCTCTCATTTTGAAGTTCCCCGTCTGATCACGGAGATTACTATTATACCCGAACCTAACGATTTTGTAGTCATTAGCTCTGGAATCGTAGTTAAATCCTATTCCTAGACGCACAAATCCGTTATAAGGGAGGCATGGATCGGGAAGAATCCTGCATTCCTTGATTGCTGGGTTACATAAAATTACTTGCCGAAAGGATACTAGGCAAATGATCCCATTACAGTGACTCCTCAATGTGGTAACAAAAAAATTCGGTCCACTAGGAGGAGTCTCTAAATGGAAAACTTCACGAACACAATTTACGCCATCACTCTCGTTATCACCATGGAATATAGTGAGCGATGTTAACAGACTACGGCACTCAGGTTCCCAGGGAGCAGAGAAAATTAAGCATGTAGTAGAGGAGAAGATCTTGTTATCGATATTGCGAAGGTGTTTGTTCACGAATTCTGGGTTTTTTATGAGAGAATTGATAAGAGCATACCATGATTTAACGACGCCCTTGAATCGAATCAAAGACTCTGGAGGCAGCCATGAAAGAATCTCCACCAACACCTCTTCCGGCAGATAGCAGCATATGCTTGCCATGAGTGAGTGAGTGAGTGACTGACTGACTTAGGCCTTCAATCAAAATTAAGAGAAGAAAATCCTTATAAGCAAATTTAAATTAAGACAATAAAGTTTAAAAAGTAAGAATAAAGCCCTAGCGCATCCTTCGGAAATTTTCCCGGAGATTTTCTGAGTGAGCAAACAACAATAAA
>JXTC01000473.1:0-27727 GCA_002914845.1 Trema orientale
GCTCCCCCCTTCATCTTGCGAAGATTCTCTCGTGAAGATTCTACTCGCAGATGCCGACCAACTCGTCGATAAAAATCTTCGAGCGTTCTGCACTCCCGTTCGAGCAATTCTTCCCAGAGCTTCGTTTCAGCTCGCACTCCTGCCATCAGTAGGGTTAAGACTCCTCCTTCAGGCGGATTGTTGACTTTTGCTAACTCAGAGGTGAAACGATTGAGATATGACCGCAGGGTCTCCTCGGGACCTTGGCGGATGTTTGATAGGCTGATTAGCAGGACATTGAAACTCTTAGCAGCCTGAAACTGCCTTAAAAACGCAGTTTGGAGTTGTTGCCAAGAAGAGATTGAGCCCGGCTGTAGCCCTCGAAACCACTTTTTTGCTGCTCCTGAGAGAGTTACGGTGAAGCATCTGCACCTTGCGAGATCATCAATTCGATGGAGCTCCGTTAGATCATTAAAGTGATCCATATGATCCTGGGGATCTGTTTTCCCATCAAACATGTTTATTGTGGGAAGTTTAAATCCCGCAGGAAGGGCTGCTGCTCGAATTTCCTCGTTGAACGGCGACTGACGATATCCATCCACGAGTTCATCATCCCAGCCAGCCATTGTTTCTAATGCGATCTTCAGATTATGAACATCAATGTTATGAGGAAGGGCATTAGTTGGTGGCAGGGGTGGTCTCTGATTGTTATTACGTTGAATAGCCACAGGTTGGCCATGTTGGGTCTGCAGCGTCTGTTGTGTGGATTCGATTGTAATTGTGCGACGAGACCGGCTTTGGTTTTCATGATGCGACGTGGATTGTTCTCAACTACGTCGCTGTTCTAAGTGTTGTCGCAGGTCTGTCGGATCCTGCCTGGGCTCTCTACTGATCCTCTCGAAGACGCTCCTCGATTGACGATTCTGCTCGTTGCTTTGATCTCGATTGA
The DNA here is from genome assembly GCA_002914845.1 of Trema orientale. Taxonomy (NCBI): domain Eukaryota; kingdom Viridiplantae; phylum Streptophyta; class Magnoliopsida; order Rosales; family Cannabaceae; genus Trema; species Trema orientale. The sequence goes on from JXTC01000473.1 coordinate 929, forward strand.
CGTTTATTCTTCTGGAAGGTTGTCCCCGATTTCGATCAGTGCTTGAACTTCCAGTACCAGACCCCTGTGGTAAGTCTGCGACCTTGCCCTTGCCTTTAGAAGTGCGATCTGCTTGACGCCTTTGTTGGGCTCTAGATTGATCGCGAGTTCCTTCTTCCCAGATCTGGATTCCTTTCTCCGGTTGTCGAGCAGGGCGATTTTTGGGACGTTCCTGTTGTGGCGGAGTGACCATCTGCCCTTCCGCGAGACGTCGCAGAGAGTCATTAATTTGGCTGGTGATTTGTTGAAGGTTTGCAAGTGTGTCCTCTATTCGATCTTGCCTTTGATTGATGTTTTCCGGTGCTGTTTCGGCGGGTTGACCCTGAGCAGGATCGGCCTGTGCAGCAGTAGTGTTTTGAGATTGATTTTGGCTAAGTCCAGCGTTTCTGGTAGTATTTCTGGTGTTTGCCATTGTTGAAGAAACAAGAATGACAAATTATTTGCTGGAATAGCCCTCCTTCTAGCGCCAATTGTTGACGGAGGTTTTGTCAACAATGAATATAGGAAATTACGAGATGTGGCTTGTGTGTGAAAAGGATTAATAAAGCAAAATAAACAAGGAGACAAGAATTTTATAGTGGTTCAGCCCCAAAAAAGATGAGCCTACGTCCACTGTTCTTCACTATTTTCTGGAGAATTACAAGAGTTTCTCTAAGCCTCAAGGTGAGAGCAAAGAGAGAATTACAGAGTGTATAGTGAAGTAGTAGTCAGATATCGTGTCCCCAAATTATGAGACTGAGCCCCCTTTATATAGGTGAAGGTGGCTTCAAGTTTCCCAATTACATAAACGAGTAGGTATACAATTTGACATTCATAGAATCGGGTAATATCCTTAACTAAATACAGGAGATTACTCAATCTCTATCCTGAAGCTTGTTTCTTTTTCCACGCCAATTACCCTTTTTGGTGAAGCTTAAATCAGTTTCCCTTTTTTATACTGGTCGCACCTTTCACATTCGGATGTGGTCGCATTTTAATTAAGGGAATTCTTATGCGACCATGTCATGCTTAACTTTTGACTTTTTCGGCGTTGACCAATTATGGATTTAAGATCGCATAACACCAACTAAGTTTTAAAATCACATCCCAACTAAGTTGGAACGTACCTATAGAATAATTCTTTGCAACTCTATTCCAACTACTTTAAAATTCAAGGAAGAAAAAAGAGTTCGCATAAAGCAAAAGACGTAAGAAAAATAATCCTTAAACAGGCTTCCGCATAGTTATTACACCAAAATAATACTATTGAAAAAAAAATCAACAAAATTAAAGCTACTTTAATGACACTTTATTTAATAGCACATCGTGAATTCCTTATTTAAAGGGACCGTTAGCAAAATACATAATTTTGATAGTGTATTTTAGAAAATGGATTCCTTTTATTATAACTTGACTAGTAAAGTGTATTTTAAAAAATGGATTCCTTTTATTATAACTTGACTAGTAAACTATGCAAGATGTGCTTGATAGATCATTATAAGATCTATTTGCAAAAAAACAAAAAAAAAAAAAAAAAAATTAAACAGGGTCTACTTTCCAAAAGACAATTAAAATGGTATATTTCACCAAATATCCCTTATTTTCTCTTCTTTAAATTGACAACAATTATTGAACAATGTTGTCTTATTATAAAACTACTTTCAAAAATGCTAGACAGTTTATTATTTTATATGAAACATACTGATTAAAAAGATCTATTTCACCTAAAAGCAGCTCTACTGCGGTCTTTCTGTCTAATCTCCCCATACTATTTTCAAAACCACAAATTCAACCCAAATTTAAAATTAGATTATTACCTTAATCTTTTATAAACTGTCTCTATATCTAATTTTACTCTTCCTACCTCTTCTTTCTCACGTTCTCCTTTTTTCTTTCTCATACACATTCCTCCTCTTCCTACTTTTTTTTTTTTTTATTCTGCTCACTGCTGTTATAATTAATATGCCTAAAATTGACGAAATGGATTGGCTCAAGTTGTAAGAGTACCTACTACCTGGGATCTCGGTCTTAGGTTCGAGTCACACTAGAAATTGGGTAGTAGTAGATATTTTTCTTTAATATGTAATAAGTGAAGATCATTAGTTGAGCCTCACTTTATGGGGAAAAAAAAAGAAATTGATAAGACTAAAACTTTTTTGAAAAAAGAAACAACAAGGAAAACAAAAATGAGTCACGTTCTCTCCCCACACACCCCTCCCCCATTTTGCTGGGAAGGAGAAGTCACCACTGATATCAATAACTTCTCTGGTTTTCGATAATTTTCCTATTCGAAGATGCTTTCACACTTTTACGATAACTTAAGAAAAACTCTTACATGTGTATCCTAAAACAAATGATTTATTGGTATGTGGCCAATTTACTTAGAATTAGTACTGTGTATATGCCGAAGTGGAACAAAAAAAGTTTATGCCAAATTTATTACTTCATGCTCAAATCTCAGATTATAATCGAATAATAGAGTAAAGATGATCAGGGTCGGCTCAAGCACTTTAGGAGTCTTAGGCGAATTCTCAAATGAATGCCTTCTTAAAAATTAAAAAGAAAAAAATCATTTGTTGGAATAATTTACTGAAATACTCTCATTTTGATAAGGCATCAAAATTTTAATACAAATAGACTCATTTTACCACCAATAGACATTGCTATTTTGTGATTGAATCAAAGAGAGATCTCTATTTTTCTCTTAAACTCGAGCTAGTTTCTTATATCAATATAGAAAATTTCTAGTAGACATATCAATTATATTTTTTTTTTTATCTTTTTGGTTTGAAAAACAAATTTATTCTAATTGCTAGTTAGATATAAAAGCAAATTAATCCAGTAAAAAAAAAAAAACAGTATAAGAAAATAAAATAGTTAATGTGAAATTCAAGAAACAATATTACTCAATAGTTAACAAGAAATAAGTGAAAAAGAAATACATAACCTGAAAATCTACTATGGCCAATCAAACAAGCAATAATTAATAGCTTCTTCAAATCAAACTCAACTCTTCTAGTAACTTTTTTTATCTCTATTTTTAGTGTTTTTCTATTTTGAGAACTCTGCAACTAAAAAAAAAAATAGAATGAAAGAAGCTGCCAGTGAGAGCATAAGAGAAGGAAAGCAAATTCGAGTATTTTTTTTTTCTTTTTGCCAAAGTATAATGGAGAATATGTATACATATTTATGTCTAAGTAAAGAAAAATAGTTTATAGATTAAAAAAAGAAAAACGTTGATGAAAAAAAAAGAATATTTGTCAGTTTCAATTATTTAGTTAATATTTGAACATTTATCAATAAAATAAATTCTGAAAAAAATGTAATTATGAAAATATAAAAAGATAATGCATAATTAGAATATTTAATTGCGTTGAAGTTTGACATAAAAGATTTTGTTTGACTTTTGAAATTTAAATATGGTTAGAAAATAGGGATATACTATTAATTTTTTTCCTTTCTTAAGGTGTTTTTTTTTTTCCTTTTTTGGTTAAAACCTTAAGGTAAAATTAAAAAAATATTATAAGAGAAATATTACAAAAAAAAAAAAAAGAATTTTGGGACCTTGACTAGAGGCGAAGTCTTAGGCAAAAGCCTTACTCGCCTATACCTCCAGCCGGCATGAGAGTGACAGAAGAAATCATTATTTTGCGTTTACAATCTCCTTCTTATCGGGGTGAGAACTTTTTTTTTTTTTCAAAGCAGTTAGAGGGACTACTTAGTGCAAACATATTCTTAACAAAATTAATTTTATGTCCTAAAAGGAAATCTTACTCAAGATCTTTACGGTAATAAAAAATTAGTAGGGAGAGTAGACAAAAAGTGGTAATAATCCCACCAACACCTAATTTTCCTCGTTTAAAATTGATAACAAATGTTGAACAATGTTATAGAATCGTAAAATTGTCTATTTTCAACAACGCTGGACTATTATATATGAAACTCACGATTGACCATTACTGTTTTATAAAGCAAAAACAATCTTCCACGAGTGTTGAATGGTAATGTGATTTCTTTGACGGTGTCACGTAATTGTGTAGTACTTTTAGCTAGCATGCGTTAGCTGTATTTTCGAGATCTAAATTAAATATTTTAAGAAAACAGGATAACTCAATATTATTAAAAATTAAATTAATTCCAATCGTTTCGACAATCTAGGCCCATGATTGCATAAACGCTAATTATAATAAGATAGTCATATGAATCTTGTATAGACAAAAGTATTTATGAGTGAGTGATCGAGACAAGCAAAATCACTTAAAATAAGGGTTTACGAAAATCTTAAAATATAAGATTCATATAATGATCATGCCCGAGCCGAGCCGCAGTATTGCTATTATTTATCATGCTCATTATATGCATGCATGAGTTAATTTATTTTACAGTCACGTGTCCTCCATCATCACTTCTAATCTCTTTTTTTTTTTTTTTTTAAAGCAAATTATCTACAGTTCTTTTCTAATTTGTTTGTTTCTCTCACAATTTTTTTTTTTTTCACGTGACCATTTTTCTATTACATGTTCTAAATCGTTATTAAAAGAACTTTGATCATTTATCAGGTAAGGAAACTTTAACTAATATTAGTTCCCCTTTTTTTTTCCTTTTGGAAAAAGGATACATGGCTGAGATTCAAGAAGCCTCTTCATGTCTTTTAACCCCTAGGCTAAGTTGATATTAATTATTTATGAACAGTTATTTATCCACACTTATATGTTAATTCCGGCTTCCCCTACCTAACAAAGAATAAGAGCTATTTTGTTAAACTTAGCTACGTTAAACATGTTTCTTTCTCTTTTGAAAAAAGCAACATATATATATATATATAGACACGACTATTTTTCATCACCTTATAAATTAGAAGTTATTATAGAAAAAAAAAATCAAAATCAAATTCTGTGCCACTATTCTTCTTCTTTTTTTTTTTTTTGGAAGATCCTACAAAAATAAAAAAGAAAGTTAACTTTTGCATCGACAATATTCTTGAAATAGGACAAGATAAAGTATTTGATTAATAAATTATAAGGTGCAGATAAAAATACGGATATACATAAACATTAGGCTCCCAATAACTTCTTTTTTTCTTTCTTTTTTTGCTAAAGAGGAACCCAAGACTTTTACTTGCAATAAATTACCCCTGCAACATGAAACGGGCGGTGATGATTGAAGTGAACCACGTGTATGGTAGTGGTAGTCATACTCTCAGTCGACTTTCCAGTGTGCCAGCAAGCACTGTATCTTTTCCTCTTCTAATCCTCTCTCTTTCTCTCTCTGTCTGAAATTTTTGGGGTTTGTTGATATGTCAGTTTGAATGGATTTGCTTGGCTTTTTCTTATAATGGTTCTTTCTCTCTCTCTTCCATACATCTTCACTCCCTTATTTTCTCTCTCTTTCTTATAGTTTTCCTCGCTTTGTGGGGAGAGCAGTGGCTTGAATAAGTAGATTTAGATTTCAACTTTAAGCTTTTGGAGATTTCTTTAGGATTTTAAAAGAGAGTTTTGCCAATCAATCAACATACCCTAGAGTTCAACCAAAAAAAGGGTTGCAAATTTTAAGTAGCTAGGAAAAGTTGTTTGAAGAAAAAAGGAAGAAAAAAAATAAAAAGCTCATTGATGGAGAAACACAGCTCATGATCTTCTTAATTAGCTTAGCTTCTTTTTTCTCATCTCTCCTATATAGTTTCTTTTTTCTTTTTCTTTTTTTTGATAAATAAAAAGCCAACCCTTTACCCCAAAAACCCCAAAAAACACTTTGGAAAGGTCAAAACCGGTGAGGGGAGAGCTTAATAGTCATGATCATTTCACTTGAGTTACTTATTATTCTTGTTCAAGGCAAAACCCACCTGTTAACTTTTACCTAAATTAGCAACCTTGGTTGAGATTTGACTGGTTTTGGTCTTTTGGAGAGTAGTAGTAGTTTAAGTGGTACTTTCACTATACCAACATCAAATCAAAGCCACCAAAAGACAGATAACAAAAACCCCATACAGATCAAATATTCAAATACCTTCATTTGCATCTTATTTTCTTCTTTCTTTACCAAGGTTTCATGTTTGAGTTTTTCCATGCAGTTTGGTGATCATATATAGAGATATATAACACACATATATATATATATTATGGCTGATCAAGGAGGTAATACAAGCAGTAATACTACCCTAATGAGAGACTACAGAAAAGGGAACTGGACAGTGAGTGAGACAATGATTCTGATCGAGGCAAAGAAGATGGACGACGAGAGGAGAATGAAGAGAATCACAGCAAATGACAATGAACAAGGAAGGAGTATTAGTGGTACTACTACTACCAGTACTAAACCAGCTGAGCTTAGGTGGAAATGGGTGGAAGATTACTGCTGGAGAAAAGGGTGTTTGAGGAGCCAAAACCAGTGTAATGACAAGTGGGATAATCTCATGAGGGACTACAAGAAAGTGAGAGATTATGAGAGAAGAGTAGCTGAAAAATCAGGAGCAGGAGGAGAAGGCGTTAGCACTCATGAAGATCAGTCTTATTGGGAGATTGAGAAGAATGAGAGGAAAGAGAAGAACTTGCCTACTAATATGTTGCCTCAGATATATGAGGCTTTGGTTGATGTTGTTGAGAGGAAGAGTCAGAGGCTTTCGGGTGGAATTAGTGGAGTTTCTTCCGTACCCAGTTCAAGTCCAAGTATTGGGTACCAAATGGTGGAGAGACCTATCAGTGGTGGTGGTGTTATTCATCATCCTCACCATCATCTCCAACAACCTCCATTAATGGCTTCTCAACCCTTGCTACAGCCACACCACATTTCAGCTTCACCAATTACAGCATTACCACTTCCTCCGGCTTCGGCGCCGGTGACGGTGGCTGCGGCGGAGCTAGCGGTGGCGCCGCCTCCTGTGCAAGCTCAACCACCTCCTCATGCTCTTCCAATATTGCCCACAGTAGGTATTTTCACTCTCTGTCTATCTATAGCTATAGCTTTAAAAGAAAACCCTTGTCATCATCATGAGAATTTAAAAATGCCATTTTTTTTGTTTAGTAAGTCATCTTTTTGGTCTGATCTTTCTCACTTTTTCTCACTCAATGAAGCAAAAGTCTCCATTTTCTAAATCTTCGGATCAAATGTTTGATATTTTTCCATCTGGGTACTTTAATAATAATATGGAATCATTAATATACTTCATCAAACTAATGAATAAGCCTCTTTTTTTATTATTATATACACCATGGATACAAAAGTTGAAGATTAATGATGAATGACAAAATATACTCCTTTGTGATATAATTATTAGTAGTTATTCAATCTTCATTCATTGAGAGAGAAAATAAGGAGTGGTCTAAGAGATGAATACTTGATAGCAAGCCGAATAAAAAGTCAATAATCTTCAGTGTAATATGTGAAATATAATTGGATTTCTCATCATGAGTTTATAATTAGTATGTATTGATTGGTTGGGTTGTGTTGTTTAATTTTGGTGTGTATGGTTGCATATTTTTATCGTTTGGAGATGTGTGATAGCTCAGATTCTGATACAAGCGAGCATCCAAACTCACCAGCAAAGAGGAGAAAAAAAGCATCAGATCATCAACAACAACAACATCATCAAGGGCCAGGAACAGCTCCAACAACTAGTGCTAGTGGGAGAAGCAGTAGTTCATCAAGTGATCAAGTAGTGGCCACAGCTATATCCAAAAGTGCTTCTATCATAGCAGAAGCACTTCAGGCCTGTGAGGAGAGAGAGGAGAGAAGGCATAGAGACCTTCTTAGCTTACATGAGAAGAGGCTCAAGATTGAGGAGTCAAAGACTGAAGTCAACAGACAAGGCATTAATGGTCTTGTTGATGCCATTAACAAGCTGGCCAATTCCATCCAAGCTTTGGCTTCTGATAGGCACCAATCCACTTCCAAACCTTCTTAGTTTATAAAATTATTTTATCAATATATTATAATAATAATAATTTATTTTTATATATATTTATAATATTTTCAAAAGTTTTCTAAGTTCTGATCATCTCTGATAATTGGTAATGGTGGTTATTTTGTATTAATCCCCCATTTGGTTGCTCTCTTTTGCTTTGTACATAATTCAAAAATGAACCTTATTGTGTTCTACCCCAATTTGGATTCCCATTAATTAATGATTCTAATTATATAAATTTTGTTTCTTTTACTCTCTAACTTTTCAGTTCTTTGACACTTATTATTACTATTATTTTAGTGGGGTTTTGAATCTTAATTTATGATAAATGGGTATAGGTGTACAAACTTTGGATTTAAAATTTGTTACAATTCTTTCCTTTTTTTTTTTTAAGGATAACCCACACACTAGATTTATAACAAATTTTTAATCCAAAGTCTATGAAAACTAGTGCAGAAAAAATACAATGTCTTTCATTTTAATTTTCGTGCATTTGTCTATAGATCAGATTACAAACCTGCAGAGACAATTCCTCAAAAAAAAAAAAAAAAGATGAGATTTTTTTTTAGAGTTTATGATAGTTAAAAAAATTATTTCTTCTTAAAAAAAAATTGTTTTTAATAACATTCTCTCTATTCTGACCACATGGTATAAAATTTGCAATTTTAAAATTTTAATATTGTACAACAATAATAAAAATAATTATAAAAACTTGTATAAAAAATGTATAATAGCACCATTTTTTTTAATTCATCATAGAAATGTATCTCCAATCCTGAAAATAACATTTATGAAACTACTCTTATATCTAACATATGCAAAAGAAAGGGGAGGAAATAAAAAAAAAAACCAAAAAAACTACTTAGAATTCATCTTAAATTATTTAAAAAAAAAAAATCGTTATACTTTCTCCTTACCTAACAGAACTTTATGTATGGTTCACAAAACAACAAATTCTGTACCGTACGCGAGTTGCACATCCTTTTCGCTGGGTGTGAATTTTATCTCTCTTCCCTTGTATTTATTCTCATGTAAAAATTTTCTGAAATTCATAAAATTAAAAAAGAAAAAACCCAAAAAAATCATAAAAAAGAGATTCTGTAAGCATCTAAAGAGAAAACTTCTCCCACGCGCCCTCGTACTGGAAAAATGAGACACAAGGCATCATACATGGCAGGGATTGGACAGTGCATCACACGCGCTATTGAGAAAGTAGTAAAAACCCACCAAGCCGTACCTATCATTTATGAGGTAGATATAAGAGAGAGAGAGAGAGAGAGAGAGAGAGATGTTGGCACCGAGCAGAAGAGCAGTAGTAGTACTGGCAAAAACAGATGAGAGAGAGAGAGAGATGAAATGTGGGGTTCACCCAAAAGACTGGTCAAAGGCGACCGGTCAATGATCTGTCTGACCCTGAAGGGATGATGCTTTGGTTTTAGGGGGATGAAATTACGAGAATGCCATCACCGTTGTATTTGTTGTATTGTATTGTATTCCCCCTATTAAGGCTGCTATTTACAAAAGTTGGAGAGTTGGACTTGGACCCCCTCTTTCTCTCTTTTCTTTCTCTTTTGCCTTTTTTTTTTTTCCTGAGACTCACTCTGAGAGTGAGAGGTCATTATTGGCTAATTTGGTAGTCTTCTAGTATAATATTTCTGACAAAAGGCTCTGCTGAGTTTTTATTTTTATTTTTTTATTTTCTACTTCCTTTTTCCTTTTTAGAGTATTACAGAGAGGAGCCTGAATGTAATGTAATGGGCATCTCAGCTTTTTTCCTTTTCTCACTTTTTCCTTTTCAAAGTTTATGATGTTATTATTTAGGTGGAGAATTGTAGGTATACGATGTTTTCTTTTGGGGGAAAAAAAAAAGCTTTTCTTTAAAATTCTTGAAGATTTCATTTTTGTCAAATTCCATCAGATAGAACCTTTAATTTATTAAATGATTTTAACTCATAATTGGGATTTGGTTAGTGAATTCTACTTCAATAAAAATTTAAAAAAAAAAAAAACCTGAGCTTGGTTATACATGTATAATTGTAATAACAATTCATTGAGACTGGTTAGGCGCACATAATTCTCACAATTAATTGATAGACTATTTGATTTAAACAGGATATTAATGTGATTTGATATTCAAATAAGTGTACTTTTAATAGATGTGTATCAGAAAAGTTTATCATTTCGGAAGCTAAATTGTAATAATTAATTTAGAAATAATGGAGCAGATACTATTTGCTAAGAAAAATTCACTAGTCTTAAACTTGTTTTTTGTTTTTTGTTTTTTTTTTTTAAAATATCCTGACAGATTCTTGGCCTTTCTTCCCATTTCAGACAGATTCATGACAAATGGTGTAATGACATTAAGGACCATTAGCTTTTTTTACAGAGTGGAGCAGGAAAAATAAACTATGCAAATATTGGTCTATTAAAAAAGAGAGAGAGAGAGAGAGGAAAATTGGGCAACTGGTTATTGGGCTACAATAGAATTGTATATGGCATGTACAAATTAATAATATATCCAAAGCTATATACAACAATAACTTTTGTAGTCGTTAAAAAAAAAAAAAAGAAGAAGAACTTGTCTCTCTCTCAAAAATTTTATCTACTTTGGACAACCTTTTTTTTTAATATTTTTTTTCCCAATAATCCTTTCGATTGTTTGTATTCTTTATTCTATATATTATTAGAATTTCGTCCTACTAGAATCTGGATCTACCTAGGTTTTGTTTTTTTTTTTTCATTTTTTCTTTAGTTTTTTTGTGATTTTCTTCCAAATTTGTACCTTCTAATATCCAATTTGGAAGAACTTATAATGTTAAAGATTATGTAAGTAAGTTCCATTACTATATCAATCAAAAGTGCCAGTTTGAATGGTATAGAGTAATTTGAAAGAGTAACATAGGTTTTTCTAGTGGAGCTCTCTTTATATTATTCACGTTATTTACATCTTGTGCACAGATTTTCCTCCATGTGCGTGTTAAATCCAATGATTTGTTTAGTTATTTGCTATTTTGGTTTATTTGTAGTATAACCTTTGCTTTAGGTTATGTTAAGGGAAAAATAGATATCAACGCTATTTGGAGAAATAATAAAAGAAACGAAAGTGTGTGGATTTGAGGCATAGTAATCTACTTTCCTTAAGATGTTGTTTGCCCCCACTCAAATATAGTTTTTGAACTCAAATGATGTTTACTAACAGGTTTATTGATCACAAATTACCTCCAAGTTATAACAAATAGCAATTTTAATAAATATCCTGAACACTATATGAAACTGATTAACATCATTAATTTGGTTATATTCTCTCTCATGCATGTGTCTTTTCATCAAGGGACATGTCCCTTGATTAATAGAAATGTTTATTCATTTAACATCCTTTCATAATGAATAGATATTTACTAAATATTGCATCTTTTCATCGCATCAATTCCAATTGAATATGTACCAACCAAAGGTCGATATAGGTGCGAACTAACAATTGTATCTCTTCATATAGATACCCATCAAAAATTGTATCCTTTCGTTATACATATTCCAGATTTTTGGCTATTTTCAATTTCTATCAAATATTACAATCTCTCTAATAGATTAATTATTGGAATTAAAGTATTTTATCATTTTAAAAACAAACCAATAGGTGTTAATTTTATATTTAAATGATAAATATTTTCTATGCTACTTTGTTGATTTTTATATCATTCTAAGGTTAATATTGTTATTTTTATGTTTCTAGGTATTTCGAAGGAGAAATGATGAAAAGGAGCTGAAATGAGTATAGTGAAGAACATAACCTAGGTTAGATTTTACGTTTATGACATTATAATCTAGATCATTCTAATATCTTTCTATATACTAAGCTTTTGTTAAATAAATCTAGAGCATTTACTTAGGTAGGTTATTTAATAGAAAGAAGTTATCTATAGTATTCGTCTAGTTAATATACAATCTAAAGAAAGACAAGAATAGTTGCGCGTTTATGGACTATTTACGGTTAGTAGATTTGTCATGTATTAATCTATTAGTAGTAAAATTATAGATGATTTGTTCGTTTGATGAGTTAATTATAGGGAAGAACATAACCTAGGTTAGATTTTGCATTTATAAATTATAATATAGATCAATCTAATATCTTTCTATACGGTAAGCTTTTGTTAAATAAATCTAGAGTATTTGCTTAGGTTATTTGATAGAAAGAAGTTATCTATAACATTCATCTAGTTAACATACAATCTAAGGAAAGACAGGAATAGTTGCGCGTTTATGAATTATTTATGGTTAGTAGTTTTATTAAATAACTATTAAAATTTGGTAATTAACTAACATCTATGTTTAGTTGTAGAGAATGAAACCTTTATTTTATTTTATTGGCATTTTATTTATTGTTTTGTTTTATATTCAATTCTCCTTTACCTTAGGATTAATAGTAACTTAGTTAAAATCAATTCCTCGTAGAATCGACTCCACTTATCACTATATTAGGTAATATTAGGATTTTTCTAACCCTTGTTAAATAGAAATAGGAAGGATTAGTTTAGTAGTTTAATGACGCACCACAAAATAATATGCTTTATAGTCTGTGTAGCTAATGGCTCTTTACAGTACAATCAATTGATCGGTTGAATTATTCTAGGTATTTTATGATGTATTTTATTTTGTTCGTTTTGAATGTTGTAGAAAACAATAGGGTGCGATTAGTAAATGGTTGTGAACCATCATCTCAGCATACTGTACATATTTGTGCATCACTTTATTTAATATAATTAATTATAATTTGACTTTCAGAAATACTTGGGTTATATTTGGGATATTTCTACTTTACTTTAAGGTTAGAAAAAGATATGTGTGATTTTATTCGAAATTGTTTAGATATTATTATTTAATCAATTTATAAAGTTAACAATATAATTCTTTTGAGATAAAAGATAAATTTGAAAATAAATTTCATTTAATCTCATTTGGAAACAAGAAATTCCTTTTGTGGAGATGTTAATAAGCTTGGACCTTTTTTATTATTTTTTTTCCCGAAGTTCTTCCTTTTAGAAAAAAATTGTTTTGAGTATTGCACCACTTATTGCACTTTTTTTAATACCATTTAGAGCATCTCTAATGGGCATCTTAGAGGATTTCCAGTGGGCATGCTATATGCTATATTAATATTAATATTAAATTTTAGCATTTGACTACAAAATGGCTCCCTAATGGCATGCTATATTTAGCATAATTTTTAGTATATGTTATTTATTATATCAAATATAGTACATTCTAGATTTTAGTAAGTGATTTAATTTATAATAATGCCATATTTTTAAAATCATATTTACATCTTTTTTGCATTGACTATTTTGTTCATTTATGTATTATATGAGTAAATGAAAATTAATAGGTGAAGTTAGTTTTTAGGATGAGTAATTAGATAATAAAATAATAAGAATTAATAATAGAAAAAAAATTATAAACAAAAATAATGATTAAAAAACAAAATAATAATTTTTTTAGCATGTATATATTGGAGCAAAACTCAAAAGATGCATGCTAATTTAGCATGCATTAGCACACCTTTTTTTTAGCATAATGTATTGGAAATGGTCTAAATATTTTTAAATTTTAGCATTTGGTGAAAAAAATACATCTCTAATGGCATGTTATATATTTAGCATAATTTTTAGTATGTACTATTTATTGTGTCAAATATGGCACAGAGAATAGCACATTGTAAATTTAGCTTGTGTTAGACCATCTCTAATGCATTTATGCTAAAAAGGATGTGTTAAACTTAAATTTAGCATGATATGTTAAATTTAGCACATACCTTTTAGATTTTACTCCAATGTATGTATGCTAAAAATAATGCTATTTTGTATTTAAGAATTATTTTTATTTACAAAGTATATATTTTCTACTATAAAATCTTCTTGTTTTATCATCCAGTTATTAATTATAAAAACTCCATGCACTCATAAAATATGTGAACAATATTTTTTGTTTTATGAAATATGTGAATAGTAAAGTAGTAAATTTGGAGAATGAAATTGACAGAGTAGACAAAAGACTATACAATAAGACGCTTTTGTCTTAGTGATAGAGTTCAATGGTCGGAACCTACATAGGATAGGTAGGTATTCACCTTTGAACCTTTCCTTGTGAAAGTACATTTACTTTACTAGCTGATCAGTAGACATGATATCCTTGAACTTTTTTGCCGTTCATGTAAACGATAATATACTTCACACAGATATCAATTTTGAAATTATTCATTTCTTACTATCATGTTCGCTTTGGCCATGACAATACGCCTAGTTCTGTGAGAGTTTTCAAGGAATTGAGCCCTACACAATTCCTTTTCGAAGCGGCCCCTCTTCTCTCTCACATAGGTGATGTCTTAATTAAGAGTAACCCAAATTACTCCGCTCAGATTTCTGACGCATAAGAATCATTAAAAGCATAGCTTATCCTTTACCCTATGGGTATCACTGTTTCATCATAGGAATGGACAGGAGTGTTACCCCAACAGTGATCCAATTAAGTCTTTACAATTAGGTTTTCCCTTTGAACTTAGATCTTGGGATCTCCAGTCAACTAAGTTGGGTTTCCATTGTATCACCTTACTATTTCATGGGCTTTAGTCCTATTCCCCTCGATATTTTATCAACTAGCTCTCTGTTTAACCTTTTGGTTAGCGGATCCGTAAGATTATCTTTTGACTTTACATAGTCAACAGAGATAACTCCAGTTGAGAGTAGTTGTCTCACAGTATTATTGCTGGAATTGCCTAACACTTAAGACAAAAACATACATGCATGCAAACTATGGAAAACACATTATCACATCATGAGTGCAGCGGAAAAATAGCGGATTTAGGTTTTAAAATTTTTACATGAAAATATATTTTCATAACCATAGAACATACATACATCTAATACAGGATCACATATAACATAAATCAAATCTAGATGCATAAACTCTAGAGATGAGATTAGATTTTACCTCTTGTAGCGTGCTCCTCCTTGATCTCCTTATTGATGGTGATCAAACCTCTAACCCTAGATCTTCTTGTCTATGCTCTTGCTTTTGGTTGATGAGGTGAGTGGGCACCAAATCGAATCCTTTGTTAGAGAACGATCAAGAACACCTTCTTGATCCTATGGAATACCGGGACGTGAGATGAGACCGTGAGATGGCAGGAAACTTTTTCTCCCTCACTTAGCCTATGGTGGCCGATTTTCTCTCTCTCTCTCCCTTGGTATGCGTGTGACACTATTAGTGTTACTGTGCAGTTTTTTCTCTCATATATCTTATATATATGAGGCCAAAAACTGCTAACTCTAGTCCAACTAGGATTGGGCTTGTTCTCCAATTTGGGCTTTGGGTGTATTTTTTATAAATATGTCCAACTCATATAACTTATATATAAAAATACCAACTTCTGTATAGAATTATTATTTTACACAGTTTCATGAAACTAATTTCACAAATACTACCAACCAATTAATGAACTTTATTGAGTTAGACAAGGGACCTAATGGATCCAAATAATCTAAGCTCTAATAATATGATAAATACCTAATAACTCTTATTATGGTATTTATATAAATATTATTAGTAAAGGGGACACTCCGCTAAAGGCCCACTGCTGTACTCTTAGATTAGATGTCATGTCTTTTATATAGATTCAATCAACTAACCTTGATTAACCGATCCATCTAGCGTATCCTATACCACACATTGAATCCCTTTACAATGTCGTAGTTGGATAAGTGAAATTACCATAATACTCCTCCAATACCTATTTACCTTTAAGTTACCATCTTTCTATCAAGGAATAATGTTGTCGATAATTTTGTTCTCAATAGCCATTTAGACAAAATTATCAACCAATCACAAAGTGAATACTAAGATCTTAGATTTAATTATTCCATGAATCTTGAAAAAACCTAAAGTGGCATTAATGTATAGTATCCTTAACTATTTGGTGTTCCCATCAATTCATGAGCCATAACCTCCAATTTGCCAGAGTTCACCTCTAATTTCATAGAGTTTAGTCTTTTAACAAATCAAAAGGCTACAACCCATGAAAGCAAGTCCAATCAAATATCAAGGATTAAGATCTACATGGTAAGAGCTAGTTTGTGGTAATATAAGAATTGAGTTACGGCACTCCAATTCTTTATATTGCCTGGTCCAGTTCAATACACATAACTTATTTATATTGTATTAGTGTTTCTATCAGAAGTCATATGCTTCAATGATCTAAGACACATCATTTTCGTTGAGATAGACAAACACTACAACCTATAGTAAATAAAGTATTCAATCTTTATTTACAGATTGTGAACTAATTCATTTAGACTTAGATAAAGAAACAAGTCTCCCTATAATTAACACTTAATCATGTTTGTTTCTTTATACACAAGCAAAGTAATGGAATTTTTTTCAGATAAATAAACTGTTCAACTAAGATAGTTTAATCTAGCAAATATCATAATTGCATATAAAAGAAAGTTGTTTATACTCAAAAGGGTATAATTGGAAATCTGCTTTTTGGAGCAAATCTCAACAATTATGTCTACGACGTATATGTCTAGACTTATCATTATACATATTGCTCTGTGCCCTTCCAATTGCAGCTTGATTGTCATAATGGATACAAATTGCTGGCACAGGTTTTGGCCACATTGGAATATCCTCTAAGAATTGTCGTAGCCATTCTGGCTCTTCACTACACTTGTCCAAAGTAATGAATTCGAATTCCATTGTGGACCGAGCTATACACGTTTGTTTCGAAGATTTCCATGATATAGCTATACCTGCTAGTGTGAAAATGTACCCACTAGTAGACTTCGAGTCCTTCATGTCAGATATCCAATTTGCATCGCTGTAATCTTTGAGAACAGCTGGATATCTAGAATAGTGTAGCCCAAAGCTACGAGTATGTCTTAAGTACCTTAGTACTTTTACAATCCCTTTCCAATGATCAGCTCCTGGATTACTCGTGTATCTACTTAGCTAACTAACTGCGTAAGCTATGTCTGGCCTTATACAACTCATCAGGAACATAAGACTTCCGATCACTCTAGAATATTCCAGTTGGGAGACAACATCTCCTTTGTTCTTTGATAGGTATAGATTTTTATCTACCGGTGTTCTGGATATGCCAGAATCATTCTCGTTAAATTTCTCAAGAATCTTGTTCACATAGTGTGATTGACTTAGAATAAGTCTATCAGATATTCTTGAGATTTTAACTCCCAAAATGACATCAGCTAAACCTATGTCTTTTATGTCAAATTTGAATTTAACATCCTTTTGATAGATTTGATCATCTTATCATTACTACCAATAATGAGCATATCATCAACATAAAGACACAAGATGACATAGCCATTATCTGTGTTCTTTATATAAACACATTTATCGTACTCATTGATTTTAAATCCATTTGACATCATTGCACTGTCAAACTTTTTATGCTATTGTTTTAGTACTTGCTTTAATCCATATAAAGACTTCACCAATTTATAGACTTTCTTTTCTTGCCCAAGTGCAAAAAAATCCTTAGGTTGTTCCATGCAGATTTCTTCATCTAAATCTCCATTTAAGAAAGTTGTTTTAACATGCATTTGATATACTTCAAGATTGTGCAAAGCTGCAATTATAAGTATTATCCGAATTGATGTTATTCTTGTCATAGGAGAATATGTATTAAAGTAGTCAAGGCTTTCTCGTTATTTGTAACCTTTGATTACAAGTCTAGCCTTGTACTTATCAATTGATCTATCTACTTTTATTTTTCTCTTGAAAATCCATTTGGACCCTAGAGGTATACAGCTTGGAGGAAGATCCACCAGTTCCCAAGTATGATTCTGCAAGATAGAGTCAATTTCACTTTGAATATCCTCTTTCCATAAAGGGCCTTCTGAAGAGCTCATAGCTTCTGTAAATATTTGAGGTTCAGTCTTCAACAAATAGGTCAGAAAATCTGGACCATAAGATTTTTCTATCCTTGCTCTCTTGCTCCGTCGAGGTTTATCCTCGATTTCTTCATTTTGATCTTAGTCCTGACTATTCTCAGTAATAGTCTCATGTGTTTGTTTCGACAAACTTGCTTCTTCTTTAGATTTACAAGGAAATACATGTTCAAAGAACGATGCATTCCTTGATTCCATTATCGTGTTCTTGTGTATGTCTAGGATTTGTAATTTATATATAAGAAACTGATAAGTACTACTGTTTTGTGCATACCCAATGAAAATGTAATTAATGGTTTTTGGACTAATTTTCACCTTCTTAGGTGTTGGTACAGTCACTTTGGCAAGATACCCCCACATTCATAATTATTTATAGGAAGGCTTTCTTCCTTTCCATAACACATATGGGGTTTTATTCTTCTTCTTTTGCGGTACCTTATTCAAAAGGTAATTAGCTGTCAGAATAGCTTCCCCCCACATATTCTAGGGTAACCCAAAGCTTAAAAGCATTGCATTCATCATCTCTTTCAAGGTATGATTTTTCCGCTCAGTAACACCATTTGACTAAGATGAATAAGGTAGATTGATGTTGGTTGGAATGTGCAACAATAAAATTATACACTCCTGTGCAAGTGCACACGGTCACAAGTAATATAGATTTAGGAGTTAAGAGTGTCGAACCCACGAGGATTGATTACTAAGTCTAAGCTAAGTATTAAAATTATCTCAATTCTAACTTTATTCAAATAACCGAAATATAGACTTGAAAGAAATAAAACAAGGGATACTAAACTATCATGCAAAATAAATGAAAGTAAGTAATAAGAAAAATGTCTAGGTTTACTAATTCCCCAACCTTCCTTTAAACACACAATCTCCTAATTTCCTTCTTACACTAATTAATCTACTAGAGTTGTCAACCAAGAATTCAAATGTATTCACAAACTCCTTTCCAAGACATAAGTAAAAACACCTAGACAAGCTAATATGTTACTCGAAACATAAATTGACTAGATTCATTATGTTTTGTAATTCTCAAAGAGGTTGCACAAGTCACAAAGGTATATTTCTATCCTATGCAAACTTACCCAAAACTAGGTAATCTCATGTTGTTTCACCTAAGTCCAAATTTCTAATCCCCTTTCCAAGCTCATAGAAATTTCACTCAATAATCTATTTAGTGATTAATTAAATAGAAGCAATAAGCATAAGATAAAATAAATAACTCAATAATGGATTTGATTAATGAAAGAAAAGAAATAAATAAATACAAGATATTAGGTTGGTTCACATAGTAAAACTAGATAAAGAAATATTTAGTTTATAATATTAATTGAGAATAATAACATTATAATCCAATGAATTCAAGAAATACAAAATCAAAGAGAAAAAAGTTATAGAATTCCCCCTTAAAAAAGCTTGAAGGTGTTCATGGATTTATCAATCTCCTCATCCAAAATTAGTTTTTGCTCTCTTGAATCCTCCCTCAAAGATTTGCTCTCAACAATATCACTCTCTAAATATGAAAAATACAAAGCAAAACTCACAAGAAAATAAAGAAAAGATGGTATGAACAAAGGGTGATGTTGTGGAAGTCAAGAAATGGAGTATTAGAGCTTATCTTCTTCTTCTTCCGCTTCTTCTTCTTCTCCTTCTATGGCTGCCTCCATTCCTTTCTCTCTATCTCTACATGCCTCTTTAAACCCCAAAGATAGAGTTTTAAAAAGGAGGCTCATGCAAACCTAAGGCAGATTGAATTTGGACTCTTGGATCGTTAAAAAGTATATCTCGGCCGTCAATTATTGACTCAGGATACAGAGAGTGGCACCGCGGCGTCATTTTTGGCTCTGCGGCGCCAAAAGTTCCCGAGACTTGGCGCTGCGGCACCACTTTTTGGCACCCCAGCGCCACTTTCCCACTGGTTTGACGCCTCGGCTTCCCGAGTGCGCCATTTCTTCGTTTGACCTCTGATTTGCCTCATTTTCGTTGTGTTACGATCGTATCGGATTGAACTTTAATTCTAATTGCTTAAAAGATCCATTTGTGAGTCACAAATTCACCTTATTTTGCATCAAACACCTTTGTTTCATTCTTCTATCAAGATAAATAAACAAAACATCAAAATAACAACAAAAACACTTAAAACAACTTAATATAAACAAGAACATAGTAAAAGAACATAGTAAAACTTAAAGAAAATTAGTACTAGATAACTCCAATTTTATGGACTTAATAAGTGACCTCATGTATTATTCTATGTTGTATACAAAACTCACCAAAAGGTAATTCATACTCTCCTCCACGGTTATTTCTAATCACCTTAATCTTCTTATTAAGTTAATTTTCAACCTCATTCTTATAGAGAACAAATTTCTCTATAACTTCGTCCTTGCTTTTTAGCAAATATATATAACAATATTTTGTACTATCATCGACAAAAGTAATAAAATACTTATTGCCACCTCTTGTTTGTACAGTTTTTAAATCACATATATCACTGTGAATTAAATCAAGAGGTTCTGTATTCCTTTAAATCGTTTAGAATGATGACTTTGTCAGTTTTGCCTCAACACCAGTTTCACACTTGTGTTTTGAATCAATATTAAAAGTGGGTATGTAGTTTAAGTTAATTAATCTACGCAAAGTATCATAATTAACGTATCCTAGTATGCCATGCCATACATTAGAAGATTCAAGCAAATAAATAGAAGAGCTAGCTTTATCATTATTTGGCTTAACAATCATTACATTTAGTTTATAAAGCCCATCACATACATAGTCCTTCCTCATATACAACCCACTTTTAGACAAAACAACTTTATCTGACTCAAATACCCTACGGAATCTATGCTTGTTCAGCAACGAACCAGACACTAAGTTCTTTTGGATCTCCAGCACATACAATACATCATTCAGAGTCAGCTCCTTCCTAGAGATCATCTTCAAAACCATCTTGCCTTGGCCTTCGATAGTGGATGTTGCAGAATTTCCCATAAATAGCTTCTCCCCGTTCTCAAGCGGTTTGAAGGAAGTGAACAAACCTTTGTCTAAGCATACATACTGAGTAGCACCAGTGTCAAGCCACCATTCCTTCGGGTTGGATCCTACTAAGTTCACTTCAGAAACTAGTGTATAAAGGTCGATGTTAGAAACATCTTGTGTGATTTCACCCAATATGTTGGCTTCATTCTTCTTCTTCTTCTTTAGAAGTCGACAGTCTGAAGCCTTGTGACCCATCTTGTCACAGTTGAAGCACTTCCCTTGGAATTTCTGCTTCTTGGAAATTTCTTCTTTCGGTCCCAACTTGTTGCCCTTGCCAGACTTGTTCTTTTTGGACTTGGAGCTTTGACCATGCTCTACTATGTTCGCCTTTGCCTCTGAAGACGAATTAGTCTCATTCTTTTCAGACTTCTTGTTGTCTTCTTCAATACGAAATCTAAGAACAAGGTCTTCGATGCTCATCTCCTTTCACTTGTGTTTAAGGTAGTTTTTGAAATTTTTCCATGCAGGAGGTAGCTTCTCAATAATAGCAGCTACTTGAAAGTTTTCACTAACTACCATACCCTCGGCATGAATCTCGGATAAGATCACCTGGATCTCTTGCACTTGGTTGATTATAGGTTTAGAGTCCATCATTTTCTAATCTAGGAAGCGGCCTACCATAAACTTTTTGGACCCAGTATCCTCTGTCTTATATTCCTGCTCTAGGGACTGCCACAATTCTTTGGACATTTTCTTATCTTGATACACATTGTACAACGAATCAGATAAACTATTCATGACATAGTTTCGGCACAAGAATTCTGAATGTTTCCAAACATCAACGGCACTGATAACTTGGATGTCTTGCTCAGCCTCCTTGAGCGATGAAGCATCTTCAGCCAAGAATCTAACAAGATTCAATGTAGTAAGATAGAACAACATCTTTTGCTACCATCTCTTGAAATTCAAACCATCGAATTCCTCTGATTTTTCAGCATAAGGAACTGTAACCGGTGTCGTAGGTGTAGGTACAGAAGCCACAATGGGGTTCACCGCTGGCGCAACAGCAGGAATATTAGCAAGGTTTGGATTAGTCGTCATTTCTGAAAAAAAATCAAACCACGTGTTAGATTTTGTGTATAAATACCAAAATCTCAAATAAAGTTGAAACTAATAGTACTCAATAGATAATTTCCAGGAAAGACCACGGAGGGGTCACAACGGTCCCACTTAAAATCCAGCTTTCTTAGACAGAACTTCTCTATTTCGTAACCTTTCAGTTAACAACAATATTTCCCAATTTTGAAAACAGTATCCAGAATTGGAACTATTTTCCACAAGTATAAAAATATACTTTCCAAATTTGAAAACGGTTTCTTGAATAGGAACTATCTTCCCAAAGTATAAAATTCCCTAAAACAAATTTTATTTTTAATTTGTTTTCCAAGAAAATAAAACTTTCAAGTAACTAAGGGCTTGTTTGGTAACCACCTATTAAAACAGTTTTTGTTTTTTTTAATCAAAAAAATGAAAATACTTTTCGAAAGTATGTTTAGTCAAACTACTTTTATTTTCCGTTTTTTTAATTTGACAATAAAATTTTTAAAATTTTGAAAACAAAAATTTCTTACTTTCAAAATTTTTTTAAATAATTTTGTAGAAATGCTAGTATCAAAATTCAAATATATTTAGACTCACATCACTATTTCTCTTAATATTTTCTCTCTCATCATTATTTCTCTTGTCATTATCTCTCTAGCTTTATGTAAAAGTGGTATTTTTTTAAATATTTTTAAAAGTTGTATTTTTCAAAATAAAATTTTTAAAAGTTGTATTTTTCAAAATATAATTGTGAAATTTGGTAATTTTTGTTCCAAAAATATCCCAAAATATTTAGAAAAATATCACTTTTTAAAGTTTATTTCGAAAAATATGATCACTTATGAAATTTATTTAGATAAATACCACTTTCTTTCTCTCCTATTTTCTCCTTCCTTTTTCCTTTATTACTCTCCCTTTTAATTTTCACTTTCAAAAGTAAAAAGTGCTACTTACCAAATATGTATTTATCTTTTTATTTTAGAAAACAAAAAGTACAACATTGTTACCAAACACATTTTTGTTTTTGAAATGCAAAAAATAAAATAAGAAAAAATAATTTTATTTTTGTGTTTAAAAAAAATAAAAAATAAAAATGTTACCAAACAACACCTAAAAAATTCCAAAATTTAAAAAAGAAAAACATCTAACAGTTTATTTTTTTTTTTTTTAAGAAAAGGTACCGAAAGGCTATAACAAGTAAATGTAAAATTTTTAATTGTTTAAACGTTTTTTTTAATTAAAACTAATCACATATATTTATATATATATATATATAAACATATGTAAAATCAAGAAACAAAAAAATAATTAAAAAACCTTTTATGCCTTAGCGTAAATTTTTTTTTTTCCAAAGGTAATCTGAAAAATATGGAAACGCATAATAAACGGGAAACCCAAATTAAAAAAAAATGATAGATTAGTCAATTTTTTTTTAACACAAAGAAAAACAAACAATATAACCTGATTTCTAGATCACGTTTAAAAAATATAGTTACCTTAAACAATAAAAGGAATTAACTTTTTAAAACAAGAAAAATCTTTTTAAGCGTTTGAAACAGAAACTATAATAACTTAAACTATTAAAATTTTAAAAAACGCTTATAAACGATAGGTAACAGAAATATAAGTAATATCCCATCCTATAGACATATAAATGTTTATAAACCTTAAACGTAAAGTTTTTTTTTTTTTTTTTAAAGAAACCGATATATATATAGAGGGAGAGACGTAAGTAAAACAAACAGGAAACTCCTTAACTTGGAGGGAAAAAAAAAAAAAAGAGAAATAAATAAATGTTTTAAGCCTTTAAACATAAAATTTCCTTTTCCAAAAGGTAATCGAATATACGAATACAAATATATATATATATATATATATATATATATATATATATAAAATGAAACGTATAGACAAATGGGAAACTTCTTTTTAAAAAAAAAACTTTTCAGTGACTAAGCAAATTAAAAGAAAAAAATGACTTCAGTTATTATTATTATTATTTTTTTAACGCAGACAAATCAAAAGGCTTCAAAACTCCAGCAAGCAACCTATTCGTCCTTTAACACAGAATCTGTTTTAAGTTGTTAGCCAAAATAATACAACATGTAAAGGAACAAACAAAGTATTGGAATTTCAATAGAATAACAAAGTAACAATATCAAGCAATAGGACACTCAAATTATAAGGAGGAACCGAGGCTTGTGTATCACACAATCTCCTTAAAACAGATTCGCCTCCTCTCAGTCGGTGCTTGAGGTCGTTAGGCATTTGTCTCCCAGGATACAACGATTGATAAGCGGCATTTGTCGCATCACAAGCGCTACTCTGGCGAACTGAAAGAAAATGCCCAAACTCTACCACACTGAAGCCTATACTCTAGAGAACTTTGAGAAGAGAGTAAAGACAAGAGAAAGAGAAAGATTTCTTCTGAGTGTGTCTTTCTGAAAGAAGGAGGAGTCAATTTATAGGCTTCATATGGGAGCTGTTACAAATTTGGAATTAACTAAGATTTAATTCTAAATAAAATATTTTACATAAAACGTTTAAGCGTTTTGAAACCGATCAATTTTTTAAACAGTTTTAATTTAAATTAGATTAAATTTTGTAATTCTCTAAAAACGTTTTACATAAAAACGTTTAAAACTGACTTGTTTCCCTAAACAAATTTAATCTATATTAGATTAAATTTTGTAACTCCAAAATAAATTTGACAGTTCCAAACCAGGTCTGGCAGTTTCATTTTTCCAATAATCTCTCACATGAATGAAATTGAAAGAGTAGATAAAAGGCTATACAACAAGACGCTTTGACTTAGTAATAGAGTTCAATGGTCGAAACCTGCATAGGATATTGCTATTATAGTATGTGTTTGAATGTACAATATTATCTTTATAGCATGGTTTAAATTTATAATATTACCATTATCTTGAAATATAAAATATGAATACATTTCATAACTGGCCAAAATTGATTAGGGGGATTGTTGAAAAAATGAAACTACCAGACCTGTTTGGAACTCCCAAATTTATTTTGAAGTTACAAAATTTAATCTAGCATAGATTAAATTTATTTAGGGAAACAGGTCAGTTTTAAACGTTTTTGTGTAAAATATTTTTGGGTAATTACAAAATTTAGTCTAATTTAGATTAAAATTATTTAGAAAACTGATCGGTTTCGAAACGCTTAAACGTTTTGTGTAAAACGTTTTATTTGGAATTAAATCTTAGTTAATTCTAAATTTGTAACAGCTCCCATATGAAGTCTAATTTGTATCCTCTAAGAAGTGGCGGAGTCATTCTGCTTCTTCCCCACATTTATCCAGTGCGATAAATTCAGATTGCATAGTGGATCTGGCAATAACAGTTTGTTTCGAGGATTTCCATGACACTGCTGTACCTCCTAGTGTGAATACATAACCACTAGTAGACTTTGAATATTTAATATTAGATATCTAATTTGTATCACTGTAACCTTCAAGTACAGAGGGATATCTTGTATAGTGCAGCCCATAATTACGTGTAAACCGTAAGTATTTTAATACTCTTATAATCCCTTGCCAATGCTAAGCTCTAGGATTACTTGTGTATCTACTTAGTTTACTAATTACATAGGCAATATCTGGTCTTATACAACTCATTAAGTATATTAGACTGCCAATCACTCTAGAATATTCTACTTGAGAAATACTCTCACCTTTATTCTTGGATAAATGTAAAGTTAAATCTATTGGTGTTTTGACAACTTCAGAATTATCTTTATGGAATTTTCCAAGAATATTGTCTACGTAATGTGACTGACTTAAAACAAGCCCATCTGATACTCTTGAGATTTTCATTCCCAAAATGACATCGGCTAAACCCATGTCTTTCATGTCAAATCTTGAATTCAACATATTTTTGGTAGATTTTATTATTTTATCATCACTACCAACAATGAGCATGTCATCAATGTAAAGACATAAAATGACATAACCATTTTTGGTGTCTTTGACATATACACATTTGTCATATTCGTTGATTTTAAATCCATTAGCCTTTCATAGCATTATCAAATTTTTCATGCCATTGTTTCGGGGCTTGTTTTAATCCATACAAGGATTTCACCAACTTACAGACTTTCTTTTCCTTTTAAAAATCTACTTTGAACCTAGTGGTTTACATCCAGGAGGATGCACTAGTTCCCAAGTATGATTTTGTAAGATAGAATCAATTTTGCCCTTGATAGCCTCTTTCCACAAAGGTGCTTCAGTAGAGCTTATAGCCTCGGTATACGTTTGAGGCTCACTTTCTAGCAAGTGTGTCAGAAAATCCAGACTCAAAAAATTTTTCTGTCCTTGCTCTCTTACTACGTCGAGGTTCAACCTCGGTTTCTTCATTTTTATCTTGGTCCTGACTATTCTCAATAATAGTCTCATGTGTTCATTTTGACGAACTTACTTCTTCTTTGAATTTACAAGGAAATACATGTTCAAAGAACGATGCATTCCTTGATTCCATTATCGTGTTCATATATATGTCTGGGATTTTTGACATATACACAAGAAACCGATAAGCACTATTATTTTGTGCATAGCTAATGAAAATGCAATCAACGATTTTCGGACCAATTTTCACCTTCTTAGGTGTTGGTACGACCACTTTAGCAAGACATCCTCATATTCGTAAATAATTGTAGGATGGTTTTCTTTCTTTCCACAACTCATATGAAGTCTTTTCTATTTTTTTTTTCGGGTACCTTATTTAAAAGGTAATTGGCCGTCAAAATGGCTTCTCCCCACATGTTCTGGGGTAACCCAGAACTTATCAACATTACATTCATCATTTCTTTCAAGGTACG
>JXTC01000473.1:28012-40351 GCA_002914845.1 Trema orientale
CAGAGTCAACTCCTTCCTAGAAGTCATCTTTAAGACCACCTTGCCTTGGCCTTCGACAGTGGATGTGGCAGAGTTTCCCATAAATAACTTCTCCCTGCTCTCAAGTAGTTTGAAGAAAGTGAACAAATCTTTGTCAGAGCATACCTGCCGAGTGGCACCGGTGTTAAGCCACCATTCTTTGGGATTAGACCCAACTAGGTTCACTTCAGAAACTACTGCACAGAGGTCTATGTCAGAAACCTCTTGAGTGATTTCATCCACTATGTTGGCTTCAATCTTCTTCTTCTTTGGAAGTCGACAGTCTGAAGCCTTGTGATCCATCTTGCCACAGTTGAAGCACTTCCCTTGGAATTTCTGCTTCTTGCCTATTCCACCTTTAGGCCCCAACTTATGGCTTGGTTGTTTTTGTTTATTCTTCTTGGCTTTAGAGCCTTGAGAATGTTCTACAACATTTGCCTTAGTTATAGGCGTACTAGACGATGCTCCTGACTTTTCAGCACGTCTGTTGTCTTCCTCAATGCTAAGTCGCACAACAAGCTCTTCAAGGTTCATTACCTTTTGTTTGTGTTTGAGATAGCTCTTGAAATCCTTCCATGCAGGGGGTAGCTTTTCAATAACAGTAGCTACTTGGAAGGGTTCACATATGACCATCCCCTCAGCTTGAATTTCATGAAGAATTAATTGAAATTCTTGAACTTGACTGTTTTGGAGTCGACTATTTTAAAGTCTAGGAAGCGTTCCATCACAAATTTCTTGGACCCAGCATCCTCAGTCTTATATTTATGGTCAAGTGACTCCCATAATTCCTTTGCCGTCTTCTTATTATGATATCCAACGTATAAAGGATCGATTAAACCGTTCATTACATAATTACGACAAAGGTAGTCTGACTATTTCTAAGCATCAACCGCAGCGATGACTTAGAAATCTTGTTCATTATCGTTGGCTTTTGGAGCCTCCTCAGTCAAGAACCTCGCAAGGTTTAATGTGGTAAGATAGAATAACATCTTCTGTTACCACATTTTGAAGTTCAACCCATTGAACTTCTCAGGCTTCTCTCCGTGGTGCACTGCTGGTACCACCGGAGTCACAACAGGGGTTGGCATTTGAGCCACAACAGGAGCAGGTACATGGGCCATATCAGGATTGTTGGATTCAGTTGCCATTTCTGACAAGAATAGTAAATCCAATGAGATTTCTTTTTCTAGAAATAAACGGCAATAATCAAATATTACTCAGTAGACAAACTCCCAGCAAAGACCACGGAGGGGTCACAAACAATCCCACTTAAAAACTAGCCTCCTAGACAGAACTTGTCTAAATTGTAATTGTTCAATTATCACAAATTATTAAAAAAATATCTCTAATCACAATATATAAATCCAGATATATTATAAAGCAATAACACATAAAACACATATAACTGTTTTAAGATTGTTGGACAAAATTAGCAATTGCAAGTAATAATATATCTAAATAATAAGGGAGTTTAAGGAAACCAAACCGAGTCTTATGTTTCATACAATTTCCTTAAAACAGTTACGCCTCCTCACCGGGGTACTTAGAGGAATGTCAATAGCGTCTGTTTCTCAGGATAAAACGGTTCACGAATAGCAACGTCGCACCAACTTACTACTCATAATGAACTGAGCAATACCCAAACTCTATCACCAGAACTCAAGAGAACTTGACCACTCTTATAAGAAAGAACAAGAACTCAAACTCTCTAATTTCTAACTAACTTCTCTCTAACTTCTACTTAACTTTTCTTAACTGCCACAGAGAGAAATAGGCTAAGAAATATTTTTGTATGTCTTAGTGTGAAAGAGAAGGTCTCTTTTTATAGTGTTCATGGGAGAACTAAGCCATTAACATCCCATTAATATGGCTAAAAACGTTTTTCTGTTACAACACAACAACCCATTAATATGGTTGATAAATGTTTGTTTGTTATAACGTAACAGCAACAACCCGTAAATATAGCTGAAAAACGTTTGTCTGTTACAACATAACAGCAATAGCCCATTAATATGGTTGAAAAACTGAAAAACGTTTAGTTGTTACAACATAACTACCAAAACATTTTTGGCTGTTACCTCAGCTTTATGAGGCCTAATAAATGTCCAAAATGAATTTTGTAACTCTTGTATGTTACAAATTCAATTCTAGAACCTCCTCACTTTGGGTTTCAATTTCTCATTCACCCATGCCTCAAAATGGCTATTAACAATGGTTTTCTTAAACTATTTTTCCAACAGCTTTTTTACACTTTTTTAATAAATGTTTTTCTCTTTTTATAGTGCTATGTTATTAAACAGCCAAATTATATTTCTTTCTATCTCAATCTAGTAAAGCTTAGGACAATTCTAATAAGTAGTTAATTTACCAAAATAATTTAATAAACTTATTCTCGGATTTATTTTTATATGGTTTATTTTTAATTTTTTAAACTGTATCTTCATAAATTAACTACTCTAAATTAGTGTCAGAGTATAAATTTGTGACATATTTTAAATCTAAAGGTCAATATTAATAATAACCAAAATAAAATATACAATTTGAACAAAGTGTCAAAATACAAGTTATAAAAGTGATATTATCCCTTAAAATAATTAATTTAATTATATTTTCTCCTAAAAAACTGCTAGTAGGCATGGGCAACTAGTTTTGGGTTAGTCATGATCCAAACATATTTCGATAATGGACCAATTCTCTTCTTCCAAAATTTGTAATCCAATACAGTGTTTACTAGTGAGTCCGAGGACCTAATGTAGCTTAATATTAAGCTCTAATAAATTTAATTTATTAATTAAACTATTTACTCAACAAGTATAATTTATTAACTCTCCGATTATTCCACTAAAATTTGGAGTTATACTCTCAACATTATAGACATAATTTAATACACTAGAAAACTTTGAACAATACATTAATTTGACTATTACATATAAATTGACCATCCACAAGACACTCATAATTAGAGTTAGGTCTAAGTCCGTTAACCTCTTTTGATAATAATTACTAAAAAGAACAAATTATGAGCAATGCTAAGTAGTTATCAATTAAACTCTTTAGTTCTAACTTTGAATTAAGACCTAATCTTATAATACATTTTTACGAAATAAGTCATGTACAAATAAATTAGAAAAAAAAATCCTTGAATTAGGTTTTTTCTCTTCTTAATTTTTTAAGATTTCATTTTTCTGTTGTAATATTTTATGAGAAATGCTTTTATGTTTTATTTTAATATTTAAGTAATATTTGATATGAGGTTACTACTCATTATAGTATTTGTAACTGCTCCCTTTTATTTTTTATTTTTCACAATGTGAAACGAATATGTGAATTTCAATTTTAGAAATAACAGTACTATATAACATGTTTAGATCACATCTTATCCCAAATAAGATGTAGCATTAAACATTAAACAGCTCATTGTCATACTCACAGCAATTGAAATCAAAATAGAATCAACACATAAATTAACATTGCCATAATTAACCGATATGATCAAATCCCTTATGAAACTCCAGCTGGCTTTTTAGCTAAATATGGATGAAAATGAACAGTCAATGACTATGACAAAAAACGACTGTCTTCATTCTTCAAACAACTACATCACCCAATTAAACCTCTTTCATATAAGCAGCTTCATGGTAAATCTCCCAAGATTCCAAAATCACAAGAGTTCAACGATTGAGATCAATTCTAAAAACTTCGTGGGACCCAAATAAGGAGTAGGGCTGTAAGGGTGCTATTTCTCTCAACGAGACTTTAAATTCCTCAAGTTTTTACGACTTTGAGTCGCATAATCAAAAGGGTCAAAACTCAAAAAAACACAATAGAGAAAGAGTCTTGTATTCATGTGAAGGAGAATTCAAACAAGAGAAGAACAAAGGCAAATTAAAAGCATAAAGAATGACGTGTCAAAGTAGAGTAGTAGTAGTATAGTGGAGGTGATTAAGAGATTTTCTTAACAATCTCTGCCATGTTTCTATTTTACTCATCACTCTTAGGACTCTTCTATTACGCTATGTTTGGTAGGAAGGAAAAAGGAGAGGAAGGAAAAAATTTGATAGAAAAGTAGAGGAAAATTTAAAAATTGGATTGTTTAGTGAGAGGGAAAAGGGAAGGGAAAGAAAAAGGGGAGAGAAAAGTGAAATGAAAAAAATAGTAGGGCTCACACAAATTTTTTCCACTCAAAAGTGGAGAAAAAATAAGTAGGAAAATATTTTGTTAGTGTATTGGTTAGTTAAATTACAAAACTACTCTTGTACTTAACTTTAAATAATAGTAATATTAGGGGTAAAGTTGTCATTTTAAACTAACTTTCTTTCCTCCTTACCTACCAAATAACTATGAGGGAAAAATATTTTTATTTCCATCCTACACATTTTCTTTCCTTCCAATTTTTTTCTTCCCTCCTATTTTCTTTCCTCTCTACCAAACGTAGGATGGAAATGAAAATATTTTTTCCTCATAGTTGTTTGGTATATAAGGAGAAATGAAAGTTAGTTTAATTTAAAATAACAACTTTACCCTTAATATTACTATTATTTAAAGTTAAGTACAAGGGTAGTATTGTAATTTAACATACCAATACACTAATAAAATATTTTCCTACCAATTTTCTCTCCACTTTTGAGTAGAAAAAATTTGTGTAGGCTCCACTAATTTTTTCTTTCCACTTTTCTCTCCTCTTTTCCTTTCCCTTCCCTTTTTTCCCTTATCAAACAACCCAATTTTCTAATTTCCCTCCACTTTTCCATCAAATTTTTTTTCTTTCTACCAAACATAACCTTAGTCTTTTTATTCTATTGCTTCTTTTGCTTCTTTTTTTGGGAAATCAATATTCACTCTCTCTCTCTTCTCTAATCGAGTAGGTTTTTTTTTAAACCTATCTATAAGGATTTTTTTAATCGTTAGATCATCATCTAATGGTTACCATGATTTGAGTAGTTGAAAAAAAAATAAAAATAAATATACATTATTTAATACATTTTTCTTTCTACATTTTACCATGAAAATACGTGTGTGATGAATTTTAATTTAGCAAACAAATTAAAAAAAAAAACCTAATGGATTAGTGGCCTATATATATATATATCTTAAAATATAGAGATTGTAAAAAGAGAAAAAAGTGAGTAAAAAAAGGGATATGGCCTGTTAGATCGTAGATTGTACCTAATCATCTTAAGTTACACTGTTTATCACTAATATTAGTCAAAATGGGAGGACTTAATGTGGCAATCTTTGTTAATAATAAAAATGCAACAACCTGATTAAGAAGAAAAGTAAATGAGAAAGAATGATATGTAATATCCTTGCCATATATATTACATCCTCATAAAAGAGGAAAAAAGCAAGAAAAGGTGAAAAAAAGCAAGAAAAGGTGATGTGGAGGTTGGGTTACTTATTAATTACTTTCATAGATATCTGCTAATTTATGATACCAAAGCACCAAGCTTTCATTTATATTAGATGTTTTTTTTTTGGTCGAGGATTTATATTATATACTTGGTAATATATCGATCATTATGAAAAGTATGACAAAAGGTCAGGTTGGTATTGCTGCAACTGTGTTGTAGCCCTGTTGTAGCTGTGCTGTAAGCAAGAAGCAGCTGTGGGAAAAAAAAGTCTAGGCATTTAGTAAATATAATCTACAAAACTGCTGTATTATTTAAAAACAGCATCTCCAAAATATGAAGATATTAATATGTTAACATAACAAACCTCGCCTATGTAAATTAAAACACAAAACACAACAAATAAAAGTTCATATTTACTCAAGATTGAGATTAATCAATACATGATTATCAGTTCATGAGTATGTTTTTTTTTTATATTATAACCGGGCTTATTAGATATTCATTTTTATCTTGGTCTAGTTCTATATAATCTAAATTATATATAATGCCTTCTATCTTGATGTCTCTATATCTACAGTCCGGATATATTATGAATACTTCTATCTTGATATCTCTATATCTACAGTCCGGATAAATTATACTATTCATAATAGAGATAGAGACAGTTACATAGTTAGTTTAAGATTACATTAATAATTAAAGTAACAACATAATATTAAAATTTCATAATTAAAAGCAAATATAAGCAAACACAGACTAAGTGTAATTTTATTTACTATTCAATAAATCTAAATATTTAATTGCATACTTTTATGGTATAATCCTTAATAATGATAACCAAAATCAGAAGATCATTAGGAGCATGCATGTTATCTTGAATAAACAAGTGATATACAAGCTAGGCTTAGAAACTAAAAGTGCTAGTCCTATAGCTAAGAAAATATCCCAATTAATAATTTATGGAGTACTGATCATGAAGATTAAGAGAGTATAGTTTCAAAGACAAAGCCATACTCCCCTTTGGTTGAACTTAACAGAACTTCTAAAATAATTAGACCACCAGAGGTACACTCTCTTTCACTTTACTACATTCTGTTGAATACAGGAAACTAGGGAACTATGAGGAAGCGATGTAAGTTGATGAATTAATAAATTGGGAGTTAGTCATAAAGGATGAGATGGATTCATTGTCACCCAATCAGATATGTTAGTTGATAGAGCTACAAAAAGGAACAAAAAAGCATTGCCCAACAAATGGGTTTATCAGTTAAAATAATAACATGTTGGCAATAAGTGGTATAAAATAAGGATTGTTATAAAGGGGTTTCAATAGAAAGAAGGTATTGACTACATCGAGATTTTCACTCCAATGGTAAAGTTGACAATAATTGGAACTGTACTTCAATTAGTGGCAAAAGAAGACTAAAATATAGAGTAGCTAGATGTAAACATGACTTTTCTTTATGGTGATTTGGAGGAAGAAATTTACACACAACAAACATAAAGTTTTAAAATGCTTGAAAGATGAGACTGGTGTGCAAACTTAAAAAATGCTTAATGATATTTACAAGCTCCCAGATAGTGGTAGAAGAAATTTGATGGTTTCATGGGTAGTAATGGTTTCTTGAAGTGATAGGCAATTCACTACTGTTATGTAAAAAAGTTTGACAACTCCTATATTATTCTATTGCTATATGTAGATGATATATTGACTACAATTGCCTATAGAGAGGAGATTGACAATCTGAAGTGAGAATTATCAAAGGAGTTTGCAATGAAGGATTTGGGGACTGTAAGACAAATCCTTGGGATGAGGATTATTAGAGACAGGGTGATGGAGTTTTGAAGCTATCTCATCAGGAGTATATGAAGAAGGTGCTTATTAGATTCAACATGGATGGAGTAAAGTTCGTGAGTACTCTTTTGTCTCGTCACTTTAAACTATCCAAAGAGAAATCACTCTCAACAAAGTAAGAGCATGCCTACATGGCCAAGGTACTTTATGCTTTTGCTATTTGCTGTACTAGACCAGATATACTAGTGAAAGTTACTAGCAAATATATAAGCAATCCGAGTAAGTAGCATTAGGCAGCAGTGAAGTGGAGTCTTAGGTATTTTAGAGGTATTGCATACTTAGCATTGTAAGACTGAGAAACTGAACAACTTCAGTTGGACTTCTCTTTTAGGGATTGAGGAGTTTTTGCCACAATAGGAAGACATTTATGATGGCATATTGTTCAAGTGAGAAATTATTAAATGTGTAGAAACTAATTATACCAACAAAGATTGTCCAAGATGAAATATTTTGCACTACACATATATAGATATAAAAATTAAAGGGTATTAGGATGTCGAGTTTGAGTAAGTGAGATTAGAGAGAATTAACAGAATCTTCAGAGGCATGGGGTATGATATTTTTTCTAATTTTTCTTCTTCATTATAGTGAAAAATTACAACGGTTGAAAGTGGATATAGCTCTCACATTGAAAGTGAACTACTATAAACATGTGTGTTAGCTTATTTTTATCGTCTATTTTATTGCTCTCGATAGTAAAGGATTAGAATGTTAATTCACGACACTTTAAATCATGATTGAAAGTCGAGTTTGGATAAGTGAGATTAAAGAGAATTCACCGAATCTTCATAGGCATGAGGTATGATATTTCTTCTAATTTTTCTTGTTCATTATAGTGAAAAATTACAATGGCTGAAAGTGGATGTAACTCACATATTGAAAGTGAACTACCCTTTTTAAAAAAAAAAGAAAAAGAAAATGAAGTACTATAAACTCGTGTGTGTTAGGTTATTTTTATCTTCTATTTTATTGCTCTCAATAGTAAAGGATTAGAGTGTTAATTCACAATACTTTTAACTATAGCGAAAGTTTTTTTTGTAAGATTAGACTAATTATAGTTGGATGGGAATGCGTCCTTCTAAAACAGAGGAGAAAAAGAAACAACAAAAATGAAAGAGATACCAGAACTCTAATATGGTGATTAAGGGTCAGCGCTCTACTTAGAAGTAATTTTCTTAATATTTGATCAACCTTATTGAAACACAAGGATTTGGAATTTGGATTGCTACTTTGTTGACTTCCTAAATAAAAATAGGAGAAATTAGAGTAGATAGATTGCACAGTTGAAAAAAAAAATGCTTTACGAAACTGGGATGAGAATTGAGAAGAAACGTTTTTTGTTTTGGAGTTTTTTTGAGTGATTTTTTTTTTCTTTTTTTTTTGGGAGTTAAAAACACTTTTTTGATTAAGTTAAAAGAAATTCGATGAAGAACAGCGACGTTTAAAGACAGAAAAATGGTCACCAAACCGTGTCGTTGATGCTCTCTAGAAAAGTAGGCAGAATGTCGAGAATACCCATGGCTTCCATGCTTGCCACGTGTAAACGATACGTAATATACACATTATATTAGAATTTATAGAAATAAATATAAATACACATGGGAAAAAGAAAGAGCTTTCGTGTAACTTTTGGTCTTTCTGAGAGAGAGAGAGAGAAAAGTGGTTGATTTGGATCCCTTGATTTTGCTTTGATAAATCCCTCTGTATTTGTCGACTTCGATCGGAATTTGGGTTCTACTTGTTCAGAAATTTCCGATCTTTGAGTCATAATCTCCCATGGCTACCAGTGGAAACAAGAACATCAATGCCAAATTGGTGAGGATTGTTATAATCTCTAAACCCCTTTTTCCAGCTTCATTTTCTGATCTTGACTGTATTTATTTCACCTAATTTTGATTGGGTTTTGTTCAATTTCTTCCTTTTGTGGGTTTTCTTGTCTTGATTAAGGAGAATTTTGTGTGAATTTTGATGTGGGTTTGGATAATTTGTCAGAATCGGAGAATTAGAAATGGTGGGTTGTAAATTTAATGTGAGAATTGATGTGGTTTTGGCTTGTTCTGCTGGAATTTTGTGTAAATGTTTGTGTGATTCTGATTTGGTGTCTGATTGTAATTATCAGCTGTAGCTTTGGAGTTGAGCCCCTTTTTATGCATTTTCTGATGTGGGTTTTCTTGTATTCCCATGATTATGGATTTGTCTTTTGGTTTTAGCACTTTGGCTGTAATTATTGAGAAGATGGGTTTTGGGGTTTAATCGACTAAAAAATTGGAAAATGCTTTTCTTTTTCTTGAATCTATTATGCGTGAAATATGCTTTTACATTTTGTTGAGATTATATTGTTAAAATTGATATCTGGTTTTGCTGTGTAACTATGCAGCTGCCCTTTTCATTTTGCATCATCTGGATAAATGTCTTTGTTTTTGGCTCGTGCTTCAGCATGTTATTGTTTAACTCCAAAAATTTCTCTGTTTTCCTTTTTGTCTCTTGGGCAGTTGAACTCATTTTGATAACTGCTGATTCACTCGTGATCTTTTTCTTGGATTTTTAATTTACAATTGTCTCTTTTAACAGTTTGGTTATGTTTTTTACTGGAAGTTGAATATTTTCTTTTTGGTTTTCGCTCTTTATTCATGTGCATCCTTTTCCAGCATATTGAACAAGATTCCTCAGTTTACATAAAGCTTATATGTCTGTTTCTTTTATGGTAGTACCCTCGTAATATGACAACCTAAAATGCGACATATTTTTGTATGGTGTCGAGGTCAACTCTCAATTATTTTGTTGTCAATGTTTTCTTCCCTGCTATAAGTTTTCAAGCATAGTACCACTTTTGTTAATATGGTGGTAAGGTCTTTGTTCATTCGAAAATGTAAAACTATTGCCACTGGGGCAACTGGCAAGTATCATTGATTACTAGAATTGATGGATGACATTTGCGCATAAGTTTATGGAGGCAGTTTCTTATTTTTCTTGTTTCTTCTTATATGCAATAGGATATATATATATATATATATACTTGTCTTTTGATTTCTGAAGTTCTCTTTTATTTTTTCTTTTTCCCTTTTGCTTTTCTTTTAGCAAACACTTGTTGTTGATCATTAAACTGATGATTGATTGTGCTTCAGGTGCTTTTGGGAGATGTTGGAGCTGGAAAGTCTAGTCTCGTATTGCGGTTTGTGAAAGGACAATTTATTGAATTCCAGGTTGGTGCTTATTACAAAATGTTGTTGAAGAATGCCATTTTTCTTTTGAACCCACTGCTTAATTTTTGTAATATGATTTTGTAGGAATCAACAATAGGAGCTGCCTTTTTCTCGCAAACATTGGCTGTAAATGATGCAACTGNTACCATAGTTTGGCACCCATGTACTACAGAGGAGCAGCTGCTGCAATAATTGTGTATGATATAACAAATCAAGTGAGTAAATTCTGAAGCTTGGTGTGTTTGTTTTCCTTTTGGTAGGTGAATTTTTAACGGGTCTCAGGCTTACAACTGTTATCACAATTTCTGTTCATGTTTCTCTGCTGCTGAATATAGTGGTGTTAAGTTGTGAGATGAGATCTAGACTCTAGGAGCAAGTTGTTGGCCTTGATCTAAGCTTCTGAACTTCCATAGGGTGATTCCTGATGAATTGAAAGTCAGAGGAAGATTTTCTGTTATGTATTTTTGGGATAATTCAACTAAATGAAATTAAAGCTTTCGTAGGTGTCTAGAATTATTTTCTGAAGATATGAGCTTAACATAGTTTCTGTTCACAATCTTTGTATTTAGATGTAAAACATCCGTTTATCAACATTAATTTCCTTTTCATCCCTGTAGGCCTCATTCGAGAGGGCCAAAAAATGGGTTCAGGAACTCCAATCACAAGGTATTTTTTCCCTTTCAGTTATCTGTTTACTTATCTCAATTCATGTGTTTTGTGTCTTTCGTTGATGCTTTTGGACTGTACAGTTTGTTGGCCCTGGGTGTATAATAATTCATTCAAGATACAAAGTAACTCGTTAAAAATAGAATTGATGTTGATAGTTGTTTGAATCTATTCTTGTACGTATCTCTTAATGACGTTATTCTCTTTTTCTTTCTGCCCCAAGGTAATCCAAATATGGTTATGGCACTAGCTGGGAACAAAGCAGATTTGCTAGAGGCAAGGAAGGTGGAAGCAGAGGTAAGTTTTCTAGATTTCTGCTGTTTGAATTTCTTACGCTGTTAAAGTTTGTGTGCTGTAATATATAAATATATATATATATACATTTCTTTTTCTAACGATACTTGGAATTGGTAAACGTGGTGAGAAACAATTTGTAATTTTTCCACTAAATGGGAATGTTGCGAAATTGATGGCAGGTGGAAAAATAATTAATGTTAATATATTATGTAGACATCGTTGGTTTTAGGTGCATTATTTTGCTAGTTCTGGTATTGACAGAAGAACAGTATTGGGGAGGAGCTGTCGTCTGAAACCATATGTAGGTTGATTTGTGGTCGATCACTTCTTTGGGTTGCACATACTTGTTAAGACAAGAAAAAGTTCCTGTTACTCCATCCACCGCTTTCTCTTGACTATCAGAGTATACAACATTTATTTGTCTCATGGGTAGGTAGCAATATAGGAGACAGCTAGTGAACTAGGACCCACCTTGCATCAGCATCACATACAATCCAAATTATCCAATACAGAGTTAGCACATTGAACGACTAATAATTACAAATTTGAAAAGTAATTACAGTTGAACTATGGCATTTTCTTTGAACTTGAAGTAATTTAGCTACATCTAGGCAGTAGTGAGACTAAATCAGCGTGCTTATACGTAGCAGGTGTAGAAGTCTTAACATCTACCTTGTTGCTCATAAGTCAGCAGCAGCATTTTAGTTTGAAAAGGCATTAAAATGTGCTAGGAGACTAGGATCATGATTAATTGTAACATTTAGACTTAAATACACAGTCTCAGAGGCTGGTGGTGATTGACAATGTTTTGAACAAGGTTGCTTTTGACTAAACAAGACCACTATTTTGTTTCCCCTTTTTATACTTATAAAGAAAGAAGGGAAAAAGATATGTCTAATAGTTTATGTTATTTTATTCTCGCTTAAAGTTTTGTTCTTTTTTTTTTTTT
>JXTC01000473.1:40393-102151 GCA_002914845.1 Trema orientale
TTTTTTTTTTTTTTTTTTTTTGCTTTGATATTTCGTTTTCTGCTTTTTGTTAGGGAATGATAGAATTGATTCCATCACATTGGTTTGTAACAAAAATGCAGACACAATAGGTAGATTTCGTTTTCTGCTTTTTGTTAGGGAATGATAGAATTGATTCCATCACATTGGTTTGTAACAAAAATCCAGACACAATAGGTAGAGTCTGCCAATATGGTTTCAAATTTTATTTTGGAACTAGTATATTTGGTTCACGGCCATTAAAACTGCATAAAAATATTGAGAAGGGTATTCTAAAGCCAGAACTCATAATCTGTAGTGATACATCCTTCCTTTTTTAAGGACAATGTTCAAATTTACTATATGTACTTGGAGTACTTGTTGACCAAAAGGGATTCCTTTACATGCAACTTGGACTGCATAAATGAAGATGTAGGTCATGTGGGTCGTGTTTGTTCCATTTGATTTCGGAAGCTAAAAGGACAAGTCATTGTTTAGTTTGCTTTCCGTTAAGATCAAGTTTAACATAGGATAAACCATGTGTGGACAACATCTATTGCTGTAGTTTTAAGTATGAGTAAAGTGAAATTCTTTTGAGCACGTGACTGCAATCTTCTTGTTAAATACATGTGAATTCATTTGAGTGTTCCTGACGTGGTTGCTAATGTTTTGCAGGAAGCTCAAACATATGCTCAAGAAAATGGCCTTTTCTTCATGGAAACCTCTGCAAAAACTGCAACCAATGTCAATGACATTTTCTATGAGATAGGTAAATTTCTCTTTGGGATTCAGCAAAAAAAAATAAGTATTGAGAAAACAGCTCAACCATTTTTTCTCATTTACCTTCTTTCTTTACACGTAATTTTTAATGCTTTAATGTCTCTTGTTTTCTTATATTTTGCGCACAGCAAAGAGATTGCCCCGAGTGCAACCGGCACAAAACCCATCAGGAATGGTCCTCATGGATAATAGACCTGCAGAAAGGGTCGCAAGCGCATCTTGTTGTTCTTGAGAAGCTTTTGTTGCATCTCCACCTTCTGTACTTTGCAATAGCTCTTGTGGAGTGCAGTGAAAAAAAAAGAGAAAGAAAGACAAACCTATGTTTTAGATTCTATCTGGCTTCCTTTACATTTGTACATTTGTTCAGAACTGTACATCCATGTTTGCTTAGCTGCGTCCTTTGAAGAGACTGAAAAGCTTGTGGAGAATATCTTCTCATATAATGAAATGGTGGTTTGCGATGCTTCTGAGCTACATTATATTGATTTTTTTGTCCCCGCTTGTTTCTTAAAGTGGGAAAAAGAAGGGATGCAGGTGAAGATTACAATTTCACTCAAAAGATACGAGTATTCTGACCCCAAATGCAGGCGTAGATACTTATGAATCATTTTACTTATACTAGCCGATTAGTAAACATGGTTTCACTTTATGTAGGCGAAGAAGAGTTGGACCA
This sequence comes from Trema orientale, assembly GCA_002914845.1. Taxonomy (NCBI): domain Eukaryota; kingdom Viridiplantae; phylum Streptophyta; class Magnoliopsida; order Rosales; family Cannabaceae; genus Trema; species Trema orientale. The sequence continues at coordinate 41,844 of JXTC01000473.1, forward strand.
TAGTTTGGATGTGTAGATAGGGATACATGTTTAAGGGAAAAGCAAGCTACTTTTAGTTGACTGACCTTGTGAGAGAGGAGTATGGTCGCTTAGAGGAATGGCAGAATTTTAGCCCATCATAAATTAAATGGCAGATTCGTTGAAAGTAATCTGGTAACTACAAACCCCACAAACACCTTGTGGAACGTACGGCGGAATAACACAAGAAAATACATATATATATATATTTTTTTTGCTGAAAAAATAAAAAAAAAAAATCGAAACGAGGCAACTAGTGTGACAACTTTATCATGAGAGCTTCTTACCCCGTTACACGGAATATTTGTGGACGGCGGGACTCATCCATTAGATGATGGGAGTGTCACCCTAGCTAGGAGAGCTTCTCCAAGGTGTCCAGAGTCAAGGAGCTTAATCTAACATTTAAAGTGCATATACTCCGTTTCTAATGACCAACCACTAGGCGGAGTCTTCTTACTTCTACGCCACCCAAGGCAGTTGTAACATGATACTACTTTTGTAACTAAGATCTAAACTCTTAAAATTTTAACCATTTAGATTGAAGAAAACTAGTGCCAGTTATCCATAAACAAGTGACTGCCCAATACACTGGAAATATCAAAAATCAAACATTTTGGTTGATGGACCCTAGTGTCAATTACGCACCTAGATCTCAATTTGTGTTTTTTGTAAATTACTTTCTTCATTTTGCTGATGATAAGTACGCATATGATTTTTTTCTTTTTCGTTTCTTTTTGTTTTCTTTGAGGGGATAGTTTTATGATTGTTAATTGTCAAGCTTTCGTTGTTTTAACATCACGTTTTTATGGAAAATTTTACCTTCCCCTCCTCCCGTTTGGTCTTTGTGGAGGACCGGAGGTAAAACAAAAGATTTTTTTATTATTTTTTTTGGGAGAGGAGTAAGTTTACAATGCACCACTAATTCACCATGTAATATTATGAGATTTTTAATACGCTTTAGCTTTATTTTTAGGGTTTTTAACACTTTTACTTATTAAAACAAAAAAAAATTACAAAAATACAGAAGTCAATTTTTTTTTTCCTTTTAATTCTGTACTGTTTTTATTAGAAAATATCATTTTCTTTAAAAGTTTTTAGAAAATTACCATTTTCAAAATCATTACTAGTTACTAGTTTCTGAAAATTGGTTATCGGTTAACAGTTATATACTAGTTATAAATACGTTTGGTTACTAACTACTAATAATCAAAACTTGTTACCAATTACTAGTTACTATTTTTAAAAATGGCATTTTCTAAATATTTGTATGGGGCTTATGGCAAAATGATAGAATTTTGGACTCAATTTAAGTAAATGTCCGTTTTTCAAATGTTATACAAAATGTCTGGTATATACGTTTATATACCAACTGTAAAATAGTATATGTCAAGCATAAAAATTTATATACTCAGTATATTTCAGTATATTAATTGAAATTGGTAGATAAATATATCTATTAAGTGTAAAAATATATATACTTGGATATTTAGCTATAAAATTTAATATGTAAATTTCTACTTAATCAAATTTAAAATATTAGTCATTCACTAAAATTTCTCTATTTTAAAAAAATAGCATTTTTCTAATAAAAATCATACCAGATCTTTAAAAATAGAGACCACCGTTTTTTTCTAAAAATGTCGTACAAGCCTAATTTTCACTTATTTCTAAGTCGAGATATTGAGATATCTTAACAAGCTGGAAAAGTATCCACAATTTAATGATATAAAGGTGCTTAAAATTTTCGTACTAATACTCCAGAAGGATAAGTATTATCAAAAATAAAAATAAAAATAAATGAAATGTAATAAAATCCACACAAAAGTCAACCTGCCAACATCCTAGATCCCATCGTCGAAACCCTAGATCCCACCGTCGAAACTGCCATCTGCCAAAACATTGGCTGATTTGGGGTGAGAAGGATTTCCCTCCATTATTTTGTTTGTAGGATAAATAACTCTTTTAGTCCTCAATTATGAGAAAAGTCTCATTTTGGTCATTGAAATTTTAAATTGAATCATTTTAAACCTTAAATAATTAAAAAAGTTCTATTTTAATCCTTTTTTGTTATATATATTTCTTTTAATTCTTAAGAAAATGAAGATATAAGACATTTTTGCTACTTTGTTGTACTCATTTCAAATCTAGAAACATATTCTAGCACTATGAAGAGATTAAAACATAAATTTAAATATTTTAAAAACAATTTGTTAAACAAAAATTAACTACATATTGAACAATAATACAACATAGAACTTGTCAAAATACAATATTTTGTTGAAATCACTCTTACATAATGAGATGGACAATTTATGTGCTCTTTTTAATAAAAATCAAACAAAAATTTATAATAAAAAAAACTATAAAAAAATTTTAATAATAATTTAAAGACCGATATGATGCAAGAAGGATCAACGTGAGATTTTCCCTAATTCAGAGACTAATAGTCATTTATCCTTGTTTCAAGAAGGATCAACGTGAGATTTTTCCTAATTCAGAGACTAATAGTCATTTATCCTTGTTTCTAAGGTCAACTTGTTGAGATAAAATAAATTTATACGTTTGTATGCACTTATTGGGAAAGAAAGCCCTGAGCATATCTTGAAGATATTTCTAGTATTTAAAACTATTATATTCAAAACATAAAATTGGGCTAAAATCTGGAAGACTACTATAATTTACACGACGGGGCAAAACATATATAACGGTCAAAAACTCAAAAAGTATTATGTAACTCCAGCTCCTAACAAGCAAAAATGGGCCTGGCATTATCCCTAACCTAATGCAATCGCATATTATCACACTCTTCTACTGAATATATGCAAACCAATTCAAGCATTAACTCTCAAATTCTCTGGAACTTCATTTTGTGCTCGTCCAAGACGGCCATGTGCTTCCTCTTCTTGGACAACTTGGTTGGATTTTGAAACCCATTCTCCTCGGTGACGAAATGGGCAGCCGTCTTGGCTCGTAACTCTTCAAATGATTCATTCTCTTTAGCTCTTTCTATGATCTAAAGTTCAACGGAAGCCCAGTATAGCTGTTAAATATAGGACAAAGGAGTCTCACCCAGTTAATAATGCAATTATTAATGACTTACCATATGGCGACCATACAGATGGGTGCTCGAAAGTTCTTGAAGGGCATTTTGTGCCTCTTGCTTTGAGAAGAACTCCACAAATCCATAGCCTCTGTGATTCTGACTACCCGGTTGCACTGGCATTCTTATGCTTTTAATCTGGCACACAATAACAGGAAATCTACGAGTCATTCGGGAAAAGAAATATACAGCAATGCAACAGCTAAAAAGTTCCTTATCACAAGTTGCCAATCTTATTACTGGCATTTCAATTGCTGCATGAGTTTTCAAGGGGGGAAAAAAATCGTTTATATTCTTAAACTGCTCTTTTCTCTGCCAAAAAGTACAAGGCAGGTCATTCATCGCTCCCACTCTTCAACTTCAAACTTAATACAGTTGACCAACAAGTTTTAAAAGTGGTGTTCTTACTCGAACTTTTACATGCCATGCACAACAAACACTGACAACTCCCTGTCCGTGCCCTGATTTATATTCAATTTGCTAAAACGACATAGGAAAAATACATTTGAAAGACAATATCATATTTTAAAAGCAAGGTAAAGGATAGAGGAAAGCTTGTATGCAAAATCATATAATCTATTCAAACTTTTAACCATTCAAAAAAGAAAGATAAAATGATAAAGATATATGAGAAAACGTAACCATGAGAATGTATTTAAGCATGGAAATATGGATAAAAGGAAAGCTTCATGGAGACTTTGACCAGAGTACTCGTCTTTCCCATTTCCAACATTTAGTTTTTCTTATCTCATGTACAATACACGTTTTAACAAAGTGCATGATACCAATTTACTGCAGCAATCTAAATCTTTTTCTGGCCACAAGGATTTACTTGACTCAGACTTATCTTATAATAATAAAGTAATCAAAATTCACTATCACCTGGCCAAATGGACTAAACAGCTGCCTGAGATCTTTCTTTGTTGCCTCAAAAGCTAAATTTTTTATAGCCAACTTTGTGGAGCTTTCGTTCTCAATTTTTTTCGGTGTCTGTTCACCTTTCTTGGCATGCGAGAGCTGCAATATGAGAGCATGTCCTTCCAAAATGGTTCCCTAGAAAATGATCAACATATGAGGTTTAAGACAAATTTCTGAAGCCGCTATCTGTGAGGAGGCAAAACGTGCTTTACCTGTAAATCTTTCAACACATTTGTCGCTGTCTCCATGGAGTCAAATTCCATAAAACCATAACCCATTGAAACATTCTTTCCATTTTTCACGTGCTTCTTTACCTGCAGTGAAAGGACAACACTCACAACACAAGAAAAAGAATTTCTTAACGATTAAGGTTCAAGAGGGACAGGTTATTACCTTGACATTTAAAATTGATCCCTTCTTCATGTGATTGCTAAAATGCTTTTTCAAACTCTCATCAGAGGTCTTAAAATTCAGATTCTTAACAAAGAGAGATCGTGACTGGAAAATGTAACACATAAAAGAACAAAATAAGCCAATAGTAGATGCACTGCTGCAGAGTTGCAGAAATTCCAACAGAATACATGCATAATCATAAAAAAATAAAGCAATAAATACAGAGAGAGAGAGAGAGAGAGAGAGTTGCAGAAATTCCAACAGAGTACATGCATAATTATAAAAAAATAAAGCGATAAACACAGAGAGAGAGAGAGAGAGAGAGAGCAAAGGAGGAATGATACACAGAATTCGCTACTAATCAAGTCTACTACCAAAATTAAGATCTGAAAGAGTTGCAAGCCCAGTCAAATGGACCAGAGAAGCAAGCATCACATATGATGACCGCAAAGAAGGAATGATAAACAGAATTTGCTACTAGTCGTGTCTACTATCAAAATTACGATGTGAAAGAGTTGCAAGCCCCTATCAAATGGACCAAAGAAGCAAGCATGACATATGACATACTCAAAGCATAACTATGGCAAACAAATATGTAAGAATGGAGAGAGAAATGCAGTGAAAATTAAAATGTCACCTCAACTCTATCAGGATCAGCATCCACATCTGATATTCCTTCCACATGTTGCTCTAAGATAGCCCTCTTGACATCACGCTCACCAACAACAGCATTACACTTTTCATTGCCCTCGGATGTAGGACTAAGAATATTAGCTGGAGCCCATTCCAGATATAATGGAGCATCCCTATGTTGCCGGAAGAAAAAAAGAGAGAAAATTATTGACGCAGATAAGACTAAATATATGCAAATAAATAATAGTAAAAAAATGATAGAAATTTAAAAAATTCAAGCCAACACAACCAAGACAAGATGTGAGGTGAATGTGAGAATGTTAGTTGTGTGTTCATGTGTCTTTGTTTTGCAAGTTTGTGTGAGAGGACAGCTGAGCTTTTACTAACAGATTTATCTCGAGTTACGAACCAACAAGCACTGAAACCTAAACTTCTCCTATTCACAAACATAGGTATGAATTATGACCTTTCTCATGTTCCAGCCAGCAAAAGATACATAGTAATTCCCATAACAACAATAAAATACATATACTATACTATCAAAATACACAGCCACATACGCTTACAGCAAGATCTGAAAATAAAATGTAAACCTGTAATTCCTATTGAGTGAAAGCAAATCTCAACTAAAAGAAAAGTTATTTAAACTTTCTTTTCAAACAATTGCAATATTTCGTTAATCACAAGTAACGCTGTTATCAGAAAACGAGACAGAGGAACAACTGAGTTCCTTCCTTTGAACAGTTCAGAATAATCTACAACAATATAAATGTCTTCCTAAAAAAAGAAGGAAAGAAATACAAGGGGGTGACTGAATTCTTCTCCTAAAGAGAGGCAAAATAAGGGGAAAAAATAAAATGAAGAAAATAAAATACAATCGGAAATAAGTAAAGAATCAGATCATGAAAATCTCGTAAGAAAATTAATCTAAAAAGTTGACCATTACGAGTCTGACTTTTCAACAGTTATCTTGAAACAAAAATAAAAATGGACGTGCAAGGAGGCTGCATAAAATAGTGACCATCTGCAGATCGTGAGTAAAGCTTTAATGAATAACCCATGCTGAAAGCAAACATGAACTTACTTGTAACGTTTGTATGCTAATCCTTTAAAAGCCGCACGAGCTTCAGCAGGTTCAAGAAAAATAACCTAATAACATCATCCAAAAAACGTACAAAAAAAAAGGAATCAGGTAAAAACCCAGTCAAAACACAGCACAGTTAATTACTACCAAGACATTTACTGTTTTTCATTGTGGGTCCTAAGACAGACCCTGGGTTTCTCCTCTTTTTGTGTCTTTTATTTATTGAGCCAATAGCTTCTGTTTCTTATTGCAGAAACAGCACAAGCCAAGTTAATACAAATCTACTAGAAAGGAAACATGAACTAAGTAAATCCTGTAAATCCTGCCACAGTGGCGCGTGCTATTAAGCCATGTTCTTCAACAATGCAAAACGACAACCTGAGACTACATTGATATTAACTCTGCCACTCTCGAAAATGATATATAAACTCACTCCTACTCATCCACCTTCAGTTTTCTTCAAACTTAACATGTTAATCAGATATACATGAATTGGACTGTTGATGATAATTGCAAAACAACTTTTTTATGCAGGGGCCTATATACCAACTCTGAAAATAATAAATAAGGTTAGCCAATGAAATGTTAATGAATTGCACGCTCGTTTAGTCTAACATCCTTTTAAATCATGAAGACAAAAATTTCCAAATGAGAAAAATAAATTAAAGAAAGCATTTGGAAACAAATAACAAGAAGACAGTAAAATTTGTACAATATAGATCATCTAGAAAAATGGACATGATGGAAGACATTAATGATTTTCCAATGGAACACAAGAATCCTTACCAAGGCCATTGTCTTTGTCGGAGGAAGAATGACCTTGTCCAAACTCCCATATTTACCAAACATCTTAGCCAGCTCACTATCAGAAGATCCATATGGCAAGTTCTTCACTAACAAAACATGGTTGCTTCTTTTCATACCAGCAGTTCTCCCAGTAGCAAAGTCCTCCAAAGATTCTACATTTACTCCAGCAATTTTAAGAGCCTTTTTTGTCTCTTTAATCACTCGAGTTTCTCCAAGAGCTAGACGTACAGCAAGATCATCAGCCTCTGTGTCAAGTAAATCACCCTTACTCACACCATATGTCCTAGCAATATTCTCAGCAATCTATCAAGATACAAGCGAAAATTGGAAATGAGGGGCTAGTTAACATATGTGTATATATATATTCAATCTAACATCAGTACCAAGTCAGCAAAGCAGAGCAGAACTTAATATGACTGGTTGTCTGGTATTGCCATAACCAGTAGCAAGACAAAAAACCTTCATACTTCCCTCCCCACACCCAGCCTAAACCCACCCCCCAACAACAACCCCCAAACCGAAAAAAATAAAACCACCTCCATACTCGATTAGTAGCAGCTCAGCAGAGTAAAAGAGATTTAAAATGACTGGTACTACCATGACCACTAAAGATTTAAGATAAAAACAGGAAAAAATATTTTAAAAAAAATTGTTATGAAGGGGGGAAAAGTTATATAAGTGGGAAAAAAAATATAAGGCATGACTTAAACTAATAATCTAAGATAAAGATTCTGTCAGAAAAAAGTCTACATATAATATTTTTCACTGTAAATTCAAAGAGAGCAAAAGATTACTGAAACCATTTGCATATGACCAGGCATATAATTCTGTTAAACATACAGCATCAGGGCGCATAAACAAAGTATTCCATGCTTTTGTGTCTCCACTAGCTTCTAATGCCTTCCTTTCTTCCTCCCTTCGTTGCTTAAAAGTCTTTGAACCTTGACTTGCCACAGCATCAGGCCTACAGAAAAAGCAAATGTCAAATCCATGCCTGCAGAGGTTTCAGAAAGCTGAGCCCCACTTGAATAGAACAGTACATATGAAATAAACGTTCTAACTAAGTGAAAATGATAAGAGGGAAAAGGATATTCAGAAAGCTTACTCTAGCTTCTCTGATGAAAGTCTGTGTTTTGCCGGCATAACATGCAAAAGTCTTCCTTGGAAAATTGAATTGTCTAATTCCTCCAATGCTCTTCACCCCAAAAAAAAAAAAGTAAATAAATAAAAATCCATGATTTGGAGAAAAGAAAAGCAACATATTTGTATATCACCATGGTCCATAAAAGCATGCATGTCTCAGCAAACAAACAAAGAGAACATGAACATCGTAAAGGCATAATTGAATGACTAACAAGAAAGAGTAACTTATCCTTTCTAAGCAAGAATAACAAAGAGCATGAGATAATACGGTGAACAAAAACCTAGATTAATAACAAGAACTAAAGACCTCCATTCAATTTGTCAAGATATAGAAAAAAAATTATAGTGCTTTGTACAGAAATTTTCCCCTCTGATTAATTATGAGGAGTTCTAGAGCAAAAAGATAGACAAAGAAGGAATCCATCCACCTGATGCACGCCTTACACCAAAAAATTAAGAAACTTTTCCAAGTTTTACCCTCAGCATTTGAACTTTAACAGCCTGTATTCTATCCGAGGACCAGTAATCGGAAGGTCTCAACGTGAATAAGAAGCTTAAAATTCTAATCAATAAATTGGAGGAGAGAAATCATGCAAGATATCTTGAATTTTCTTGACGGTGTTGAAGTTGATGCATTTGATCATAGTGATTCAAAGAATAGTAGAAGAAAACGAATTAAGCTTTTAAGTACAAAGATGTACCTAGCAGCAAACTCCGGATGTGTATAGTTAACAAAAGCAAATCCCTTGGGACGTTTGGTATCTTTATCAATGACAAGATGAACTCCTGAGACTGTCCCAAATTTGTTAAACAGCTCCTCTAGCTCCTCTTCACTGATTAAGGAAATAGTTTTGTGAAAACAGACATTATACATAGTTATTTAAAAGGCTAACAGAACTTTTATATGTAATATTTATCATTACTAGTAGGTAGACAAGTTAATTAATTTTACTTCATCTGCTAAAAAGGGTATATGTTGTAAAGGAAAAGGATGAGTACGTTGCAGTATATGGAAGATTACGGACAAAAAGACGACCGGTCTCAATTACTTCTTTATCATATTGGCCATGCATGCCACCAGCAGAATCTTCCTTTGAACCTTCCTCTTGATCTTCTTTTCTGGAAACATCTGTATCAAGAGTATTAAATAGTCCTTTTGGAACCTGTTCTTGAACATCCTTCCCTCTCAAGCTTTCTTTAGATGAACCATTCTCATCCTCATCCTCATCACCATCACCATCATCATCACTGCTATCTGAATCAGACCAGTTCTTCTTAACCCTGCTCTTTAAGTAATCCGTATCTGAAATGAGATCATCATGGGCAGGACTTTGTGAATTGTCAGCTGCTTGCTTGTCTGATGATCCATCTTCCATCTCGCCATCTTCGTCCGACTCTGAGTGTACTGTAGCATTTTCCTCTACGCTTTCCTTATTTGTTGGAGTTTTCTTCTCTCTAACTTTACCATCACGGTCAGCTGCAGAAGCTATCAATGTGTCATTTGCCCACAATTTTGATTTAACTCTTGGCTGCATAACCTGAAGAAATTCTAGGACTTGAGGGTCCATATTATTGCTGTCCTCTCTCAGATTTTTTTTCTCTCTTTCTGATCCCACGAGGGTTGAATTTTTAGGATCAGCAACTTTCTTCCCATCTTTAGTTGGTTTGTCTTCCTTTTTCAAAGAATAACGACTCCAAGGGCGAGGAATGCTTGGATCACCAACTTTATGAGCAATCTGGAAGTGAGTAAGAATCCTTCAATCAAAGTTCATGCTAAATAGTCTTGCATGTTTAGCACCCATGTTTCATAGTTTAAGGTATTTAAACTTAAGGTAATTAAATGGAATAAAACCATATCAGATAAATATCATTCTTCTTCCCTGTGTGCTAATATATGCTCTTGGCCATTTGACACTCAGTTACTATGCCAAAATAGAAAGAGTCAAACCAAGCTCATATTCTGTCCAGAAAATGAGGATACTTGCCAAGTGTGAATGTGGATTGTGTCATCAAGTAAATCAAACTAACAAATAAAATCAATGGTTTTGTATATTTGTTCATTTCCGCTCCAAATGTACAACAACGTTGCACAAAGTAAAGTCCAAAAAGAGCAAGTGAGACACTTCTATCTTCTCTCCAACCTACCAAAGAACCATATGCCTCGAATCGAACTTTAAATCCATTACACTGAATGTGAATATAAAAGGTGAAAGTATATCTGAAACTTTAAGTACACTCCATTCAATAACTTTAAATGCATAGAAATACAGTAAGAATATCATACTAAGTGGAATAGCCAGTCCATAAATTAAAGACAAAGCAGAACAATGAACAAATATATCTCGAATCAGCATGTGCTTCAGAAGGAAATGTAGAAAAAGGGTTTGCAATTCACATTAAACTACAACAGATTCCGAACATGCCACCACCGATGCATTTGAAAATTTTGCTTGACAAATGACCCAAATTATTATGATCATTTTCTTCTTCTTATTGTCAAGTTTAAAATAACCGTTCAAGTTTGCATATAGATTCAAACTCTTATGACGTAACTCATTCTACACAAATATAATATAGCAATATAGCATGACTAACAGTAGATTCGGTTATACAGAAATGTAAAACACCAAAATTGAAATGAAAAGTCTAAAAGTGGGAAAGAAATATAGAAGAAAGTAAACCTCACACGATATCCTAAAAGTATCAACATAGGATTTGTTGAAGTGTCTAATAGCTTCTTCGGCTTCATGCTCCGTCCGGTACCCGATGAAAGCAAATTGTCTACTTTTTCCATCCCTAAAAAAACATATAAATTAAGCAACGAATCATAATAACAACAATTAACAGTAAAGTGTCTGAAAAATGGGGCAAAATACTTGGTGCGCATGAGCTTTGCATCTGTAATTTCTCCTTTCTTAGAAAATAACTCTCGGAGATGATCTTCCGCCACGTATTTCGGCAAATTCTTCACACATATCCTCGACCTGCATAACCCCCAAATCACAAATTACCAAAATTTCAAATATATATATATATATCATTCTTGATTATGAAAATTTTGTCCTCATTTTCCAGAAAAATGGGAAAAAGTCCATACAAATGCTTGAAAAAAATAAATAATTATAATCAACTGAGGTTCCATAATTCACTCTCAACAATTTCCAACAACTATATAGTATATAAACCATAGAAGACTAAGAACATAAGCTTCTTAGAAAAGCTAAACTCAAAAACCATCAAAATTGGTAAAAAGACTTCATAAAGCTTTTTAATTGTTATTTCAGAAACGAGTTTCGAGTTTTCTCATAAGCCAAAACCAGACGAAACTAGTAAATTTATTATTTAAAGAAAAAAAAAACTGAAATTGAAACAGAAACAGACAATAGAATAGATACACTCACATTCTTCTTTTCTTTTTAACTGGAAAACAAGAAGAATAGATACGCAGAGTGCTCAGCTACGGCGCCGTTTTGATAGGGTTTAGAGAATACTACTCTGCTAACGGTGCAGTGTGGGAGAGAAGGCGGAGAGTAACGGCGGCCAGGGTAGGATATGAACCTGTTGAAGTCGGTCTAACAAAGTCCCAACTCTCCCCTTTATTTTCTCTCTCTCTCTTTTTTTTTTTTTTTATAATATAGAATATGACTTGGGTACCAGGTGCACCTCACGTGAGCTCATTTCAATGTACAATATGACGTGTTAATGTTAGATGGTTCTAACAAATAGCTTTATGCTCTGCGTTAAGAATTTGTTGTTTCTTTTCTTTAATACACTTAATTTTCTGTTATCTATAAACATGGGATTTCAGATGTTCAAATTTTAACTATTTCTGTTCTTTTCTGTCTCGATTGCAGCTCTTCAATGAGTAATATTTGAGTTTTGGAGTATTCATATTTTTTCACTTTCAAAGGCTATAACTTTATGATCTAAGTTCAGAGTTTGTTGTTTCTCGTTTTTACTATTCTTAATTTTCAGTTATCTTTATACACGGGAATTCATATGTTGAAATTTTAACTATTTCTATTCTTTTTTGTCTCAATTTTAGAGCTTCAACGAGTAATATTTGAGTTTTGTGGTCTTCATATTTTTTCGCTTTCAAAAGCTATAACGTTATGCTCTGAGTTCCGAATTTGTTGTTTCTCTTTTTTATTACTCTTAATTTCTGTTATCTATAAATACAGGATTTCAGATGTTCAAATTTTAACTAATTCTATTCTTTTTTGCCTCAATTTTATAGATTCAATGAGTAATATTTGAGTTTTAGGACCGCTCATTATTCTAAAAATAAATATGAAATATATAAATGAACAAAAACATGAGACAAAGCTCATTTTGTAAAAAAAAAAATAAATAAACAAATAAATGTCCACATATACGTATGAATTAAATCAAATTACCAAAAATCACAAGCGCATTAAAGAAAAAACAAGCCAGTGGTCCCTCAATCTCAATCAATCGTGTTGTTAAGCATCAATTAGTCCCTACCTTATTTGGTACATAGAACTAGGATTAGGATTGAGATTATTTATCTTATATCTATATTTGATGCCAACCTAAAATTAGGATAAATAATCATAACCCTAAAATAGTTTCATATAAATGGGATAATTTATCTCATTCAAAAATGTGAGATTAATAATCTCACACTTAAAACTGGTGGGACCCACATCTATTCCAAATTCTAAAATTAGTGGATCCTATATTATGAATATTTTTTGGGGATGATTACGGTAGGGGCGTCCCTACGTAGGGTCATGCCTTAATTATCGTTGGATGGGAATCTGTGGGGAATAACGGGAATCTGTAGAGAATCTATTTATATACAGATTTCCATCCAACGGTGAATAGACAGGGCCCTACGTAGGGGCGCCCCTACTGTAGACGCGCCCTTTTTTTTTTACATTTTTAAGATTTAAACTAATCTAAAATAAACATATTGCACATCCAATGAAAAGTGGGTTCCAAATTGTAATAATAATCATAATCTAATCCAATATTACAGTAAAAATGGAATAGTATTAAGTTTAGGATAATACTAAGTGTAAATTTAAATACCAACACATGTGGCATGTGAGTTGGCAATATTCAATTGGTGAATATGATTAATTTATTTGTGGTAAATTTTAATACACCAATTAAATTGTACTAACTCATATGCCACATGTATTGGTATTAAAAATTTGGTATAAATTTTAGTACACCTAGTATTATCCTTAAGTTTATCCAATCTAATCCATTACAGCTCAATTTAATGCTATAATTCAATCCCAGTTGTGCATACCAAATGCGCACTAAAAAGACCTATTTATGCCACCCACTCTAAAACTCCATCCAAAAAACCAAACTATAATATTCCCACAATAGGAAAAAAAAAGGGGGGCTTTATAGAAATGTGACCAAATTTTAGGTCCAATTTCAGTAAATGTCCTTTTGTCAAATGTTATAGCAAAATGTCTAGTATATAAGCTTATATACTAAGTATAAAATTTTATATACTAAGTATAAAAAATTATATACCCAGTGCATTTCAGTACAGTAACTAAAATTGGTAGATATGTGTATCTATCAAGTGTAAAAATATATGTACCTAGACATTTAGCTATAAAATTTTAAAAATGGACATCTATTTAATCAAATTTAAAATTTTGGTCATCCACCTAAATTTCTCAAAAAAAAAAAATAAATAAATAAAGTAAACGCGGGGAGGAGAGAAGGCCTTAACTTAAGCCCTCAACTTTTTTCTTCTTTTAAAAAAAATTATAACCAATTAATAATCTGATATTAAAATATAGGAATTCCTTACTCTCCATTGTCTCCAAACATAATTAAATTAGATTTTTCTTTTTTTGTTTGGTTAAATCCTATATGGTAAGCCAGCGGTGTAAGTTTACTACACTCGGGACGGAAACTCAAGTCTCAACTCTCAGTAATCTGTCTTGTTATTTTGGTTATTTTTATTGTTAATCGATTTGAAATAATTCCAATATTTCAAGAAAAAAATGAAATAATTCTAAAAAAAATTATCACAGAGTTTTCTTTTTTTTTTTAAAAAAAAAAAAGTATATATCCTAGAGTTTTCCTTTTTTTCTTTTGGAAGGATATATCCTATAGTTTTAAACATTATAGTTTTAGACTTTTAGTTTATAGTTTTAGACTTTTAGTTATTACATGGATTTTATTAAAGCTCCCTTTGGAATATATTTTTGGGGAAAATTTTGTGAGGAAAAAATCAAGAAAACAAAAAGAAGAAAATATTTTTCTAAAATTTTTTGAAACTTTAGTTTGGAACTTCTCTCTTTACAAGTTAATTTGTCAATATTTCATATACTAAAAATGACACGTTATTAACACGAAGGGTTGCTGATTAATTTAGAGAAACATTGTGAAGTAGGTATCTAAAAAATTGGAAATGGTTAAATCTATATTGAAATGGTTAGGTAGTTTTCTTTTGCACAATCATATCTCCCCATAAAAACGACTCATCAAATAATTAAGAGTAATAAAAAAGAGAAACAAGAAATTCTGAACTCAGAGCATAAAGTTATAGCCTTTGAAAGCGAAAAAATATGAATACCCCAAAATTCAAATATTACTCATTAAAGCTCTGCAATCGAGTCAGAAAAGAACAGAAATAGTTAAAATTTCAACATCAGAAATCGCGTGTGTATAGATAACAGAAAATTAAGTGTATTAAAAAATACAAACAACAAATTCTTAACTCATAGCATAAAGCTATAGTCTTGATTATTGGTATGTATTGTATTTTAATCCATGTTTTGAGGAAAGTGTGTTCGATCTAATGGTTAAACAAGAGAGTTTTTTCGGCTGGAAAATTATCTTTCTTCAAAATCCTTTAATTAATTTGTCTTTGATGATTTAATTGTGGCTAAAAGTATTTCCATGCTCAAGAGAGATTCATTACGGGTTACAAAGGCATTATATGCGTTTGTATGGGGTGAAGATGATCCTATGAGTTTACATGTGAATTTTTCTTCCTTGCCTTCTTGTGTGTTTTCTTGAAGCAATTATGATTTTAAATTATGCATATCTACACGACAGACTCTTATGCACATGAATAGTTATATAGAAAATTAAACACCTTTGTCTTATATGTACATGTACACAAATAATTTTCGTAAGCCATTTTTATAGCGATATCTTTATATCATGAAATTAGATGAATAGGTTTCAAGTTTACGTTTCAGGCTATAACTTTATTGTAACTACTATTTTAACCCATAATTCTTGCTACTAATATTAATTTATGTATTTACACATTTTTTGAGATTTTAGTTCCTGCAAATTCTTCTTACTTTAAAGAACTTTGGGAATTTCAGTTTGTGAAATAATTTTTATATATTCCATTTTTATATTATGATTTGTTATTATGTGTGTCTCATAATATATATGTTTTATTTGGCGTAATGTGGAATATTGATTTTGGGCGTCTAAAGCTCAATTCAATGCCCTTAAACTAAATAGGAGTAATAATTTGATGTCGATCCTTTGATGCAAAAATGCATTTGGATGCAAACAAGCTGGGTGAGACTATTATGGAAGAAAATAAGGCATTGACCCAAAGTATATAGAAGATTATGATACTTTGAGGTACTATTTGAGTGAGATCGCCACTACAAGAAATAAGCTTTTTGATAACACTTGAAAAGTGCTATCGTTGACATTTATAACACTTTTAAAAATGCTATGTCAGTCACTGTTATAAAAAATCTAGACTTTTTATAACACTTTTTCAATGTTATCTCCAATGCTATTGTAAATTATTTCATAGCATTTTTTCTTTGTTATAAAAAAACATAAATTACATTTTTTTTAGTGCTGCAATTTGATTGAGGACAAGGTATTACGAACTCTATTATAGTATTTTTTAATTGCTATTTTAAATAGTATAGAAAAGGTTTTTATAACATTTTTAAACTGCAATGAGAAATCATTATCATGTCACAATAATATTACTACAATATTTAACCATTTTGACAATATTCATAAAGCTAATTACAGTTTGCCAAATATAAATTATGCATTAACCCAACAAGAGCTAATACATATTGATATTTTCTACAACTTATTAATTAAGTCCATAGGAAAGCATCAACTATATTTCATGTCCCAGAAAAAGGCATTGAAGCCAATAGCATATAAGTACTTCAACATGTCCCAACAAAGGCATGCATACCAGTAAAATATAACTTCAACATGTCCCAACAAATTGGCAAGTATGCCAACAAAATATAAAGACTTCAACATGTCCCAATTACAAAGGCATGTGTGCCAACAAAATATAACTGCTTCAAAAGCGTGCCAACAAAATTCTTTGATAATATCATTAGGTGACCGTCCATAAGGCTTCCCTCGCGCAACAGAACATCATTTTCTAGATAGACAATAATACAAAATTAGGTCTTTTAATTAGCAAGCATTGATGAATCAAATAAAACATGATAAACTAGCATAAAAACAAAACTATTGGATCTTCCAAAAAAAAACATACAGAAAGAAACGTACACAAATCAGTTAATCATAATAATTTTTTGTACAATGGTAGACTTGAAACTGGAAATCGATTGGTGGTTCTATAATCTACTTCTGTAGGTTAGGTATGAACCAAATATCTTTTTATGCTTCTTTTGTTTGGTATAATGAAAGAGAAAACAAACGTAAGTTTAAAAACTATGTATGTTTTCATATTAATGCAAATAAACCTACACATTACAAAAAAAACTCACTCGCTAATTTGACCAACACACAAAGCAAATTAATCTGCTACTTACACAATAAAAAAATTAAAATAAATTGGTCACGACTCAAAAAAAAATAATAATAATCTGCTCTCTAACTCCAAAGCACCATAAAAAAATGTCAATTAATTGCCACTCATTGCTTGAGCGCACTCTACGTGGAGATCAATTCAGATTGTCAAGAAACAAGAAAGACAAAAGAAAATTCTTACATATTATGTGAGGGACCCAAACTTTGAATACAACTTGTGAACTATTAGTCATGGCCAACAGCGAAAGTGTTAAGTTAAAAAAATAGTTAAAAACCAGTAAAATCTCATAAAAAAGCTAGATTTAGCAAAATCCAATAAATAAAAACTAAGATTCTCAACACAAGTTTAGACCAAATAAAAATATCACAAGTTGCCCCAAATTTAGGACTGTCTAGCTTAGTCCATAGAGACACCTGCAGGGCTAGTAAAAGAATACTAGCAGAATATCAAAAAATCCATCTGTACATGCCAATTTATGATGAATTACATATAAGCTATTTTGCCTAATGAAGCAATCAGTGTCAAAATGATTTTCCTTTTCAAGAAACTCTTACCAATTAAATACTCATCACATATTATATCATAAATGAGTTAAAGATAAAGCATATCCAAGATAATCCAATTCAAAAAAATCAATCACTTAACCTTAATTATCAATATAAATAATATATATATTAATTCGACCAAAATTCTTGTCTTTTTCTGATCAATTTATTATTTTATAAACTTCTTCACATTTTTTGGATCAAGTTTCCATACTCAGATCTTGAAATATACGTAAATATAATAATAATATACCCAATTTACTAACTGCAGATGTAAATAATAACCAGGTTGTACTCTGTTATGCCCAAATTTCAATGAAGAAAAATGAAACCCAAAAAAAAAAAAAAAAACTATGAACTGAAGGAGGTAGAAATCTATAAATCCAAGCTAAGTCACGACCTGGAAAGTAATGAAACTCAGGACTTTAGGTTAACCTAAAGACAACTAAGCAAGACTAGATTAGTTGCAGTAATAAGATATTGGACAACTATAATTAAAGCTGCAGCAAGAAAATATTATAAACCAGAAAAGATAGAACTATGATTAATTGGATCAAAAGGATTATATATGCTTTTTATTAACTATTAAGAAAATGTCCATTAAGAGTAGTTTAAGAGAAACAAAGTCAAGAATAGCTCCTCATTGTTAATATACACATGTATTACATACTACAACAGATTTCTATTGGGGACAAAACAATCGATATTAAACACTCCCTACCTCTTGATAAGCAAACTAAATAAGATGTATGTCATGCTCAAAATGTAAACACAAAATAGAGACAACTGAAACACCACATTCATAGAAGCCAAAAATCAGAAACTAACAGAGTGTTCCAAATAATTCCATCTTAAGGGAAAATAAAATCAGAACATTAATCAAAAATCGAGTCTTCTAATTGTAGGCTTCCTTTTTAAACTTACAGATCAGGATTCACTAATCATGCATAATTAAATATTTTGACTAAAAAATTCGAAAAAAAATCAAAATAAGAGAAAAAGTTAATCGTTACGTACCTTGGGCACGCACCAGCATGCTCTGAAATTCCATAATGTGCCCTCTGGTAGTAAAACTCAGTATGTATGATAGTATGAGCCAAAGAATCGAAATATGATAATATAACTTGAGTTAATTTATTTTCAACTTATAATAATAGGTTAGACGACTAAAGAAATTAGAAATATCTAAGTCTTTAGCTACAAAAGAAATGTACAAATCTGAAATGCACTTATCTCAGTTGAAAAGGAGAGAAACAAAAATAATAAAAAACTGAAATATGAAATAACCATATATATTTGCTGAATTCGGTTGCCAGCTCTATGAAGGTTTTTCCCTTTAATCAAAACAAGAACATTCAATTTTAGAACCCATTTTATCAAATCTCCAAAGAGCTAACCATCAAAATATACATACTAAGTCCAAAATCAGTGCCTAAAGCCAGACAACATCAAAAATCAAAGATCAAAGAACAAAGATTATAACTAGATCAAAAGAGGGGGTTAAGCCACCTTGAGACTGGTGGGTAGGGTCTACGTGAAATTCGAAGGACCGGGTGAGCTTGGTGCCTCCTATGGGTTTGTACTTGCTTTGAATAAGCTGATTGCTTCGAGTGGATCTTGGTCAAGCAAGAAAATAGAGTTGGAGGTTCCTCCAACCAAAAGCAAACACATTTTCCTATCAATTAGTAGGAATTACCTGGGACTAAAATTGGTACTTTACAACATATATTTAATCCTTTTGATCATTAGAACCTGATATGCAATCTTTTGATCAATTTTGTGCAAGTCTTATTTTTTTGAATAAAAGAGAAAACTGTTTCTTGCGGTTTCAATATAATATTCAAAAGTATTACATAACAGAATTTCAACATACACAAATAACTATTATTTTTCTGTTTCCATGACTAGTACTCTATCTAATATCTTACCAATTTCTCTAGAATGGTGAAGACTATGCACTAAGAAATAAATAAGAGTACAAATAATATATTTGTAATAAGAAGGATAAACTCTATTGGGAAACATTGTATCTTTCTTACCAACCTTTGCACATAGATTCCGCAATGTCCAAAATAAACTCGAACCTACAATGGAAGTTGAAAAAATAAATTTTGCACAATACAAAGATAAAACCTCAAACTTGTCTTACAAAGTTTTCAGATTTCACCATTGGAGGTCCGCGTAGGCACATTATAGCCATTATAATGAAATAGGACCTTCTCAGACTAGGCTTGTATTACAATGTTTCGTCACTTCAGCCACCATAGGATCATGCTAAACCTTACAAGTACTATCCTCAGGGATATGGAAACCAAATAATAATCATTCAAATAGGGGTGCACACAGAAATAAATTCAAATAAAGAAACTGAAATAAACCATATATGCAACGATTCATATACAAGAAACACATTGCATTCTAATATGAAATCTATATGATTCTAGGAGCTATATACTAAACTTGTGCTAGCTGTCTACCAAAGCATGTAGATTTCTACTAGTTTTCATGACTTGATAAGGAAAGCATGACTCAAGCAATTAGTAGCCTAATAATTGCCGCTACGATTCCAAGCATTTTACGTGTCTAAATTGCTAATAATAGCCTAATTAGTATTATCAAAGTCCTGGGGATTTAGCCAACACTGCCCCACGCTTTAATGTAATACTATTATACTAATAGCCTCCTCATTTTTTACTACAGGGATATATTATTCCTTAACATGATTGTGTAATTCAAAAATGCATATTTTCTGATTATTTCCTCGTTTTTCCTTTCTGTAAAATTTTATTCCCTTGTTTATTCTTTTAATGAATAAATTTTGAGAGGAATGATTCTGAAAAAGAAAAACCCATTTACTTATAAACTCAGACGAAAGGCAAGGGCTAAGTTGAGTAAAAGCCTTTGAAAAGAATCCGATTGCAGAGTGACAAACTCTCTACTAATATCAACTTCTGAAAACGAGTCAAAGCTACAAGTACAAAAAATGAAGAACTTAACACACATACACACACTAGAATGTATGGAGAGATAAAATAAATAAAAACCTAATACCCATTTTTACCAGAAAGTGAGGAAAAATGTAAAAGTTTGTACCTCATACTAAATATACATCATTGAGTTAGCCAGAAGATAGGGGTACTAAACATACATCATTGAATTAGCTAGAAAATATACAAATCCAATACCCATTATTAATCTTTTATTAAAAAATGAGTAAAAGGTAGCGCATAAAAGAACCCAGAATAAGTAACAACAAATTGACAAAAAAATGAGTTTAAAGCAGAGCATAAAAGAGCCCAGATGATGTACCAACAATATTCATATTTAGAAACGCCAAGTAGATATTAATAAGGCCATAAATGATAAACTACTTCTAGCAAGCATTAGAGAGAACAAGGGTTAGGGAATAATACCTGAGTAGATATCTGCAATGCTGAAACTCATAGAAGAATGTACAAGATCACTTCACCCAGTGGTAGAAACTGGCTTGATTGACATTTCACAAACTAATAAATCAAAGAAAGAATAAAAATAGAAGAAGTTGAAATTTGAAATAGAATTGAATTATTTAAAAACTCAAAGTAGAAGAAAGAGTAATGGACCTGTTCATGAATACTTAGGGCACGAAATTAGTAGAGCAAAGAAATTGGATTTAGAGAATAATTTAAAAAAATTTGGCTAATGAATGAAACCCCACCTACAAGATTAACGAGCAAAGAAACTAGTTAAGCCAAAAATCGTGATAAACAATGATTAACACAAAGGTCTCTAAGCAAGAAAAAATTGGAAAAAAGAAATCTCGATTTTGTTTTCAGTAATTTACCTTCTCACCGATGTTCACATGCTTAGGTCCACTCAATCAAGGTGGTTCTCCGGCGTGCCTAATCAGCCCGAAGTCACCTGGTTCTTCGCACAACTGACTTGCACGTCACCTGGGTTCTTCATGCTAGGAATGGCAAAGTTCTTGGCTAAGGATGGACCAGCTATGCTACGAGAGCAAATAGCCGCACATGGCCTTGTGAGACTTGAGAGGACATCCTTGTAAATCTCTAATTTTGGTTTGATAAAGATCAGGGAGTGTCAGAACCTAATTTGAAGACTGGCCTCTCAAGCAGATCTGGCCATGGGTAATGCCTGACTTCACGAGGTAGCATCTCGCCCATTGTTTGGCCTCTTGTGAGCTGGTCTCGTGAGAGGAAGCATCATGAGGAAGCATCGATCCCAATTAGTGAGACAAAAATCTGAAATTAACACCAAGAAAATTTAGGCTGAATTAGATTGAGATAAGAGAGACACAGTTTTGAACAATATACTTCAAAAACTTAGCGTTGACCCATCGAATTGAACCAGGGAGATTTTTTTTCCTATATTTATGAGAGAGCTTAGAGATTAGGAATTTAGTAAGAGAGATGAGAGAGAGTGAGACAGAACAAGAGACAGAACAAAAGGGGACTTGTTTCGTTTTAGCGTTCAAGCACTAAACTTTTGGAGGGAATTTTTTTTTTCTTTTTTTTGTTTTCGCGGGCGATGTGCCCCTCTCTACCGCCCCATATTTTTCCTATTTTTAATAAACTAACGTAACACTTTTTCTAAACTGTTATCAATGTAGTGTTATAAAAAGGTAATTATTGTTGTAGTATCTAAAGGCTGAATACATTGCTATTAAATGAACTTAGTGTCCTCTAATCACAGAAAATTGGTGTAAGGATAATGAGGCACATTTTTCATAATTTAAGGATTATAGTGACAAATTTTAAAATTTTAGGACAAATGAGAATTTTCTAGTAATATGATAAGAGAGAGAGAGAAATAGAAGGAAGAATAGATATAACGAATTAATGGATGGATTTAGGGCATTGTGGTTGTTTGGTTGGAAGACTTTTAGGAAAGAATGGATTAATTAGACAATAAATTTCATATTCTCAATTTAACTAGAGATGTAAAGTAGACCGACCCGACCCACATTTGATAGACTTACATAGGCTTCATGCCCAGTCCACATTTTATATAGGCCTAAGTGGGTCGTGCCTATGCGGGCCGAATATAAGCCAAAATGTAGGCCTAATTTTGTTATTGTTTTATACTTTAAAATATCGAATATGTGCTTTTGTGGGCTAAAATATGAGCCTAAAACTCATTTATATTCTTTTAAAATTTGAATAAATTGAAAATAAACAAAAATAAGTAAATAAATACTATTAAAAGTATATAAATGAAAATATTTAATTAAGATTTTTTAAAATTCTAATTAATAAATATATTTAAAATTATATATAAAATGACAAAATGTGGGCCGACAAAAATGTGGGTTGGGCCGGGCCTATAGGCATATTACTGTGGCCCAGCACGGCCTCTACTATATGTAACGGGCTAGCCCAGATCCATATTAATGTTGGTTGGGCTGAGCTAATACCGTGCTTTTTCTTCGGAATGTGAGTCGGCCCACAAAATCTGGTCCACATTGACATCTCTAAATTTAACCCATTTTAGTCCTCTCCAAATTAGAGAATTTTAGAAGTAATTTTCACAATCAAGTAGTAGAATCATTTTTAAATAACTAAAGTCTTTCCCTTCCTTCCATTTCTCCCTTATAACAAACAAATGGAAAAGATTTGGTCTTCTCTCATTCTTCTTATACCAAAATAATAGAAAAGTATTCTCATTCCTCCTTCATCTCCATTCTTTAAAAATATACTTTTCTTTCGTTCCTATCTTCCTTCCATTCTACAAAAATTAGCCTTAAGGACCAAAAGGATAATTAATCCTATATTTATCTTTTATTAGACATTAGAGTCTGGAACATAACGAGGACAATGTATTAGTAAGAACATTAGACCATAACAAAGCAATCATATCCCATTTGAGTTGAGCAATCCTCTTTTTAGGCTTCCATAGTTTGGGATCAATTTCATAAGGTTTATAATATAGAATTTATTAACATCAAATAGATAATATCTACATGCAATAGAGATTGTCCAAAATACATAATAAAAAGATTACTTTCTAAGGTATATTCCCAACATATTCTTTGTCAGTAGACCTTTGATCTTCATTTGCTAAAATTCATGATTGTGCAGAGAAGATGAATAAAGAATAGATGTAAAAGTATTTAAAGTATTTACTCTACAATAAAAACATGATTCTACGTTATTTGAAAAGCAACATGTATCTGACTTCCATAGTGGGGTCTTACCTGCAATATCACTTAAAAAG
Organism: Trema orientale; assembly: GCA_002914845.1. Lineage (NCBI taxonomy): Eukaryota > Viridiplantae > Streptophyta > Magnoliopsida > Rosales > Cannabaceae > Trema > Trema orientale. Next base: position 65,486 of record JXTC01000473.1, read on the forward strand.
TGAACTTAAAAGAGTCTATGACATCACTTTTTAAGCAACGTCGTAAACTCTTTCACGTCATTTTTTAAGTAAGGTAAAAACTGTTTTCCATAACTTTTTTTAAAATTAAAATTCATTTAAAAACCTAAATTTTACTCACAGAAACTTAATTATAGACAATACATAATACACATGTAGTGCCAGGATATGCACCTGAATTTCTAAAAATACGAATTCATATATATATCCATACATTAAAATCTAATTTAAATAAAGTTGCATGATAAACTAATAATGATGAAGTCCTACCATTAATTTAGAACAACTTCAGTGAATTTAGCAATTAACAATTCAAAAGATAACCTCAAGTGACATAATCAAGAAGCTCGACCACACATTCATCACATGTGCATTGATTTCTTTTTTTATATAGAAACTTTGTCTATTGAACTAAACATTTACAAAATTAAAATTGTTAGAATATGAAATTTTTACTTGAAATATTAAAAACTAAAATCAAATTTATACATAATTGGCATACACTTATAATGAGAAATGGTTTAATGTTAAGTCGTTTAATTTCATATATTTGCAAATATAGAAATCATATTTCTACACTTACTGGTTGTTTGGGACACTGTATATAAATTGAGAAAAATACATAATAAGTTATAATAAATACCAAATAATCAATATGTATAACAATAGTCTTTTTATGTACCTTGAGTTGTATATAAATTATGTCATATAGTCTATATCCATTTGACACTTTGGATGCATTATAAACTAATAATGTCCTTTTGATTGAAACATGGACAATTAAAAAGTATACATGTTAATATTAATTAGTGTAAGATATAATTTACAATAATAATTAACTATAAAAAACTTACTCTATCATTGTAGGGCACTGACGAACATTCAAGTTCAAAGGATGTAGAAAACAAATATGTTCTTTCGGTGGGTAAATGAAGCAACAACCAATGCTTATAACTTTGATAAAATCTAATTAGACTTTTTCTCGATGAAAATGAGGTCCTTTGAACCTCTTCACCATGCCAAATACATTGTTCAAAAGTACGTCAAATTCATTAAAAAATAAGTGTTCTTTTATCTTATTAGCACTAAATTTATTTAAATTTCCACATATAACACAATGACATATGATTATACTAGCTTCTTTTTTGCATTTTTCATACTGAACTCAAAAAAGTTCTCAACTCTCTTCCTATATTCGATCGATAATCTATCCGCTATAATCTACTTCTTATTCATTCTAAAACTTAAGAGGAACTAGGAAAAAAGTTAACATAAACTTAAACTAAGTTTATGAAACAAGAACAACTTAAACTAACAAAGATCAATTAATTATCAAATCTAACTAAATTGAGAATTTCAAAGAAAATTGGGTGGAGTCTCCCCTATTTCTGAATCCTAATCAATTTTTAGTAGGCGTTCTTGGCAAAATACACATTTTCCAAAATGTGTTTTAGGAAATACCTCTCTCTCTCAATAGTTTTTTGGTGATAGCCCCTTTTAAGTTTTAATTTTATTATAAAGACAAAAATACCCTTAACACTTATCCTATCAAGGGTCTATATCTAGCTGTATAGGGGATTCTAATTGCTAGACACCTTATCTAGTACCGTTCAATATCCTTGTCTAGTGCTCCTGATATCTTATTAGTGCTCAATATTTAAAGATTTTTTTTTTCATTTTTTTAATTGAGTTACTAGACATCTTGTCTTGCGCTCGATACTATATCTAGCGCTCTCGAACTTAAAGGTATATAAGTACTTTTGAACCTCTATGTTTTTTTTTTTTAAATGGATGTATTTACTTTATTGGGAGTGGTATATTTTCTAAAACTGACTATAAAATGGGTGCATTTAACCTAATTTCCCCTCTTTTTCTTAGCAAACAACAAATAATCAAAACAATATCAACACAAATAATCACACGTAATTATTTCATCTTTAATCACCATAATTATTTCTCCTTTACATCAAACTTTTTAATATCCATATACATAGCATAAAAATATTATTCTTTGATAAGAAAAATTTGAGAACGTACCTCAAATGATTAATTGGAATCTTCTACAATAATACCAAGCTTGAACTAAAACAAAATAACAATAAGAACTTACCAAATTGTAAAAGCAAATACTATCATACTAAAAGTAATAATAAGGGCGAATTAAAATTTTGATTGAAGATTAAAAAAAGGCATAAGAGAAATATACATATTAATTAGTAAACAACAATTTTGAGAATTTATATCTCAATACACGGAAAAGCTTCTACATATCACCAAATTATCAAACAAAATTTTAAATATTAGTAGAGTAAAAAAATTAAAATACCAAAATTAAAAATTATACTAAAAAAGCATATAAAACATGTAAATTTAAACTACTAATCAACAAATTGAACACTTTCAAGAGTGAAAAATTGCAATGTAGATCAACAAATTTAGCAAATTCAAAAATGAAAATTTTCAAAATATAAAACTTAACCTACAACACGATTTTTTTTTTTCTTTTAGACAATAATATAATCCACTTCTAGTGAAAAAACTAACTTAAAATAATTAAAAGTACCTCAATTGGCTGGAAACAAAAAAAAAATAAACAACTTTTACCAAAAGGAGACGTCGTCATCACGAGGTTGAAAAGAGACAAATCAAGGCTTCTAAAATAGAGGCCTTAATAAAGCCCCTACGACATTGCTTAAAAAGAGACATATACATTATGACATTGGTTTTTAAGCGACATTGTATCTTTACTTTAACGTCACTTTTTAAGTGATATCAAACATCAAAATCTTTTCATGCCAGACGGATGCAAAAAAGCAACGTGAAAAATAGGGACCGCTTTCCCCTTTTAATTGTAGTGATAATTCTAACGGGCTTTGAGTTTCGCTATTTAGTTACAAGTTATGCATTAGGGCTATTATTTCCTCTTGGGCACTAATGACTATTTTCCAATGAAGTCTTAAAAGAAGTGCTTTTAATTATTATGAGAAAATTAGATGGATGATCAATTTTTTAAAATAGTTTAAATATATGTCCATACTTTAAAAGTTATATCTAAATGTCCATTTTTTTTAAAGTTTCAATTGTGCAATATGTTGTACTTCCATTTTTATCATTAAGTAACTTGAATATTTAGGTATAAACTTTTGAACTTAGTCATATACTAAGTTTTGGGCCAAAAAATGGTCAAATAACTAGTTAGCCCTTTATTTATTAACTGGGCTCATTTGGGTTTATATGGGTTGGTTTATCCAAGGAAGTATGGCTAGTATAATAAAAAGGTCTAGTTACAAAATTCTAAGCACAAAGTACCAAAAATTAAAAAATTCTAGACGGGCTGAGTTTTTTTGAAAAATCCCAGATTAAATTAGAAAAATATCACTTTTTAATTGTTTTTTAGAAAAATAGTAATTTTTAATAACGATTGAGAAAAAATTAATATTTTTCAATGGCAATCGAGGTAACTAGTTGGGTTATTTGGAGTAACCAATCTAGTTACTTGAGGTAACATACCAAGTTACCTCATGTAGCTTGATTGGTTACTTCAAGTATCTCATCAATTAATAAAAATAGTATTTTTGTAAATACTTTTAAAAGTAATTTTTTTCTAATTAAAATTCATAATTTTTCAAATAATTTCAAAATCTATCAAATTTCTTCAAATAAAAACATGAAATTTGGATTAGTAGCTCGTGGTGCTGAAGTTTTTACCGATAATAGTATCTCTTTGTTTTTTTGTTTTAGGATAAAATACCTTACATCCCTTGACTTTTGTTGAGAGTTTTTGTTTACCTCTCATATTTGAAATTTCACTTATGAGTCCTAATTTTCATGAATATGATGTTGTTTTGCCCCAATTTTTACAAATATTATATCAGTTTGCAAAATTTAGCATATGACAATAGAAATATATGAATGTTATGAAGGTAAAAATATTGTTGCATTAGAAATATTCTTAGTTTAAGGGAGTTATAATGAACTAACGGTATTTGGTAGGTATGTAAATGAGAAATTCGAAGTTCTCCCCGTCATTTTCGATTTTAATGGCAAAAGTTCTCCCAATTTTAATGGCATATGCAAATATGAGAAAATATGGAATTTTTTATCCTATTTCTTCATTCCTATTTAGTTGGTCATGATAATTGACATATAAGAAGGCTTCTGTTTCTAACATCACCTACAAATTAGGGCGAATTGGCACCATATTTATAAAAAATGGGCGTTTAGGTGAAATTTCATATGTGAGAGGATAAACAACAACTCTCAACAAAAGTCGAGATATCATTATGTTTTAGCAGTTTTTATTATGAAATTCAAAATTTGCTCTAATTTTCCCCTTACAGGCTGAGATTTATCTATTGGTTGATTGAGTTTTGTCAACTGGGCTTGTTGAGGCTTGTGTAATGATTAGTTGAGTTTCATGAACTTATTGGTAAAATTTTTGACTTACTAGTTGAGATTTGAAACCATAGCATGGGTCATTTGAGTTAACTGCAAAAAACAAAAAGGAACTTTTTTTGTAGATAAACCCAAACTTTTTACTTTTGTAATGTTGTATTTCTTTATTTTAAATTTATGCAAATGTATACCGTTTGTATAAAAATTGACGATAAAGCTCTTCATAAAAAATAGACTCCGATTTGAGAAAATGTTACTTTTGTTGCCAAACACTTAAATTTCACTGAAAATAATTTACATAAACATAAAACAAACAGTAAGTACTGATTTAGTTAAAAAGTAAAACCCAAAAGAATAAAAGAAAAAAGATGAAAAATACTTTTAACAAATTAAAAAAAAAGAAAAATAATTTAAAAGAAAAAAAATAACAAAATCCTAATTTGTCAATAACAAAACCCTAATTTATTAATTAAAACCCAAATAAAAAAAGATGGTCGCATGAAACCAATAACAAATTGAAAAGTAAACTTGTAATGATAATAAATTCTTGGCAGACTTTTGGTTCCATTTTTGAACTACTTGTTGGCTTTAATGTGGGTAAGGAGGGATCTATAGTGCACACTGGCTCTTGCACAGCTTAATGTTGTTGCGGTGGAAGTGAGGTTTGAAGAAAAGAGAGTGTTCAAAGGAAAGAGAGGATTTGGGGTTTGAGGCAGAAAAATTTATCATAATTTTTTGATTCTATTTGTTTATTTGTTTTAATTTTTTTTATCAAGTTTAAGTATTTTTTGGCAGCATTAAAAAGATCATCAATTTAGATTGGGTTTTTATGAGGGAGCTTTTTGGCTTTTTTAGTGGCACAAATCCCCTAATTTATTAGGGAAGGTAAAAATTTGCAAAGATTTTAATGTAAAGATATAATCTTCCAAAAGTAAAGGCACAATTTTTCAAAAATCAAAAGTTGGTGTTGATTTTGTAGAAAGGAAATTGTTCAGGATTTTTGTTTTTACAGTTAACCTGGGTAATTCTGGTTTAAGCTACAATACTTCAAAATATATTTAGAGCTTGCTTGGATATACTTTAGTTTCCAATCTTTTGTCTTTGAAATAAAAAACAAAAATGTAGCCAAGCATGCCCTTAGTAAGTTACTATATAATTTTTTCTTTTGAATGTTAGAAATGCAATTTATAAAAAATTCCCTACAATAAAGGAAATGGAAGTAGATAGTAGTTTTCTAGGAGAAAATAACTTTTTTTAGGAATGTTTTGAAAATAACTTTTCTAGGATTGTTTTGAAAGTAACTTTTCTAGGACCAATGTTGGATCATTTTAGAGCTCTTTAGTGAGAGAAATAATTGGATTTTCACAATTACACTTATTATCATGTGCCAGGAATTTTAGAAGAATTATCCAAAAACTCTCTCTCTCTCTCTCTCTTAGAAAAGGGCATATTTATCAGCAAATATCAGAATAAACTTCAAATAACTGACTTTAACGAAGTCATAATATTTATTTCTCTGTTTTCTCAAAAGATTAATTTATGGGCGCAATAGATTGGATAATATTTTTTATACATTAAATAATGTCAATATGTAGATTATTGTGTTTAAAAGTATATTGTTTTCCATATCCATAAAAAAATGACGCTCGAAATGGTCACCAAATTAGTAATTATATGTGGTCTTTTAAGTAACAAAATTTGGTAATAAATTTGTGGACGACGCGGTTACTAAAATAGTGACCTGACTTGTAGTTAGGCTTGGCAATTTGACCCGTCGGGGCGGTACCCCGTGGTGCCCCACCCTTAATAGGGCGGGTTTGCCCCGCAATAAACGGGGTGGGGCAGATTCGGGGCAATATCCACTTATATTGAATCGAAGCGGGTGGCACGGATTTTTCCTACCCCGCCCCGAATCCGCACCATTTATTAAAAAAAAAAAAAAACTACCCATTTACTGCTAGACTTGTAGTACGCTACTGTTGTGCTAACAAAAAAAGAAAAAAACTCATTTTCATTATTCTCTCTTTCTCTTAACTCATTTTCATTACTCTCTCTCTCTCTAACCAGAGAAAGGCAAGCAATACTCAAGAGCTACCATTATCAAGGACGAAGTTCAGAGGTCTCACGCAGCCCATTTTGGTCTAATGGTAAGCTGACTCCTTCTCTTTAACTTTCAGTGGGTTATATTTTTTCTCTTGGTGTTTGTTTGTTGAGAAAGTGAAAGAAAGATTAAATAAAAATTATGGTCAAATGGGTTTTCTCTGTTTTCTATTTTATGCTATTTTTTGGGTTGAAGTCTTTTTATTTAATTTTTGATTTCTGGGGTATAAAAACTTAAAGCTTAGGATTTTGGCTTGTATTATTTTTCTATTTTATTATATTCTTGTTAGTTGGTGTATATGCACACTATGTGTTTGATGTTTTGACCCAATGAAATAAGCTTATATTTCTCTTTGTTAAGTTCTTATTGTGCTTGCTGTGGATATGGCAGAATAGAATGGAATAGATGATCCCTCTCTCTCTCTCTCTCTCTCTATGTGGTATATGGTATGAAGCAATGGAAAATGTACCACCACATTCTGGAGAGGATGAAGACTATGTACCACTTACTAATAATCAAGAGATCGAAAGTCAACTAATGCCAAATGCTGAAAGTGGGGAGCAAATAAGAAAATGAAAGTTCATATCAGATGTATGGAAACCTTATAAAAGGCAGAAAATTAGTGGAGAATGGAAAGAGATTTGTAACTATTGTGGAAGGGAAATGGCTGCCAAGCCCCATAATGGTACTACACACTTACATGATCATATGAAGAGATGTCAAAAGTTAAAAAAAAACACTACAAAAGCGGCCTTGAAAACTACAAAGAATGTTGAAGAAAGTCCTATGGTATTGGTTACCTTTGATTCAGAGTTAATACGATTGAAGATAGTACATATGATCATTCTTTATGAGTATCCTCTTACATGGTAGAGCATGAAGGATTCATTGATATGTTCAAAGTTGCTTGTCTGATGTTCAAGATGATGTCTAGAAATATGGTTAGAACTGATATATTAGGAATATATGAGAAAGAAAAGGAGAAGACCATGAAATTGATCGGAAACAATCAAGGAAGAATTGCTATTACAACTGATATGTGGACTTCTAGTAACCAGAAGAGAGGATACATGACAGTTACAGCACACTACAATGATGATTCTTGGGCTTTGAGAAGTAGAATTTTGGCGTTCAGATATGTGCCATGCCCTCATGATGCTCCATCATTGTCTGATGCTTTGGTTGATTGTCTAATAGATTGGAGCATTGATGGTAAGTTATCTACATTGATCTTAGACAATTGTACTACTAATGATGCCATGATCCCAACTACGAAGGACAAATTGCCATCTACATCTTTACTTTTGAGTGGGAGTTTATTTCATATGCATTGTTGTGCACACATACTGAATTTGATAGTTAAACATGGGCTAACAGTGTTTAAGGATGGAATTACCAATATTCATGAGAGTGTGGCTTATTGGTCCGCAACTCCAAAAAGGATGGAAAAATTTGAGGAAATGGCTCATCAAATTAAAGTTGTAAGTCAAAAAAGACTAGCATTTGATTGTGTAACTAGGTGGAACTCTATGTATACAATACTCAATATTGCTTTGCCGTACAAAAAAGTTTTTGCTCGTCTAAGACTGCGTGATTCTCATTATAAATCTTTACCTTCAGAAGAAGAGTGGGCGTTGGCTAAAATATTATGCGAGAAGTTGACTATTTTTAATAGTGTGACTGAATTGTTTGATGGAACTAAGTATCCCACATCTAATATTTTCTTTCCAAAAGTTTGTGAGATTAAAATAGTAATTACGCATTGGATGATGTCAAGCAACGAGTATGTAAGGATGATGGCTTCGAAAATGATAGACAAATTTGAGAAATATTAGCAAGAAATTCATGGAGTAATGGTTGTTGCAACGGTTCTAGATCCAAGATACAAGTTTAAATTAATTGAATATTTTTTTCCTAAAATATATGGGGATGAGTACCTCAAGAAATTGAAAGGATTCGAAAGATTTGCCATGATTTGAAAAAAAAGTATAAATCGAGTGAAAATGATAATCTCTAAGATGTTTCACTCACGTCTTCATTATAGGTTCCTTCTACTGTTCCTTATGTGGATCCCATGTCTGACTATGATATATATGTTGCCACTACAAGTAGGGCAATTGTTAAATCAGAGTTAGATAGTTACTTGGAAGAAGCTGTCTTGCCTAGATCTCTAGACTTCGATGTATTAAGCTTTTGGAAGTCAACTGGGATCAAGTACCCCATATTGAAATGTATTGCTAGAGACATCTTAGCCATCCCCATAAGTACTGTTGCTTCAGAATCCACATTTAGTACTGGTGGTAGATATTTGGGTCCACATCGATCTAGACTTCACCTAAGAATATTAGAAGCCTTAATTTGTTCTCAGAACTGGTTATGTAGTGAAAGAAAAGGTATGTAACCTTACACTTTAATATTAATAATCATATTATTTGCATATGTTTGACTTTATAGAAGTATATTGGTTATATAATAATTTTTTAGGATTTGTTTTGCAGCACTGACAAAGGTTGCTATATTAAGTAATGAAGAAACTGATGTAGCCAATTTATTAGAGCCATATGCAGTGGAGCTAGATGTTTGAGAGAGAAAATACTTGAATTTTGGTGATTATTCTTTCTTTGATATGTTTGAAATATTTGCTAGTTGATTTTTACAATTTTAGATTCCAGAGAGTATTACTATACTAATCAAGAGAAATCACATTTATCTTAGACTGTTGGAATATAGTTTGCCTTACTTTTATTTTTAATTGACGGTGCAGATTGCAAGACCTACATGGAACTAGTGCTCTCTTCACCTCAGAACTTTGGTGCCTAGAAGAAATTGTTCTTTTTTTTTTTTTATAATTATTATGCCTTTGTCTATGAGATGTTATTTAAACCATTTGATTAGCTAAGATAGTTTATATTATATAAACTTACTTGGAAGATGTTTGCTCTGAGAAACAAGTTTCATTGAATAGCTAGTTTGGCCATATGACATTCAGTTCAGAGTCTTCTACTTTGAATAATTTGATTATTTCCTCATATTCAATTTCAATCTTTTGTTCCTAATTTGTAATAAGATATTATCTTTTTGAGGTTTAATAGTTACTGTTTCCATTTGTTAATAGAAGAAAATAAGATCAAAAATCAATTTTCTTATTTATGTTTCCTATCCCAAAAAAAAAAAAAGAAAAAACAATCAGCCTTTCGTTGTGTTTGACATGTCATCAAACAAATCAAGTGGAGCAAAATGCATGACATTTATGCCATAGTAAGCTTAATTTAATTTGCAAATATCTTTTAGGAATTTTTTTTTAAATTGGTAAGATCTTTTTTGCAAAAAAAAAAAAAAATGATAAACGGATTAACGGGGTAGAGCGGTTTACCCATTGCCCCATCGGTAATGCCCTGCCCCGTCCCGTTTATTAAACAGTGCAGAGGACACCGAGCGGGTTTCTCGTGGGATGGGGCAGATCGAAAGAAAACCCACGCCGCCCCGCCCCATTGCCAAGCCTATCTGTAGTGGGGGTTGAAATTGCCAATATGGTATTCTTAGACGAGCTTGGACTCCTAATTATAGAACAAATCACTATTTCGAATGAGTCACTATTTACTAAGTGCTTCTTTGTTCTTGAGTACGTTATGATTAGAGGTCACTATAAAAGTGACTACAAGTGGTAATTAATTTAGTAGCTAGTTCGAATATCATTGTTTACAAAGTTAGAAAATAACATAATTTTAATCACGATAATCTATATATAGAATCATTTAATTACCCAGTCAATTGTGACCACAATGACTTTAGTGCGAGGCGGAAGTTCAAGCTCTTTCTTCTTTTCTTTTCGTTTTTTTTTGGGGAGTGAGTTCTCACCATTTTGGGTTGAAATGGAGCAGAATTGAGAGCAAATCGCCAATAAATAATGGAGTGGGATTTATAGACCTAAAATGCATAGGCGATTTTCTTTCTCAACTTTGGGGGTTTTTCTCTTCTACGTCGTTCTTTCTCTTTTCTCTATTTTTTTTTTTTGTTGTCATAAGGGCATTTTTGTTTATTTATGAGGTAGAAAAATAAAGATGGTCCTAGAAAAATCATTCTATAAAAGAGAACTAAAAAAGTCATTTTATCCTATAATGCTACTATTTAGGTCCGTCCTCTAATAATAGTGGGTTGTGTTGGAACCAAGATTTACAAATCTGTTATTTGACAGTACACATCATGAATAACAAAAGAGTTAAATATAGTAATAATCCTTGAATTATACTTATTACATCACTTTAACCCCCCGAATTTTCAACTTACATAGTATTGATCCTTGAATTATAAATTGTTACAGTAATGACCCATTTATCATAAACTGTTAGTTTTTTAGTAGAAAATAGTCATAAACAAAGTGTATAATTGAACATTATTTACTTCTATAAGTCAGAATCTTATTTTTAGCTATAATTACTAAATTGTACGCTTTACATAAGACTTATTTCTATTAAAAATTTAACAGTTTGTTAAAAAAAGTAGTCATTACTATAATAATTGCATAAGTTTTGGTAGTTTACTGTGTAATTTAAAAATTCAAAATCTCATTCTTAATCATAGTTACTGAATCGTGTGCTCTGCAATAACTTATTTCTGTTAAATATTTTAGTAATTTTTGACAAAAAGGATTATTCTTGCAACAATTACATAATCCAACTACCATTACTACGTAAGTTAAAAATTCAAAAGGTAAAATTGTGCAACAGGCATAATTCCGGGGGCTATTAAGTCATATTAGGCAAAACATCACATTTGGGCCTACTTAATCTAGTCATGTCAATATAACATGATATGTTTGACCTATTTAATTAAGAAATCCTTTAAAAAACAAAAATAGCTAGGAAACTAATTTCCTGTTTTCCTATAAATACTATATGGGCATTTGAAATTTCCAAACAACCTCATGAAACTAACGAGTTTGCTAATTGGAGGGTAATATTGACCTTTCAGCAATAAAAAAAAAGGTAAAAGTGAAAAAGAAAAGGCTGAAAAAAAATTGAAAACCTTCTAATCTTCTCCATCTAGTGGTGTCAAAATGGACCAGCACAAGCACAACACGATTATAAGCCGACATGACACGATTAGTAATCGTACTTGGGCCGACCTGATAAGTAAACGTGCTCGAGCCGACACGATACATGCACAGGAACAGGTACAACACGTGGCACGACAAACATGAATAATATGCACGATAAAGAAAATTAACATTTTAAATTTATTTACATAATTTTAATATAATAAATGTAATAAAAATTAGAAAGAATAAAAACTAAAATATTTTCTAGGTAAAAATAATATATATTATAAATATTACATCAATTTCTAATTTTTTAAAGTAGAAAAGTTCCAAAATTTAATAAGTTTGAGCCAAAGAGTTTAAAGATATAAAGAATATAAGGCAAAACTCACCTCTAATAGAAAAGCCTTAAAATGTTAAGAAAGAAAAATACAGTTTAGGTATGTGCCAATCAAAACTTTTAAGTTATATATTTTGATATAATTTGAGTAGGGGCCAATTTAGTTGGAATATACTTTAACTATAGAAATTTAAATTAATTATCATTACTCACGTTCACTCTCTAATATTTCAATTTATATTTGTTTTAATGTAAAAGTTATCTCAAATTTCAAATAATTTCTTTTTATTACATAATAATTAACAATTCATAATTGCTTAAAAAGAAATATGTCTAATAATGTTAAAACAACTAGATCTCTGGAAAAAAAAAAATCAATAATGAGAATGATTATGGAACAAGAACAATAAAAGTTTGAAAATAGAAATAATTAGGCTTGAAATCATATATGATATGAAAAATGGGCAAGGTTAGACACAAGAATAATATGATAAAAACAAGCACGATTAGGCATGGAAATATCATAGTACCTAAAATAGGTGCAATTATTACAAAAATAGTAAAATATCGAAAACGGACACGATTAGGCATAAAAATAACACAATATTGGAAATGAGCACGGTTAGGCACGGAAAATAGCCCAATACTAAAAATAAGTATGATTAGATGCGGTAATAGCATAATATTGAAAATGGTAATAATTAGGCACAAAAATAAATAGGCACGATAATGACACGTTAACGGAACGAAATTGAGCACGGGCATAATACGGGCACAAGTATGTAACAGGGTGGGCACGATACGACACAATTAGTAATCGTGCGCGAGCCAATACGAGACGATCATTAATCGTGTCTAGGTTGGCACAACATGAGGTACGAATGTGCCGCAGCTAAATGTGCCTAGACGGACACGACATGACCTAGTTAACATCTCTATCTCTCTCTCTCTGTCCATTCATTTATTTCCTTCAAAAGAAATAAAAAAAATTGCTTTCACTTGTCAACGAAAAGTGAACAAGAATTTACGGGAGATGAAGTTCACCAAGAAAGCCATATAGGCAGGAGCATATGAATCTTCCACATCACTTCTCTGGGCTGACCTGTTCGTTTCTTCCACGTCACCAACAAACCAAACCGTCAAAAATCTGAGTCAAAAACTAAACATGTTTATTTAAACAACAGCTCAACTCTCTCGTTATTCTTTTATTCATTAATTATTCTCGTGAGTTTTTAGCAGACAACACTAGTAGCTAAACAAGTTTCTTAGAAATTTTGTACCTGATTTATTCGAGTCTTGGAGGCCAAGAAAGTGGAAGAAAATCACAATTTTGAAGAAGAAAATCAAAGAACGTGATCCATGGCAATAAAATATGCATCAAAGTCTCTCGCGTGAACATTCAACAACGAGAAATATTGATATTAATAGACATCATGCATCAACATGCAAATTGAATCTGCTCTAGCTGCTGCCAATGTGTGTAACGTTAATCCTCTTCGAAACTTTCTTGGGTTTGAATTTTCTTTCTCAATCTCTAATTTTTGATCCCTTGTATTCGAAGCTAAAGCTGCCTTTGGTTCAATATTGCATTCTTTTTTCTTGAAGCTGTTTTGAATACTTCTCTTTCAAATATTTCTTTTTTCTTGTTTGTTTTCTCTAACTAAAACTTGTTCTTGCATCCAGTGACGGAGCCAGAAATTTTTTTGGGGGGAGGCAAAATCTAATGCTAAATTTAGTTTTTTTTCCCCCTCATTTTTGCTCTTTGTATTTTTGTTTCTTCAAGGATCCTTCAAATAGATTTGTTATTAAGAAATATAATTTAGGAGAATTCTAAAAATGGTAATTTTTAAACACACATAGTCAATATGGACCAAAATATAATTAAAAAGATTTTTTAAAAGTGAAATCCAAATAAAAATTATTCATAAAAGTATGGAAAAAAATCAAGTATTTAAGAATAATATAAATAAAGTTTAAAAACTGTAAAATTCAATGGGAGTAAATGAGAAGCATTATTGAATTTTTTTTATGGGATATGTAGATGGATTTTTAAATTATCAAAATTTAGGGGGCAAATGAGGGATAAAATTGAATGTTTTATTAACAAAGGGGCAAAAATTAAAATTTTGAAAAGTTGAGGGGGGCATATGCCCCCCTGGGCCTAAGCTGGCTCCGTGCTTGCTTGCATCTGTATTCTCTTCCTCCATCTCTTAAAAACCCCTTGTATTCATTTCCTGTTATTGCTTTTCTTCCTTACCAAACAAGACCCTTATCTTGTTCTCTCATAAATATTAATTTTTTTTTCCTTCATTATATTTAAAGTAGTTGTCTAAGAATAAGAAACTCGATCAAATTAATCTGAACGTGAAGTATTGTTTTTTCGTCAATTTCTTTCTTATATTATTCAATATCAACTTTGCTTACTCTTCACACTACCAATGTGTTCGTAGGTATAACCACAACCAAGAATTCAAACTGAAACAATGATAACAACGAAACGATTCATAAAAAAGGCTTTTTGTATTTCTTTTCTTTTGTCACCTATTCCTGATCACAGGCCTAGTGGTGCAAGGCATCCGCTCCGACATTCGCCATCACCAATTCCGCCCCACTGGGTGGTTTCCTCCGCTGCTCAGTTCAACAGGATATGCTGTAATTCTCTCTCTCGTATGGCAAGGGATCACAGGCCGCAACTCTTCCAAAGCCTTCAAGGCGGCTTTCTGGCTCAGCCCCATTTTGGCATGTGCAGTTGATGTGCTTCATCTATCATTAGTACTTCAGCCAATTTGGCAGTTGCCATAACCGCTCTGCTCTGCTCCCTCACTATGTCTTTCTACGGTTGTTGGGTAAGTCCTCGATTTGATTACACCATTCAAGTTTTAACAATTTTTGCTGCTCCGCCTCTTGCCAAACAAACGTCCTGGATCTTACTATCCATGCTTATCGGTACCTTTTACTCTTGCTTCTTGGTAATCGGCATTGGAGCAAGCCATGCTAGCAAGGCCAACTTAAACGCCTTCTACATCATAGTAATCCTGTAAGCCTGGCATAGACTATGCTGGTCATCAGAAACATATTGCTAGCTTCAATCTCACGTGTGAAGTACATGCATGTGGCTTGTGAGGCTGATATCAAACCAGGTCTGGCTTTCTGCGACATGCTTAAGCACTTGATTGGAAGCATATGCATAGGTTCATTCCTGGTGCCAATTCTAGGAGTCATGTGGGTATCAGCAAGATCCATAAAGTTACTTAAAGGGCCGAAGATAGAGTTTATGTGTTCATGTGCCAACTGCTATACAGGGTATGATGTATGGGAACCAACAGGGCTTTGTTCATGATGGACTCTACAAAAAGAGCTTTGTGTAGCCATCCATGTATGCTTGGGATAAGTTTAGAAGGATCGGGTTGGAAGAGCTAATCGATTCGGACCGGACTGGCTCTTTCTGCTTCCTATCTAGGGTGGCGGTGGGAGCAATCTGAAGCCTGGTGAGTGGAATATTGGCAAGTGTAGTGCATAAGAGCTATGCAACAGAGCTTTCACTTTTTGCTTTCTTCATTGGATATTTCATAGTAAGTCGGAGCTCAATCATATCACAATTCGAAATTTCAAACTGATTTCTTTCTGATTATTAAAGATATTTACTGACTTCTTCTCTTCTTTTTCCTGTGTAGGGTAAATTGTTTCTTAAAGTTGATTTCAGAATACATATGACATAGTATCTATTTCATTCTAAGGCTTCCTGTAGGTTCAACAAATTAGTATCCACATCTTTTTGAGAAAATGACATAGATAGAACTAACTTAGGCCAAAATAACTTTTTTGTGTATTTTTCTAAAAATGATATTTTTAAGAGTGTCAAAAACTTTTTGACCATAAGAACTCATTATTTAGGACTTTTTCATGGTTAAAAAGTTCTTGACTATAAGTCAAAACGTCTTTGACACTCCTTAAATTTTCATTCTTAAAAAATACACAAAAAAGTCATTTTGGCCCATATTAGTCCTACCCATGTCCTCTTCTCTGCATTTTTGGGCCTAAACTGGAAATTTCAAGCATGAAAGGTCGGGGGAGTCAAGGGCGAACAGAAGCATGGATAATTAGCTAGTCAGGACGGCGGGCTGGGTGCGGCTCATCCTTTGCTTTCTTAGGCAAACAACTCGGCTGGAAGGCCCAACCTCATTCGAAATGGGCGGTCGGGCAGGGTTGGCTCGGAATAATCCTCGTAGTCCCCCTTGTTCTTGAATGGGTACCACTCAGTGTATTCCAAGTTGATGTTAGTGATGAAATTACCGACCAACTTCTTTTCCCTTGGCATTCCCTTAATCGCGATCGCTCGAGAGACAATATCGCCCTGGCCCGATCGGCTTGACGCATTGGCCATTGTCTCCTGAGTTGGAAAGAGTTCAAGATGCGGTTTGAGCCTTCGGACAGAGGGCCGCCAACAATATTATCCCTAGAAGTTCTAGCATAGAACCACTCGCTTTTACCCTGCTTATCTGACGTCTCCCTACTAAGAATTATGTATGTCATTGGGCTATTATCGTCGTTTGCTCGAGGTGTCTCCGATGGATAGGTCTGAAGGTGGTACAGTCCTCGACTGCTCGGAGCATTCTTCAACTGGTGAAGATATTTAATCATCGGGAAGGTGAGGTCTGCCAACCCTCCAATCTGAACTTCACCTATAGGCTGATCACAACTCTCCATCCATTTGGATTAAGCTGTGTAAGACAGATCTTCCAATGGGAGAAGAAATTATATAGAAATAGGTGGAGAGGTAGCTGCAAGCTGGCCTCAAAGAACCGTAAATAGAGGGTGATACACCCTCTGGTGGTTGGTTCAGCACGTCTCCATCACTTGGCAAAAAGAGGTGAATATTCTCTGGGATTTCGTAGCAGGTGCGAACACTCAACAGTAGCTTGTCCGTCATAGTGGACGGGTACTGGTCAGTTTTGAAATTGGTGAGCAGTCTGGCACATGCTTTCCCCCTAACCACTGGATCCCCTGCCTGTACCCTGCCAACGGCTCGGCCACTGCCTTGATCATGTTGAACCATTCGGTTCCCTGAAAGGGCAGAGGATGAAGGACCTAAACCGGTGGAGCTTTGTAGTGAGGCTAGGGTAGAATACCAGATCCTGATGTTTGGCCTGTTTCTGTTTAAAATCAGAGGCTCTTCTCTAGTTTCTTCTGAGCCTGACATGAAAACTAATGCCTTAGAGAATTATGCTCGAGCTCACCTAAAAGAATATCGAACATTGGTCGTGAGCTATCGTAAGTAAGTATGGCCATGGCCACCCTGCTCATGTCGGCCATGGGATCCTCGAACCTGATTGGCGAAAAGCCGAGCAATGACAATTCGTGATCAAGGGTGATGTCGTTCTCATCATCAGAGGGTTGCCTAGCCACGTTGATTTCTCGTTGGACCTGTTTGGGAGCAGGGAGGGGTGACCTAACCCTTATCGCGGTGCCAACTAGCTCCGGACCTAGCACCGGCCCCTCGACCTCATCCGCACTCGGCTCTGACCCAGACACAACCTCCCTTCTGCTCACTGAGATGAACAAGTCAACCACTGCTATCTGTGCCAGCTCAAGGACTACTCCAATAGGTAATTGTTAGGAAATATTAGAGTGGTCAGAATTGTCTCTACCAGGAACAGCTCCGACAGGTTCCATTCGGAAGCATGCCGACTAGGACGAAACCCCAGGAAACCCGAAACAGAAAAGTAAAGAAAATCGAAGAAACGAAGAGTAAGGTTAAAAATTTAAGCCGATACCCAGAAAGCTTACTAAATGAAGATCTTCACGTGAGCGCAAACTTAGGAGATTAAGGTGAGGGGGTTCCAAAACCTAGAAAAAAAAAAAGAGGGGAAAGAGAGAAGAGAGGAAAAGAAAAATTGGCTAGATGCAAATGAGAAGTATAAGAGAAAGGAGAAATCATTAAATAGACTGAACGCCTATGAAATTATTGAGGATTCACAAGAAAACTCTCAACTACCTTGGGGTAAAGAGCTCAAGAATGAAGAAAGTAACAGAGATAAAGGAAGCTCCATATCTAGAAGAGGGAAAAGTGAAGTCCCTTAGGAAACAGTTGGGAGCACCAGAAACGGGAAAATAAAGTGAAGGAATCGAGCACTGGAGCCTATTTATACACCCAGATCATGAAACAATGCCGCCCTTGGATCGAAAACAACGGATACGTGTCGGCAGATAGCTGTAGAGAGTTTTAAACCACGAAGGATGACTCCTTGCATTCCTCAGGAAGAGTGGGAGATGATACTGGCCATAGGATAAGTCTGAATACCATATGGACGACGATGATCAAGTGCGTGTTTCGCATGAGCTGACTAAGCCTATTACGGAGACCTATCGCACATTCTCGAGGAAAAAGCAAAGCATCAATTTAGACTTAGCCATGATTACAAAAATTGCAGAAATCCTAATGAACCGCCCCTTGACATGACCCTTACCAAATGTTGAACACGTTCGGATCAGTCGAGTAACTAGCCAAAAGGGCAACACTTCAGAAGAGCTGATCAAGACATAACAAAGTTCCTGTCCCGAGCAAGTCGTAATGAGAACTTGGGGGTAGATTTAGAGGGTAATTTCCCCACGCCAGTCAGAAAACAACACGTACGTTAGGGTGAAAATGACACGCCATAATAACGCCCAAAATAACATCGCGATCTACCAAACGACTAACCTTACCAAGACACAAGACTAGGTGCTGGCTGTGTTCCACTACAAAAAGAGCCGAGCAAGGCTAAAAGGGGAAAACTGCTCAGCCAAGGTGCGACCAAGCTTGCTAAGATAAAGAATGGCTCTAGTCGGGTTTCATACCGAGTACTGATCAGGAACCCTAAACAAAAGACCAAAGAACCGAGAAATAGCCGACCACCAAAATAAAGACATAGCTCCGACCAAGAGGAAGAATAAAGAACGTGTGGACTAGAAAGAAGTCGACACCTGGCTCAATCATATATACGTCTCCATACAAGTGAGTAGGTGAAATTCTCCTCTACTTTTTCAAGGACACGTGGATATTTTGGAGGACCACAAAGCCACTATAAATAGTCTCAATAATCACCTGAAAGAGGTAAGCTGCCACAAATCCCAAAAACTCTATTTGTCCCTTAGCTTTTTCTCCTCTTATTATCATTCATTTACTACTGGATCACTATTCCATTGAATACTTTATTGAATATGTCACTAACTACTTTTCTGCTAAGGAGATTCAGCAGGTACCACGCTGGTACCACCCATTACTAGCTGGTGAAAAATCTATCTATAACCTTTTCCAAGGTTGTATGGACCACACCTACATCAAATCTGGATTTTGGCTCCCCTTGAAAAAGAACTACTCAAAGGCGCATAGCGCGCGTTGGTTCACGAACTAAAATCCACACCAACAACCTCCAAAATGCCAAAGTTTGCCTCGTTTAGAATAGAAGCTACTCTTTTAACAATTCAAAAGGTTACAACTAATGAAAGCAAGTTCAATCAAATATTAAGGACTGAGATTTGCATGCTTAGAGTTCGTAAATAGTAATATGAAGAATTGAGTAATGGCATTTAAACTCCACTACTTATATTACTTAGTCTAATTCAATATATATAATTTCTTTGTGTTGTACTAATGTTTTATTAGAAAGTCAGACACCTCAATAATTTGAGATACATCATTTTTATCGAAATAGACAAACACTACAATCTATGATAAAAAAAGTATTCCATCTTTATTTAAAGATCGTGAAGAAATTTATTTAGATTTTGGTAAGAAAAAAAAGTCTCTCCATAATTAACACATTTAATCATATTTGTATATTAATACTCTAATAAAGTTACGATATCTGTTCTAGTTAATAAACTATTTTATCAATATAGTCTAATCTAGCAAATATTATAAAACGCATATAAGAGAATATTGTTACACATAAGGGTAATAATAGAAATCTGCTTTGTAGAGCAATATTTCGACATATAGCTCGTCCAATTCAGAGCCAGGGCAAAACCTCTGACCTCCAGTAAGTAAAACGAGGCGATTCCTAAACTGTATCGTCTCAAATTCCGTGCTTGACTGCAAGCCTAGCAATGTCATGTTCCAGACTTTATGTTTCGACGAGCACAATCTAAAAACGATAGTGAAATCTCATTTTGAAAACCCGAACCAAATATCACTCTTCAAAGCAACACACCCTCATTTGCATACACACCCAACGAACTTACCATAGCTGATTTAGACAACAAAACTGGTTGGAGATCGACTAGGATACCGATTTAGAGCTGCACTTGTCAGAGATGGGGTCAATGATGGCCAGAGGTGGCTAAAGTCACCTAAAAATTCCGGCGCACAACCTAGCTTTCGTGGCCTTCCTCCTTCCTCTGCACAATGCTGCAGGCCGTGCAACCACTAACTTCGTTTGGAACTCCTGGCCACTACTGGCTGGGGTGCGGTTGGGAAAACTCTAGATGCCAAAGTTGGATGCTCGGCATGCAGAGTGGGAATACGATGTAGGAGAGGGAGAGATAAATCTGGAGGGAGAAAGAAGAAGAAAGAGAGTGGGGACTTGGTCACATGGGGGTGGGGAAGATGTGAGTGAGAGTCGAAAATTTAAATGTGATTCTATTATTTTTTAAAAAATGCGTATTTCGAATGTCATTGCATTATTCTCTATTTAGGTTCAAAGTTTGAAGGTTAAAGTTTGAAGGTGCAGTTACATTGTATAAAAAATGATGTGGAGTTATAAGCAAACAACTTCTAAAAGCGATCTATCTCTTGCAATTATATTTATTCCAAAACATCACGTTTATTCAAAATAATTACTAAAACCAAATAATTTATATTTATTTCACGAAATTTTGGTAATAGGTAAAATAATCCAAAAATATTCAATTTTAAATAAAAAGCTGGTAATCGACCCCTACTTCATGGGGATAGCTAAACCTAGCTATTGAATACTTGTGGTACCCATACTTGAAAATCCATAACATTCATACTTCAAGCCAAAATTCCCAAGATTAATTCTATTTTCACAATTGTCACTCCTTTTATATTTAAAAACTTAGTCCAAGGCCCGTCTGTCACAAATCCACATTAGCCTAGTAAAATAGCCCGAATCCTAGTTACAAATTTACCACCTTTTATAATTAGATTTTTAAAAATATCAACTATTCTAGAATTTATTATAAAAATACCATCTTACGGAAATATTTGTACAAATATTACTTTTCTAATAATATTAGGAAAATACCAACATTTCTGGTTATTTATAAATATACATATTTCTTAGAAATATTTAGGAAAACACTATTTTCACTTCACAGCTCGTGGCCATTCTCAGTTATCAATCAAGGTTTCAACCTAATACTTTTCAAATTATAAAAATATCACTTTTTAGCTTGATTTATAAAAATACCAACTTTTTCAATTCAAAAAATTCTCCCAATCTAGATTTCAATTCCAAACAAACTATATACTTTGGTCATGTTTGGTTCGTAGAATGGAATTAGAATCGTAATGGGAATGGTAATGGAATGAAATTAGAATAAGAATATCAATGATATTCTATTATTTGGTTGAAACTTAGAATCATTTGTGGAATAAAAATTATTATATTTGGTTACTTGTTGGAATGGAATAGAATAAATATTGTATTGACAATAATACCCTTATTTTTTAATTCTTACATATAGTTTAACTATTGAATAGTCTGTTGATTAATTGTAAGTTATTATTTCAATCTATTAAAAAAATAACATTTAAATTAGCACTTCAATATTTTATTTAACAAAATAATATTATAAATCTAAAAAATAATACCAAAATTTACTTTCAATTTGGCCTTCTTTTTAAAGGCGTGTAAGTAATTGAATACAAGAAATTTAAGAAAAAAAATAGATATTAGAATGTAATAGAAATAAACTTGCATATTAAAATTCTGCAAAAATAAATATTACTAATTTGTAGGTAAAAAGGAAATAATAAATTTTACTATTAAAATTCTTAAATACATGTAAAAACCAAATAATGAATTTCGTGGGTAAAAAGGGAAAAATGTTTTATTTAACAATTAATTATAAGCAATGGAAATGGAATTCCTTAAAAGAAGCAATGAAAACACAAGTCTATCAATTGGTGGAATTTGGTTTCCAATAGAATTCTTATTCCACACTCAACTTTTAAACTAAATGGTGGAATGGACCTTTTGGTAGAATAATCATTCTATTTCAAAGTCTATTCCACCCAATGAAACACACCCTGAGTTTCATGGTCCAATAAGCTCTATCTCCTTGTATAACTTTCACGGCCCATATTAACTATTTCACAAAAATAATTAGAAAAATGTCATTTTTCCGAATTCATCTTACGAAATTATCGATGTTTCTAAAATATTTATGAAAATACCGTCTTTTTAAATCTGAAAATACCAACTTACAGATTTTATTTATAAATACACCAATTTTCAAATATTACCATCTTTCCTAGTATTTCATTCACACCAATTTCATCACTTAAGTTTCATTAATACTAACACTTAAAAAATAATCACAAAGATTCTAACTATTCTCTATACTTTAACCTTATCCATACACCATATCTACGGGTTAAGTAGACAATTACCACTTTTTTCAAATGTTTAACTAAATTTACCACCACTATTAGATTCTATCACTTTTGGGAGGGAATTAGTCAAAAATCTGTTAAGAATTCATCAAGAATCCGTCAAGAATCCATCAAGAATCCGTCAAGAATCCATCAAGATTACTACTGACGTCAAGAATCTGTCAAGAATTCGTCAAGATCATCAAGAATTCGTCAAGAATTCATCAAGAATTCATTTAAAAAAGTGGTATGGTGGTAGATTTAATTAATGAGGAAAAAAAATTGGTATTCACCTAATTTATTCCATATCTACTCAAAATCCACAATAATATCACTTGCAAATAATTGCAATAAAGACAATAACATATTAGAAGTTTGTCCTAAAATTTATTGGAGGAGTTTCGTGGGATAGCAACGAGGAAGGCTCTTGGCTTGTTAAGAAGGAGGAATAAGAAAAATAAAATGAAGAAGAAGAATAATGAAGTGTTGGCTGACAACTAAGAAAGAAAGGAAGGAAGAGTAAAAGAAAGAAAAAGAAAGAAGAAGACAAGGAAAAAAAGAAGTGGGAGATAATTTAGTAGGGTGGATAAGGAAAAAGATAGAGTGATTGTTTGATTTTATTTATTTATTATTATTATTATTATTATTTTTTAGTCGTGAATTACACTTTATATAAAAAAATACAATTTTATTTAAAAAAAATCTTATGGGGTCTTACATCTATGGTGATATTATCTCTGTTTTTGAACTATCTCCTAAGGCTGGAAATGACTGAATTCATTGGGACAACATATAAATTCTTGTACTATAAGGTGCTTGGTGGACTTTGATCTTTCTTTGATTTTTTACGCCTTGATTTTTCCTGAAAATGATTGATTATAATGCTTTGTCGGTATCAAGTTGATAGCACATTTTTCTGGGACCCGACTTTTTTGTGTTGGGAAGTAACCTAGCAAGGAGAAATTCGTTCCAAATCAGGGGAATCTTGCACCATTAATGTTAAGAAAGGCAAAAGGATTAGATCACAAGAAAGGACCCATTCGCATCTAACAAATGAGAACACTTCGGGCAAGAAGAAGAGGGTAGTCCCTCTTCCTAGCTTCTAAAAATTCAGAGCTTTATATTCGTGAAATTTCTTTGCGTACTCCTTTTAATTAGTGTCAAGGGGTAAAAGGATGGAAATGATAGTACGGGCAATACATATAATATTCGGAATCTTGTTTGTTTCTACGTTCTTCTAAGCACCGTACAACGAGTGAGGATACTAAAATTTGAAAGTTCATTCTTCTGCAGGATTAGTGTCTTCGATGTTAGACTTGCTGTACTTCGAAGAAAAAAACACAGACACACACACACACATTGATTAATCTTGTTAAAACCAAACGATCACGGGGGGAAGTTGATAAAGCAATCTTTGTTGGAAGGACTAAATAGCAGAATTACAAACAGGTAAGCGAGTAGGCTTTATAAACAATACACAATCTAAAAGTACAAGCAACATTAAAAACACTTGGAACTTATTCATAAGATCAGAGACATGAAAAAGTGGCAATTATTATTATTATTATTATTATTGCTTTATTGTTTTATTGTACCGAAAAGCTATCTATTTCAGCGTCTTCTCCTTCCATTCCGGGCAGCTGAGCGAGCATTCCTCCTTGGTCTTATCCTCAATTCATGCCACTTTCCTCCTCTAGTATACTTTCCAACCAATCGATCGATTATTTTATCTGAAAGCAGAATATATCCCATAGAAATCCCAAATACCAATCCACATCCATATCCAATTAGTGCGAATTTCCAGTCAAAAAGTGCAGCAGGCATTGGATCACCTTCTTGAATAAAGCTCACGCCAGATGATTCATTTCCGCAAGCCTTTGATAGCGGGAATCCACATAATCCGGAATTTCCAAGATACGAATCATTCTGAAACGTGTTGAATTGCTTGCCCACCGGTATGGGTCCAACCAATTTGTTTTGTGAAAGGTTTAGGACTTCAAGAGATGTCAAATCTTCCAGTTGCTTTGGTATTTCTCCCACAAGCTGATTTGAGGAGAGATCTAACCACTCAAGATTTGTCAAGTTTCCAAATGAAGTTGGAATGGAACCATTGAGCTTATTATGAGAAAAATTGAGCCCTTTGAGTGACTTGAGTTTCCCGATCATCATTGGAATCTCTCCCTCGAAGTGATTTTCCGAGAAATCTATGGTTGTGAAGATGGTTTGGATTTTCACCATTTCAACAAAGAATCCTTTCAACACAACAATCACTGAATCATGGTAATATGTGCTGTTGGAATGCTCATCTCCCATGTATTTCAGTTTTTCTGTACGTGACTTCATCATTTCCATCATATTCTCGAAATATTTAGTAGGCAAAAGACCACTAAACTCATTGTTTGAGATGTCCAGGATTCGCAGCTTCCGAAAGGGAGACTTGGTCTTATGATCAATTATGGGACCATGAAATTTGTTAGACCTTAAGATTAGAACCTGTAACATTGGATGAGATTCCAACCAGTTGGGGAAGGTTCCGTTTATCTTGTTGTTGCCGACATCTAGGATCTCCAACATTTTGCAATTGATTAAGCTTCGTGGCAATGACCCTTCTATCTGATTACCATTAAGGTTGAGGTTTATCAGTGCATTTCCATTTGCAAACGTTGAAGGGATCACACCACTGAATCTATTGTATCGCAAATCCAGGACAGTGGCACTAATATTACCAATGCAAGGAGGAAACATTCCGCTCAGATTATTGTACGACAAATCAAGAATCTCAACTTCCTTTAGCATGCAAATCAAAGAAGGCAGCTCTCCACTCAGCTTATTGTTTGAGATTTTAAAGACGACACTGAAAGGTGGTGGAACTGGAAGTGGCCCTTGAAGCAAGTTGGAGTGAAGGAAAAGATAGCGTAGATTTTTCCACGGAACTTGCTCTATGTTTGTAAGAAAGTTGTGAGAAAGGTCTATGAAGTAAAGTGAGTCCGTACCCATGCTTCTGAGCCATTTCGGAACTTTGCCTTGGATTTGGTTATTAGAAAGGTCTAACACCAATAAATTTGTTAAGGCTTTCAAAAAGAGTGGGAACTGGGTTATATTGCAGGAAGACAAACTCAGTTCCGAAAGCATGGGCAAAGTATAGTTGTTAGAATTTGTAGAACTTGATGAAAAATTGTTGAAGGAAAGATTGAGATGGCGGAGATTCTGCAACTTCGCGAACTCATCAAACTCCACGACACCAGCAAAATTATTTGATGAAAGATCTAGCCAAGTAAGATTCGACTGTTGAGAAATAGATCTAGGAATCATGCCTTCCAATTGATTGTCATGTAAATCAAGACCCTCCAAAGAACGAGTCTGAAATTCATTAACAAAGCCAGAAAATTTGTTCCCATGGATGTCCAAATGCTGCAAAGATGGAATCATATGCAGCCAAGGAGGCAGAGTCCCACTGAGCTTGTTCTCGAATAGGAACAGAAATTTCAAGTGCAATGGAGCATATTTGATGGATTGGGATTCAGAAGAGTCTTCTAAAGAAGAATTTTCTTTTGAGTTGCCATAATATTTAGGAAGCTCCCCTTCAAAATTGTTGCCTGAAAGATCTAAAGAAGTGATTTGCTTGAAATTTAAAGCGGACCACGGAACTTGACCACTGAAATTGTTGTATGAGAGGTCCAATTCAATGATTTCTGTGAAATTACCAACTAGTGTGGGATAGGATCCTACGAATTTGCAGACTGATAGAAACAAAGAATTCAAGTTCTTCAAATTTCTAGTTACAAAAGCTAGATCTATTGAAAATCCACTCTCAGAAAGATCCAATCCCTTGAGATGACTGCTCCAGTTAGATTTTGGGAAAGAACCGCTAAGATTGTTATTTCCCCACAAATAAAGTTCTTGGAGGTTTGGCAGTTATAAAAATATTTTCAGGGAGTTTGCCGTGCAATTTTGTGTTGCTAAGATTAAGAGATGTCATAGAAGATGACAAATTCATAAAGGAAACGGGTAATATAGAAGACATATCATTGTATGTCAGATCAAGCTCTCTAAGATGTGTCAGGTTTTGAATAATTCCTTTCAAAGTCGGCATTTCCAATTTGACATCACTAGAAGATAGACGAAGTGTAATCAAATTGGACAGGTGGGCAACCTCCAAGGGGACATGACCAGAAAATCCAGAATTAGAGAGCTCAAGGTGAGTCAAATGAGTGAACTTACCAAATTTAGAGGAAATTGGAGAGCCATAAAAGCTATTATCAGAGAGGACTAGAGTCCGGAGATGGCTCAGAGAGAAAAGGCTGTTGTTGGAGTTGAGAATCCCTTGAAGGCCACTGCAGTGAACATTGAGACTGATCACATGACCCGTCGACTTGTCACATGTGACTCCGCTCCACATGCAACAATTTGTTCCATTCTCCCAGGAGTTCGTTTTATCGTAACAATCGTCATCAGAAGTGGAGAAAGAAACGAAAAAGGAGTTCTTGAATTGGAGCAAAGCAATGCTTTCATCAAGATGGCATAATGGAAAAGATAAAGAAGACAAAGACAATGAGGAATTAACTTGTGAGTCAAACAAAAGAAAAACGAACCACAGCCAAAAGGACAAACCCATTATATTGTATTTCTTTCGGAAACCTAACAAAGAAATTTTGTAATGTGTTCAGCTATACCAAATTTCATTCCTGAATATTGCTATTTATATCTATTAAAGTCGTCGCTAGTCTTTGCATAAATCTAAACTTTTCTTAATAGCCTTTGGAAAATCGTAATATCACATTGTCCTAAAGAAAATGTCACTTCATAATACGTGAATACTTTTCCACAACTTGTTATGTGGTTCGGATTATTTTCCAGTTGTTCCGTATCTCTTACTTAAGCTTAGGAATAAATTAACGAACAGTAATTTTCTCTATCTTCAAGTTTGACTAATCATATCCGTCCCAAAGAATATAAACAAAACTTGCCCTGATCAGTAAAAAATGACGCAAGCTTTAAGAAGAACTAATTATAATATTGAGCAATCGGTTCCATGTATAGTTGTCAATTAAACGATTTTATTCACCGTTTCTCGCTTAAAGGACAAATATTACGTCATAAAAGCAACATATGTAGTAATAGTTTGAATTAATCAATCAATTAGAAACATATTTGTCCTCGCGTTCCCTATACTTGGACCACATTGATTGAGAACGACGATTACTTTTAACAGCAGTTAGAAAACAATTATCCTTGATAGGTCCCCGTTTTACTTGACGGAAATGTTAGGTATTTGAATGAGAGATGCATGTGTTTGTCATTCCATCTGACTTGATGGCAGAAAAGAACCTCCATATAATTAATCTTTCACGACCCACTAATTGAGACAGACAACTATAAGTGCAACTTTCAAGACTTTAATTTCCGTATTAAATTTAAACGGTATTTTATTCCAGGGGCACTGGGGCAAACATACATTTCCCTTTCAATGGGACTATCTCCGTTCAAAAAAGAGGAAATTAGACGTGGTACTATTTTTCGTTCAAGTTTTATTTAAATACGGTGTGCAGTGATTTTTTATTTGAAAAATACGGTTTTAAAATAGTTAGACTACGGTTCTTTGAAAAAAAAAAGGAAAAAATATATCATGAATATATTTTGACACGCATAACGCGCGTTAGTTGTCCGATGAATCTGCGTTAGGCCTGAAGCATCTTTTAATTATTATTATTTTTTTAATATGGTTGTTATCCAAATAGTCAATCTTAAAATGTCCTTTAATTTATTTTATTTTTATTTCTTTTAGATTTTCGTTTTCCTATGTAATTTGTTACTTTTATTTTTTTTTCCTTTTGTTTTGCTTTCATTTAAATTTTATAGGATAGAAATTTTATTTTAATTTGTTTATCTTTTTCTAATGTTGACTTTTTTTTCATTAGTCTTTTTAATTTTTTTTTCTTTTCATTATCTTATTGTTTTGTAAATTTTTTAACACTTAAATATCACCAAAAATTTTTTTAAAAAAAAACTTAGCCAAAATTTAAAAAATAAATATGCAGCAACAAAAGTAAAATTCTTTTTTTCTTTTAGAAAAATCTTGTTGATACCTACAGCATCACATGATTCTGAAAGTGTGTTTGTTTTTTTTTCTTGCAAAATTTACTGTAGATACTATAAGTATTCTTGTAGTTATCTACCACAAGTATCGTACAATGATAAGTACAATAGGTATAATTAAGTGTGTCATGGATTTTTTATAAAAAGAAAAAAACTTACCATAAGTATCTTACTAGGTTACTTATGGTATCCAGTATATCAAAATGGTTGTCAGGTGTTCTTCATTTCTAAAAAAAAAAAAAAAAGAAAGAAGAAGAAGATGTCGCCTATAGTATCCTAGTAAATTGGAAAAAAAAGATAGAGAGGTTAGATAAGTATCATGCCATGTTACTTGGGTATGTAGGTAAATTGGAAAAAAAATAAGGTTATTATAAATTTATAATTATCTCAATAGGTTACTTATGGTATCTCGCTAGGTTACATATAGTATCCAAGATATCGAAATGATAGGTATGTGTCCTTTATTTTCTAGAAAAAGAGAAAATTAAGATATCACTATAGGTATTCTGCACTATTGCTTATGGTATATGGGAGGTTACTTATGACATTGTAAATTTGAAAAAAAATAAAAAATAAAAAAGTTTACTATAAGTATCTTACTATGTTACTTATGGTATCCAAGTAAATTAGAGGAACGAGGTTACTGCAGGTATCCTAAAAGGTTACACATGGTCTCCGAGTAGATTTAGAAGGAATATTAGGTGTTTTTTATGACAAAAACAAAAATAAATTTAAAAAACTAAATACTATAAGTATCATACTAAATTATCTATAGTATCATAAAAAGATAGCAAAAAAGCATGAAAAGACTTTAAAAAATAATTCATCATAGGTATCCTATTAGGTGATGAATGGTATCTAGGAAATTAAAGGGGAGATAACTTCTTTTTTTTAAAAAAATAAATTACCATAGGTATCTCAATAGGTTACTTGGTTATGCAGGTAAATTGAGAAAAAAATTAAGGTTATTATAAATTTATAATTATCTTAATAGGTTACTTATGGTATCTCCCTAGGTTACCTATAGTATTCAAGATATTGAAATAGTAGGCATGTGTCCTTTATTTTCTAGAAAAGAGAAATTAAAATAATACCATAGGTATCCTACATTGTTGCTTATGGTATATGGTAGGTTACCTATGACATGGTAAATTTGGAAAAATAAAAGAAAAAAGTTTACTATAGGTATCTTACCACGTTACTTAGGGTATCCAAGTAAATTAGGAGAATGAGATTACTGCAAGTATCCTAAAAAGTTACCTATGGTCTCCGAGTAGATTTAGAAGGAAAATTGGGTGTTTCTTTTGGCAAAAACAAAAATATTAAAAAGAAAAACTAAATACCATAAGTATCATACTAAATTACCTATAGTATCATAAAAGATGGCAAAAAGGCATGAAAAGACTTTAAAAAAAAAATTTATCATAAGTATCCTATTAAGTAACGAATGGTTCTAGGAAATTAAAGGGGAAATAACTTTTTTTCTTTTTTTCTAAGATTACCATAGGTATCTCACTAGGTTATCTATGGTATCTAAGAAATGATAAGGAGAATTTATATGTTCATTATTGTTTAAAAAAAAAAAAGAAAAAAGCTTATGATTTAATTTTTTTATTTAAAAAATTTAAATATGTAACTTCAACTAGTAATTTTTAAAGAATGTGTGGTATTGTGGGTTCATTATTGAAAAAAGAAAAAACTAAGAAATTAAGCTTTATTAAAAAAATTAGGAAATACTTGACTTCAAAGTCAAACTAATAATGTGATTAAAATTTTTTAAATGGTAAAATCTAAAATAATAACACAACTAAAGAAAAAGGTTAAATTAGGGGAAAAAAGTCAGCAAGAAGCTTAGAAATATATCAAAGAATTCTTTTTTTTAAAAAAAAGTACAGTGCGTGTGGTGCTGACAAGCGCTGATGCGCGTGTGCACCATCAAAAAATTGGTTTTTAAAAAGAAGCATGTTTAAGGTCGTATTTTTATAACTTTTAACGGATAAAATACGTATTTTTATACTTTTTTCCGCCTAACTGTATTTTTTAAATACCACACAGTTTTTAACGTATTTTTGTAAATTCTCCTTCAAAAAAGCATACTTTACACCTAAAGCTGGCAATTCGGATTGGGCCTAACCGGAAGGCCAACGACCCATTGTTATAGCCCGCGAGCTGGCCCAGCTCGTTTATAGTCTGGGCCTAGGTGTTTTGGGCCCTTGTTCGTTCCTGCACTGCACCAACGACAATATTATTGTTGGGACTTTTATGTTCTGTTTTTTTAATGTTTTAAAATAATTTAAAAAAATCTTTTTCTATACTGTAAATACCTTATATTCCTACCCTTTTTTCCACACTTATAAGTTTCAAATACTCTCTTATTCTCTCATTCTTTCTTTCTAATTATATTCTCAATTTTATCATTTTTTCTCTAATTATATTATCTAATTACTATTTACTAATTATAATAATTAGTAATTATATTTTATAATCTCCAACTTCTAATTCTTAAAGCTCAATTCAAGGTAAGATTCAATTTATCACACTTATTTTTTTAATTTCAATTAATTTGTAGTATACGTTCATTCCTGGTGCCAATTCTAGGAGTCATGTGGGTATCATCAAGAGTCATAAAGTTACTTAAAGGGCCGAAGACAGAGTTCATGTGTTCATGTGCCAACTGCTATACTGGGTGTGCTTCCATGTTGGTGATGTATGGGAACCAACGGGGCTTTGTTCATGTTGGACTCTGCAACAAGAGAGCTTTGTGTAGGTGTCCATGTATGCTTGAGATAAGTTCAGAAGGATCGGGTTGGAAGAGCTGATCGATTCGGATCTGACTGGCTCTTTCTGCTTCCTATCTGGGGTGGCGGTGGGAGCAATCTGCTGCCTGGTGAGTGGAATATGGGCACATGTAGTGCATAAGAGCTGTGCAACAGAGCTTTCACTTTTTGCTTTCTTCATTGGATACTTTTTAGTAAGTCGGAGCTCAATCATACCACGATTCGAAATTTCAAACTGATTTCTTTCTGATTAAATATATCTACTGACCGCTTCTCCTTGTAGTTAATTTCGATTTTTTTTTTTTTCAGAGTCGGATAGCAATGGCATGGCAACAAGCATGCCTCACAGTGTACTATGTAGCTTATGCGGAGAATCCTCAAAACCTCAAATTCGACTCCACCATTCCAAATCGCACTCAAGAGCTTTAGAGACTTCAAGATTCAGAATCACAAACTAAGCCTGGCTACTAATCCGAAAGCAATCGTCCAGCGAATTTGCTTTCTCCATTCTTTCCTTTCTCAAATTCATTGGTTAAGATTGTACAGATGGTTGAAAATCTGAGTGTGTAAGAAAACAAGATATTCTGTTTCTCGTTTTTTTTTTTTTTTTTGTCTTCGTAGGTTAGAAGGAAATCCTACAGTATAATGAGACAAACTGTAAAAAATCATGCTCTAATTGTTGCAGATGTAAATCCTTAACATGACGTCATTTAAATCCAGGTTGCATCTCTTTTTAATCAGTGATGTTATTCTTGCACCAATCATATATTTCTATTCATTGAAGTTTTCTTTAAATTGTTGAGCATAAAACAGTTACATGTTATAAAAGGTCTTCAAAATATAAAAGCTCTGCTGTGAAAATACAAACCAGTTTCAGAGATACTTGTACTACGTAGAATACAAATAACCTCAAGTCAACTTTTTATGATGTCAAGTCAATTTCTTGTGACTAACTCTTCTGGCTTAGGTAAATAATTCTACCTCTTCAGTTGATGTGACATTGTGACAAATTATTTAGAACCACAAATATTCATACTCATGAAAAGGGTGCTCCAATGTCTGTCCCAATACCTATGCTGCACAGTTTGTTAAATGATAAAGTAGCTTCCTAGTGACCTGTGTAATGAAATGAAATTAACCACTAAACACATCTTGTTATTAAGAGTATGGTGTAGTGATTTGAAAATAGTTATAAGCACATCACATGTGCAACTTTTGTCTAGAGGAAAATCTAGGGTGTTTAATGTATCATTATTTGTCACAATCATTGTTTCAAAATCACGATGTAAGTATTTACCATGGAATCAGTATCCTCAACATGGGAGAATTGCTCAATATGCATATTTCTCAACCTTGACAAATTTAGACTTGGAGACCTACATGAAGAACATGTTTTTGGTACAATGACTTCAGCACAAAATGCGAACTGTACAAAAAATTATGCAGATTACAAAAAATTCTAAAATCAAATGTTCTGCTAGGTTAAACCGCTATTAAAAAACAGTATAGTTAACTCTCTTAACTCACTGTGTTTGCATTAAAAATGCATGGACATAATAGACAAGACTACGTACGGAACTTATTATTGGTTCAGTGCTAGGATCTACAAGCAAGAAGGCCGCCGAAATATTTATCCTATTGCAGGATCATATATTTGTATCTTCTGCAGAGGTTTTTTTTTTTCTTTTCTAAATTGTTGCGCATAAAATATTTACGTGTCACAGAAGATTTTAAAAATGAAAAAGCTATACTATGAAAATGCAAAACTAGTTTCAGAGCTACTTGTGCTACTTAGAACATATAACCCCAAGTCAGCTTCTTTTGAAATCAAGTCAATTTCTTAAGGCTAACACTTCTAGCTCAGGGAATTAACTCGTACTCTTCAGCTGAAGTGACATTGCGAAAACAATATTCAGAAATACTAGGCTTCATATTTGTTAGGTCCGTTAATCAGGTATTACCGAATATAATTAATTTTCAATTAATTACGTGAGGTGGTAATGCGGAAATTGTAAAAATAACACAAGATATTTTTACTTGGTTCAGTTATCTCCCGATAACCTACGTCCAAGGGGCCACGCCCAGAGAATAAACACTACTAGTAAAGTTTGAATGAATACAAACACCAATTTGACTTATACAATAAAAGACTCCCTCTTTTGATTGTCGCAATGTGGATGTATTCCTTCACCAACGTGTCTAGCGAGCACCTCGTCTTAGGTTGACTTCGTTCTTCTGAAATCCCTTCAGGTACTTGAAGTCGACAATCAGCACCTCTCCCGAAGTGCTATCACACACACGACTTGGACACCTCCTAAGTCTAAAATATGGCTAAAAGAAAAACTTTTCTTTTACACACAATAGCCAAAATACAAAAAGTGGTCTCTCTACCTAAGGCTACTCTTGAGTGGCCTTAATATAGAGAAAGGAACAAGCCTTCACGTTAATATCTGCCAGTAAACAATAAAAAGCATTTAATGTTGATTAGAAGACTTGCAAAATCAGAAAAGTTTGTTACCAAACTTAGAAAAACGGATCTGGAAAATAGTCACTGATTCTGATCACATATTGCAACATGATCTATCAACCAGTCATGTTGTAACAGAAAAGGAAACTTTCAGATTACTTTCCTGAAACAAAATAATCAGTTACTCAAACCTTATTCACAACTACTAGCACGAATTAGATTAATTGTAATCAACAAGAATCAGCACAATTAAGTTAAGGAAACTTCCATAAAAGATATTAACATAAAATATTCATTTAAAGGAATTTCCTTAATGAAATAGTGACATATACTCAAAACCAAATTAGGTAAGAGTCACTTACCTATTTCCTCTCAAACAGATCCGAGTATGCATTTAATAAGATCAGATTTTTATAATTGAAAACAATAAAAATCGTGACCTAAAGCATATAAAAGACAATAAGGCAAAAACTGAAAAAAAATCGATTCAGATCAAATATTTGGTCGCATGTTGTAACATGACCGTGAAACTGGTCATGTTGCAACATGAAGATTGTCAACAGAATTTTACCCTTTCAATCTCCCCCTTTGGCATCTTTTAGACAAATATTTGATATGCCTGTAAAACAAAGTCAGTATACAGCCAAAATATCATATATGCTTTCTCCCCCTTTTGGACAAAAGAGCCAAAGGCAGAGAAAAACAAATAAGTAAGAAAGCTAGTATCATGTTAAGACATAAAACTAAGAACATGTTTCAACAGAGCACAAAATAAAATAGTCCGGCAGCAGAAAACAAACGCACCCAAATTGTATCAAAATTATACAAACCAAGAAAGATAAAAAAAAAGAAACTGATGAAAATCAAACATCTTCCATGTCCACATCCAGCTTCTTTGCAATGGCAGCAACCATTTTCTCAATTCGCGTAAGTCTGGCAGCTTGATCTGAGGATGTTGTAACATCAGTAACAGCAACAGCAGGACCTTGTGTACCAACATCAGCAGCTGCTTCAAGCTCCCCCTCAGTTGGGTCTTTTTCTTTAAGCTTGAACACAATGTTGGATGGAATGGCTGTGAGGAATTCAGAGTCATACATGAGAGTCTTCTGCTTTGACAAAATCCCATAGATGAGTGATGGAAAAATCAACCTCTTCTTGGGATGTTTGAGATTGCGAAGTTCACAAATTTGCTCGAAAATCAGCTAACCTAAGTTCACTGGTACACCTGTTCCAACATCATACAAAAAACCAGCAGAATCAAAGTGAATAGTTGGATAGTGTGTGGTAGGTCTCCAATTGTGCATAGCAATGCGATGAAGTCCTCTATACTTCAAGGTCAGATCAGTGACCTGAAGTACATCCTCCTTAGGCCATGTTCTTTTTGTTCCAAGCAACTCAGTAGCCACCATGTCTTCATCATACTCTTTGTCAGACTCATCATGAGGTTTTAAAGGAACACCGAGAAAATCAGAAATTACTTGTGGTGAAAAGTCATAGATATGATTTCGAACAAAGATCTTGTGATATGTAATGGAACCAGGTTCATCAAAACCATCAGTAATATTGGCATAGAACTCCTGCACTACACGAGACACAAAACCCTTGTTTTTGAACACAGTATTATTCCATTCCTGATCTTCAATGGCCTTTAAGACACCAATACTTAAGAAAGTCTTAGGATTGATGTTTCTCTCAGGAATAAACTGACATTGGCCATGTATATTCATGGATTCAGCAATATCTTTAGTATAATACCAAGGAGTAAAGGCATTACGAATATTATAACCTGGAGTGGGTGTTGTGAAAACAGAAACACCTTTCGCCTTCTCTGCTGCAGTAGCCTTCTTAGGTTTCTTCGTGGCTTATTTTGAAGACTGGCCAGAAGACTTCTTAGAGGGATGATCAGCAGGAGTAGCCAACGAAGTGGCTACTGGTGTTGTAACATTCGTATCACTGGGTGCCTTTTCTAGTTGTATCGCAACAGGTGTTATAGCAATTGATTGAGAAGAAATCTCTTCCAAAGGAGAGAGTTGAGTTACAATAGGTGTCTTTGCTGCTTCAATATTCTCCTTTGTTGGAACAGGGGTCTGTAACTCAAAAGATTTAGTTGTTGCAACCGCCTCTTTTTCAAGAACAGGGTGTGGAAGAGAAGTTGCAGCAGGCTCAACTTCTTCTCCTTGTGTTGATGAGACCTCTGGGTCTATCACCTTCTCGGACGACAATGGCTTTGATTTGTCAGAAATCGACAAGACCATCGATTTCTGCTTCTTGGCTGGCAGTGAAGAGGATGATGCTTTCCCCTTTCCTTTCGGAGTAGAGAGAGCTTTGCTCTTCTTCCCTGATCTGGTGTTCACCATGATCGGATGCTGCAAGAACAGAGGAACAAAAAAGCAACAAAAACAAAAGCAGAGAGAAGAAGAAGAATAGACTTCGGCTGTGAGTAATTTGGGATTTTAGGGTTAGAACAATTTATAAAAAATCCCATTAGTTACCCAAAATTTGAAAAGGAAACAAAATAAAAATTGGAGCCAAAAATCTTGGGAAATAACTGCCATGATTGATTTTGAAACGTGTTCCAACAGATGATGTCACCATGCAGTTTTTTCATAAACGTTTTTTTTTTTTTTTATAAATTGTAAATATCTCATTAACATGCCTTATTTTGCCTCAAAATCAAAATTTTATATTTATGAAAAACTAGAATGAAAGATCGAAACAACCGATTTTATGCCAATCATAAATTAATTTTAAAATAAACAGAACTTGTCAATTTTATCAAATAAAATTTCCTGATTTTCTTGAAGATTGATTAACTATCAAGGATTGAAAAACAA
>JXTC01000473.1:115957-170425 GCA_002914845.1 Trema orientale
AAAACATATGTAGTTTATGTTATCAATTTTTTTTTAATGAAAATTCAATTAAAAAGTTTGAACTTAATATGTTTAAAAAAGTTGTTAAAAAAAACAAATAATAGGGAAAAAAAAAAAGGCCCGAGGACGGGCCGGCCCGGCCCGGCCATTTTGGCCCGCCTCAGGCTCGGCCCGGCCCGTTATTGGCCCGTCAAAGAGCCCAGTGGGCCAACGGGCCCGGGCCGGGCCCTATTTTTTTTTTTTGAACGGGCCGGGCCGGCCCGCTTAATCCCAAAAGCCCGGGATGGGCGGGCCGGCCGGCCCGGCCCGCCCATTTTGCCACCACTAGTCAGCCCTGAGTTGAGCAAAGTTCGCTGAAGATAAAAGGGTTCGTCGATCGAATCGGGGAGAAGCCACTGAAGTTGAAATTGTAGTCCAGAAGAGAGAGGTCGTGTGCGTAGAGATTATTCTGAGAAAAAATTCTATGTTGAAGACGAAGTGAGTGGAGAAGTGATAAAATTAGAGAAACTGATACGCAGGGCACCGTATCTCTGGAAATAATTTTGAAAAGATCGTACGGGATGTCATTTTCCCAATTTTCTGATTTTGGGCCTGCTTTTTTTGTTAGAGGCCCTAAATAATTTTGGTCATTTTGGTGAAGAATTGAGCATCACAAAATTGGGCAACTTGCACCCTCACCCAAAAGGGCCTAGGCGCAGACACTACAAGGCCTCGCCCAAAATTCCATCCAGTTTTGTTTTTTTTTTAATGATATGTTAAATGAATTAGTCATTTGATTTTTTTTTTTTTTTTAGGGAAAAGTGGAGATTCTTTATTGAATGGAAATAATTAGTTTTTTCAAATCATACGAAATACTTTCTAGTAATTGTATTCAATATTAGATAGATTCCTATTACTGTTTGATATGATTTTACTTAATTTCTCAATTAAATATTCCAATGTGTATAATATATGATAATACGAGAAATTCAGAAACACTTCAATTTTTGGCTTGGTCAATGAGATTTATGACTTTAGTGAATTCGAATATCTAAACACATCCCATCCCTCCGCAGAGCTTATCAGATACGGGTCATCCTTGTATTTTGTGTGACAACGGGTCGTCCTTGTCATAAAAGTTCTCAGTAAGTATTCACGAAGCCAGCTATGGCTCCTGCATGGCAAACTAAATGTAACGAAAAGGAGGAGTAAAAATACGGAGAAAAAAGACCTTTATTTATAAAGCATCTAGGAAACATGTGTTTAGGGACTCACATTAGTATTTTTGGTGTTGTTGAAGTGTGGAAATTAATTGCAACCAACCATTTTGAGAGCCCCACGAGTTGATAAATGAGTGGAAAAGAAGATGAAAAAGTGAACTAATTAGGATAACAAATGTAATTTTATTAGTAAGTATGTGGTAACAGGAAATAATTGTGCATAAGCAATATTCTGAGTGAAAATAGTGATTGATGAGAATGGTTTTTGCATTTAGAAAATGGTCGATTAGAGTTTTTATGTAAGACAAACTAAGGCTTATACTAGTATCAGACTTGTTTGACGTATTATCTAACATGAGATTATGTGATACTTATCTCAATACAGCTTAGTATTTCAATTAAACGTGTCACTAATTTCTACTTTTTATTGAGGTAGGGTACGTGTGAGACCCACTATAAGGCTCACGCCAATAAAAGGTAAAAAATGCATCTAAGACTAGCACAATCTCTCTATGAATGGCCAAAGTATGCCATACATGTCGAATTGCATCCAACACATCTCCACCATTTATTGGAACGGGATGGCTAACGTTATATAATTATGACTAACGTTATTTGATACATGACTAACGTTACTTCTCGTACGTATGTACATACTATATACATAAAGTGATGGCTGCAACCAATTCTTTTTTCTTTTCCCCCTTTTATTTGATACATGATGAAATATAACTTCCAAAAGATACATAGTTTGCATAACAAATGTAGTTCATCTAGTAATTTCACCTAGCTAGGAGATATTGCTAAAAGGTATCACTGGTTGTTTTGCATCCCTTTTTCTACAACAAGCTATATATAATTAGCCAGTTCAATCAACAGTTGCATCTACTTCGTTATTCTAATTACCAGTGCAATACAATACCACACCAAAAATACAGAATGGCCAGTCAGGTAAGTATTGAGCTTTAGTAGAAGTACCCAGTACTCTTGTTATTTTCGTTTTGTTGCCAGGTTTTCAATTGATGATATATGATTATAGTCTTTGTACATTGGAGTAGTCCTGTAGCAACTTAGCTCAACGGTACATTATTGGAAGTGGTGGGAAACACATGTAACTAAATATTGGTTTTTTTTTTTTCCTTTTTTTTTAAGATTAAAAAATTGGGGTATTACTTAAGAGTCCCTACCATGTGCCTGTATTCAACGTTGCAAAACAATAATCCAATGGCTTTGTTAAAAGATAAAGCCATAAAGGCATATTCACCTTGGGGATAAAAACGTTACACCCCAATCCTACCCATATAATTGCCTTTAAGACGTTAAAAAAAGCGGTTAATATTCAAAAGCATATAAGGACTTTGTAGACCACCATAGACTTTGGCCAATTGAGCTGGCGGCAGCACGAAAATCATGTTTGGATTTGGGGTTACTCTTTTTGGGTTGGTGTGCAGAACCCGCTATTATATGCCCTACTATAAACCCATCCCCATGTGATCCTATTCCTAACCTAGACTATGCTTTAATTTATTATTTCTTTTTTTTTTTTAAATTATCTTAATATAGACATATACAAACTGGCGACATAATTTGTTTATAGAGGGTCCTAAACCCCATAAACCACGAATTTATAATATGACTAAGCTGATCAAATTTCAATGATAGTAACTACATATCATGTTTCTAGCTATGAGCATACATTTTTATGAAATGAAATAATTGCCTGGTCTACACGCTCAAACAAATGCCACCAAAATTTGATAAGCAAACATATATAGTCAATTTAACAGTACTATTTCTACAATTCTGGAAGGAAAATAATTTGATTTTATTGTTATTAATTATAAAACAGCTATTTAATCGAAAAATGTTGTTAAGAGTCAGTGTAAGGCTCTTAAAGGCTATGAACGGACATAGCATTGATGAATATGATCAAGACTAGTGTAAGTGACAAGCTTTCTTTTCTATAATCTAAATAGAAGGGCCCCGGCTGAGGTTTGACATTCCTGTGCGTTGTCATTTCTGTAAATACCAAAAGTCATGTTCCAGTCCGCGCATCCATATGTGCCCAAGAAATCTGGCCTCATTTCGTAATAGGGTTAATTATTTAAAAAAAAATACCTTGAATTTTGACATTTTAGCAATTTACACTTCTATGTTTTGGTTTTTGCAATAAAATATCTTCATATTTTTAAAAATTCAAACAATTTGTACAATCTCTTCATATCTTACCCAATTTATATTAATCCAAATGGTGTTTTTGTAAATATTTTAACTGTTTAGAAACAAAAATATCATAATTTGTGTCTAAAATAGAAATTTTTGTGGAAGTAAATTTGTCAAAATATGGATAAATGGCATAATGTTTCTGAATTTTAAAACGTGAAGGTATTTTTTTTATTTTTTCAGAAACCAAAACAAAAGATTTAAATTGCCAAAATGCCAAACTTCATAATTTTTTTTTTTTTGTTGCTATTAACCCTATTATCCAAAGGACATATCTCAATACATAAACATATAGTGGGATACATAGACATAATTATAAAGCAATATGATCACCATTCAGGCTAAATCTTTTGTCACGGTGACATACGATCAACCTAATATTTCCCAACAAATTAACCTAATATTTCCTAACAAAATTTGTACCAAATGCCATAAGAATACCAAAACCGACAGGTGTTTTCCGGGGCCCCACCGAGGAAGGAAGGCCCGCCGGCGGGCTCATCGTGAAACAAGAATGCTTAGCTTTGGGAGGTGACAGGATTCCTGGGCCAGTGTCTCCTCATCGGCGCTAATTATGGTGGGGGTAAGAGGCCAGCCTTAGTGTTAAATAATCATTAGGGACAATAAGTTTCTTCCCCAAATCACCTACCGAATGCTACCCCATCCCTTCCCATCTTTACCATCTTTTTTTTTTTTTTAATTGCTATTACCATTAATTTATTTCTTAAAGCTTAAAGCATATTCTCTGTCAAGTATCACCATTAACCGTTACTTATCTAATTCAGCCATCATTTCATCCACATTCTTGTTATTTAATATTACTTAATATACCGTAAACCCCAAGCTGCCACTACCACGCGCTCTCACGGTCCTCTTAACCAATTTTTTTTTTTAAACATATTTCTTAATTAATATGATCCTGATGTGAATTGATTAAGGGGTTACAATCTTTGTAATTACTGAAACAGTTCCATCTTTCGTGCCAAGTTCCAAGCGGCTTTAATTAATCTTGTTACGTATGGATATATTCAGGTGGTCCTATACTAGTACTATTTTTGCATGCATAGTGGAGCCTGCTAAAAAGCAACGTTTATAAAGTAAAGCTACAAGAAACAATTAAAGCACTATATAAGAATTTTAAAGGTTCCTTTCATGAATTTTTCTTTTCTTTTTTCTTTTTTTAACTTGTTTATCAGAATGCTTAATATTTATTTTTTTAAAGACCTGTCAGAATGTTTAATATAAAGTAGTAGAAATTGGATACCAATCATTTTCTTTTTAAATATAGTTGCTACCCAATAAATCGCCGCCAAGTCTGTATATGTGAATAGAGCATACATTACAATGAGAAAATAACAAAAAATGAAAGACTGGCATAAAATTAATATCGAGCATATGGATCTAATTAATAATGTAGAAGAAAATAGGAAGAAAGAAAAAAAAAATGTATATGTTTTTTTTTTTCGTTAGGGTATATTGTATAACTTAAGTATATTTACCAGATGAATGCAGTTTAAAAAAATGAACAGAAAATGCATGTGAAAAAGAAAAAAGAAATAATAAGCCCAAGGATCCCTATGATATTTTATCACTTATTAAAATATAAACTGATGATTCAGGGGAAAGAAAGTAAAAAGATTGTAATACAAGTCTCAATTAATAAACTTGGAAGAATATAGGGAATGTTCAACTACCACACGCTACTTAGTACTAAATAATCTTAATGAATACGTTATATATTAAGACAGAACATAACTTCAAAGACTTGAAGAAGGGGACGAGAGAAAGTCCTAATTACGTCATTATAAGATAATTAAGATATTTTGCTAACTTGTCAAAGATATTTGATTTTGCTATTAGAATGTATATTTTAAGTTCTGATAATATTTATTATTTATGAGTTGACTAAAGAAACTTCTTATACATAAATTCCAATTACTTCAAATGAGTACAAAATTAAACAGTGAGTATTTTTCCATTTGGATAACTACACTTTAAAAAGAAAATAAAAAAAAATGATCAAAGAAAATAAAAAAAGTGAGCAACTTTTTATTGTTATATGCACGAGTTTTCTTCTAATAGCTTAGCTCAAATGGCGGATAAAAGCGACATTTAAAAAAGTAAATTTAAAAAGAAAAAATTTATGTTTCTTTTCCTCCCTATTGAAAATGAAATAAATTAAGTCAAATTCATCAAGAACTAAAAAGAGCTATTTAGGAGTTCTATACCAACAACTTATTATAGCTTTTTGCCTAACTTAACAATATTCTCATATGCAAAAAAGCATAATTGATTAGGATAATATTATATCATGGGTAGCTTGCAATTTCAGTATGGGGGATATGTCACAACTTTATCTGTTAAAATTAAACAACCAGAAGTGATCATAAAGGTCTCACATAGATCCAACTACTTAGATTCCTCAGCATAAATCAACCTAACCCTTTGTGACACAACCCCAAGTCTATCTCTTTCACCCAATAAATTATTTATAAAACAAATACAAATAAATAGAAAACCCCAAATTGTATGTCTAATTATAATTTTCTTGTCTACCGTATATCTACAAATTATATTCACAAGATTTTTTTAGTATATGTTTTTGGTCACCATCCAAAGTAACTTGGGAGAAGCTTCACATACTAACAGTCTGTATTTATTCGAAAAGAATCAGTTCCCATTTCCTTTTCAAATATTAAGGCCAATGTGAAAAGAGAAATTATTTTGACAAAATTGACAAGTCATAACAAGTGATAATGCTAATAGTACTACTGGTTTGCTCTCTAGTCTCTCCGGTCTTAAATTTCTGTGCAGGTGCCAAAAAAACCAATTTTGATTTTATTAGTTGGGGGCTTGGGGCTATCCTCCAGTCCAATATTTATTGCTTTTTCTTTCAACAAAAAAAAAATGTTTATTGCTTTTTCTTTTAAATATTTGTTATTGTTTCTTTTTTCGTATTATTTCTACAATAAGATGAACAATATTTTATTGTTTGAATGTGACATATGTTAAAGAGACTTGACTGTTTGGCCGTTTTCGTGGGACAATCTCTTACATTAATTGATTTAGAAACTTCTGATTTTGATGTATATGGCTCGATCTAGCACATTTTGACGCTGTAGTTTCTCACGTTAATTTGATAGTTTCCCCTTTTGGGAAAATAAAACTTGTTTTGTATGGAGAGTTGTTGGGCACAGGTTCATATCCCTATATTTGTTATGAATTTTCCAATTTTTGACCCTTGAGAATGTAAAATCTGTGTTCACTTCTTAGTTCTTACAAACTAGGGCTACACAAACACACTTTTTAAATCTATATACATATATTTATATATTACAAAGAAGCGAGGGATTCAAACTTTAAACCCAATACTAATTTGGATTATGTGTTTTTCAGTTAAATACAATAGATTTTTTGGGTACAAATACTTAACTCATTATAGGCATAATTATTTGATCATAATCAAACAATCTAAAATCAAAATATTCATCTATAGTAAATATTACTATAACCATATTTTATAGTTATCTTTTTAAATTAAAAATTTGATTAGTTTGTAGTTGTTAGAGTTCGTGACTGTCCGTACACATATGTATTTTAGGATTTTTTAGGATTCTATATATTATGGTTTGGCCGTGTAAAACTCTACCTTCTGTACCTTATTTTCGACATAGTGAAATTTTCTCCTCTGCCAGTGATTTTTAGGGTTTTCCATTTAAATCTGTGTGTTCTTGTTTTTCATTCTTTTATCAATTATCGTTCGTTAATTCTTAACAAACTCGAGTTTTTAATCCAGGTTTGATTACGATAATGGCAACTATAATGTATGATATTCCGCTTTTGGATCGTAGCACCAGATGTTCGTTATGGCAGGTTAAGATGCGGGCTGTGCTCGCGCAGTTAGATTTGGATGATGCACTATTAGGGATTACTGCAATGCCCTCATCATTATCAATGGAGAAAAAGCAATATAGGGATCGAAAAGCCCTATCTCAGATTCAACTGCATCTGTCGAATCAAATATTTTAGGATGTTCTGAAGGAGAAAACTACCGCCACTTTGTGGTTGAAATTAGAGCAGCTGTGCATGACGAAAAGTCTAACCAACAAGCTGTATCAGAAGCAACGACTCTATTCTCATCGTATAATGGAAGGTACGTCTTTAGAAGAGCATATAAACGTCTTTAAGGAAATTGTATCTGATCTGGAAGCTTTGGAGGTTAAATATGAGTCTGAGGATTTAGCGCTGATTTTAGTATATTTCTTACCCTCTTCATATATGCCTTTTAGGGACACTATTTTGTATAATCGTAAATCTTTTACTATGAGCGTGGTTTATGATTCTCTGCTCTCTTAGGAAAAGATGGATCAGATTGTTACAGGGACTGAGACTCAGGCAGAGGGTCTCGTTGCTAGAAGAAGAACGCATAAGAGGAATTCTGGGAGTAATAATAGAGGCAGATCAAAATCTAGAAATAAAAGTAAAACTTGCAACTATTGCAAAAAAAAAGGACCACATCAAATCTGAATGCTATAAACTTCAAAACAAGAATAAGAAGGCTGCTTCTAATCAGAAGGGAAAACAAACTGAAAATACTGGTGAAGTCAGTGTTGCCAAAGATGATATCAGTGATGGAGAACTCTTAGTTATTTCTGATGT
The DNA here is from genome assembly GCA_002914845.1 of Trema orientale. Lineage (NCBI taxonomy): Eukaryota > Viridiplantae > Streptophyta > Magnoliopsida > Rosales > Cannabaceae > Trema > Trema orientale. The sequence continues at coordinate 124,039 of JXTC01000473.1, forward strand.
GATTCTAGACTATTTGATGACTGGATTCTTGATTCAGGTTGCACGTTTCATATGTATCCTAATAGGGACTGGTTTTCAATATATGAAACGGTATCCAAAGGTACTGTGTTGATGGGAAATAATATGCCTTATAAAGTTGCTGGTATTAGAACAGTCAAAATTAAGATGTTTGATAGATTTGTCAGGACTCTCGGTGGCATGAGATATGTTCCAGATTTAAAGAGAAATCTGATCTCTTTGAGTACTCTTGATTCAAAAGGGTACAAGTATACTGGTGAAGGTGGAGTTCTAAAGGTTTCCAGAGGAGCTCTTGTCGTGATGAAGGGTCAGAAAAGATCTGTCGAATTATATATCTTGTTGGGTTCTACATTTACCAGTAAAGCAGCTGTCTCTACTCCTTCGTTGTCAGATGATGAAGTCACTAGACTTTGGCATATGCGTCTCGGGTATATGAGTGAGAATGGCATGGCTGAATTAAGCAAAAGAGGACTTCTTGATGGACAGAGTACTAGTAAACTGAGGTTCTGTGAGCATTACATTTTTAGGAAGCAGAAGAGAGTTAGATTTATAAAAGGTATCCACAACACAAAGGGAACACTTGATTATATACATTCTGATCTCTGGGAACTATATAGGGTACCTTCTAAACGAGGTGCTAGATATTTGCTGATGATCATTAATGATTTCTCCAGAAAGCTTTGGGTATTCTTCCTAAAGCAGAAGAATGATATGTTACCTACATTCAAGGAGTGGAAGACTATGATTGAGAAGCAAACAAGGAAGCAGATTAAATGTTTCCGCACTGATAATGGCTTGAAGTTTTGTTCTGATGAGTTTCATATTTTTTGCAAGTCAGAAGGTATCGTAAGATACTTAACAGTTCGTCGTACTCTACAACAAAACAGTGTGGCAGACCATATGAATAGGACTTTGATAGAAAGAGTGCGTTGCATGCTCTCTAATGCTCGTTTACCAAAGTCCTTTTGGGCAGAAGTTGCTTCTACAACCTGTTTTCTGATTAATCGATCTCCCTCAACTACTATTGAGAAAAAGACTCCAGAAGAGGTATGGTCTGGTACTTCTGCTAATTATTCTGATCTGAAGATATTTTGATGTCCTGCCTATGCTCATGTTGATAATGGAAAGTTGGAACCAAGATTTATGAAATGCATTTTTCTAGGCTATAAGACTGGTGTTAAAGGATATAAGCCATATTGTCTAGAAACCCAGAAGATTATAATGAGTAGAGATGTTATTTTTGATGAATCTGCTATGCTTCTGATTTGCCTATTAGAGATTCTAGTAGTAAACATCAGCAGAAATCAAACATTCAGGTGGAGCTTCAAATTGGGTTAGAATCTACATCGGCGTCTACATCTCAGTTAGATTCCTCTTCATCACTATCACCACTACTAGTATCACCACAATATTCTATTGCTAAGGACAGGCCTAGAAGAGACATTAGACATCCACAGAGGTATGCTGAGGCTGATCTAGTTTCTTATGCTTTGAATGTGGCTGAAGGTATTGATTCTAGTGAAGAATCTTCTACCTATACAGAGACAGTTAGTTGTGATGACTCTGGCAAATAGATGATTGTCATACAAGAGGAGATGGAATCACTTCATAAGAATGATACATAAGACTTGGTGAAACTATCTAAAGATAAGAAAGCTGTTCGCTGGAAATGGGTCTACAAAAGGAAAGAAGGAACACCAGGAATTGAAGATGCCTAGTATAAGGTGAGGCTATTTGCAAAGGGCTACATTCAGGTTCCAGGCGTAGACTTTATAGGTGTGTTTTCTCTAGTTGTAAAGCATAGTTCAGTTCGAGCTTTGCTTGGTATTGTGGCTATATATGATCTTCAGCTTGAACAGTTAGATGTGAAGACAACATTCTTACATAGAGAACTTGAAGAAGACATCTACAGAGAACAGCCAGAGGTTTTTGTAGACTCAGGAAATGAGGACTATGTGTGCTTATTGAAGAAGTCTCTGTATGACCTAAAACAGTCACCCAGATAGTGATATAAGAGGTTTGATTCATTTATGACCCCTCATTATTTCAAGAGAAGTAGCTATGACAGTTGTATCTACTTTAAGAAAACTGTTGATGGGTCTTTTGTGTATCTACTCTTATACGTTGATAACATGTTGATAGCAGCCAAAAAAAAAAGAAGAGATTAGAAAGGTCAAACACGAGCTTAGTAAGGAGTTTGAGATGAAAGATTTGGGAACAGCAAAGAAGATACTTGGAATGGAGATTATGAGAGATAGAAAGTAGGTAAATTGTACCTAAGTCAAAAAGAATACATTGAGAAAGTTCTGTACAGATTTAATATGCAGAATGCTAAACCTGTTAGCACTCTATTAGTGGCTCATTTCAGACTTTCATCTGCTTTATCTCCATAATCAGATGATGAGATTGATTATATGTCTCGAGTTCCATATTCTAGTGCAGTTGGATCTCTCATGTATGCTATGGTTTGTTCTCGTCTAGATTTATTATATGCAGTCAGCACTATTAGTAGATACATGGCAAATCTTGGTAAAGAACATTGAAAAGCAGTTCAGTGGATTTTCAGATACTTAAATGGCTCTACTGATGCTTATTTACAATTTGGGAGAACTAGAAGTGGAGTCATTGGATATGTTGATTCTGATTTTGCTGGAGACCTTGATAAAAGAAGATCTCTCACTGGGTATGTTTTCACCATTGGTGGTTGTGCTATCAATTGGAAAGCTACCTTACAGACTACAGTTGCATTGTCTACTACTGAGACTGAATACATGGCTATTACTGAAGAGTGTAAGGAAGCTATTTGGTTGAAGGGACTATTTAGTGAACTCAATGAAGGTTTACAGATGACCACAGTCTTTTGTGACAATCAGAGTGCTAATTTTCTCACAAAAGATCAGATGTCTCATGAGAGGACTAAGCATATTGATGTGCGGTATCATTTTGTCCGTGATATTATTGCTCGAAGTGATATAATTGTGAGCAAAGTTAGTACTCATGATAATCCTGCTGATATGATGGCTAAGACACTTCCTGGAGATAAGTTTAAGCATTGCTTAGACTTAGTTGGTGTTACTTGCTGAGTTTTACCTTCTTTATGGAAGAGGTGGAGAATATATTTTTTTGTTCAAGATTGGAGTCATTCCTTAATTGGAATTCATGTCAAGGTGGAGATTGTTAAAGTTCGTTATCTGAATTCTATTTGCTCTAGCCCGAAATCTTCGCAGTGCGATATATGCAGTATTTTTTATAATTGGGAGAAAATTTGAGATCTGTGGTGGAAGCGGAGGGATCGGGCCGACCTGATCCTGGAGCCCACCACTGATCTCGTTGGGTTTGCGGTGTACACATATGTATTTTAGGGTTTTTTGGGATTCTATATATTATGGCTTGGTCGTGTAAAACTGTACCTTCTGTACCTTATTTTCGACATAGTGAAATTTCCTCCTCTACCAGTGGTTTTTTCCGATTAGAGTTTTCTACTTAAATCTGTGTGCTCTTGTTTTTCATTCTTTTGTCAATTATTGTTCGTTAATTCTTAACAGTAGTTCTTACGTTTAAGATTTCACAAATTTCAAATTTTCATTTTTAATAATGTAACAACGAGATTATTATATAATGTTTTTAAAAATATGAATATTCGACCAAAAATATCGTCATTCGGAGATAATTATTATAAATTTAAATATTTTTTTAGTGTTACTATTTTATTAAAAAAATTATTTTTGCCTCCGCAGAAAAAAGAAAGTTTAGTCTCTAGGGTACAATCGTACACGATACACATACGTAAAAGGCTTTCATGCATACGAACATCACGACAGTTCTGAAACCTTACGAAAAAAATAATAATAGATAAAAAAAAAAAAATGAAATGAAGATGGTTTATTTACGAAAACACCCTTGGACCAAACCGCATTCATTCATGTGAACAAAAGAACAGCCTCAGTATAACATCCCACGCGCCACTCACGGAGATTTAATCCGATAGTCAAGAGAGACCCAGGTGAGAGTGCCAAAGTGCCAACCATTAGGTGGGACCCAAGTAAGGGGAGGAGAGGAGTAGGTGGGACCAGCGCGTGGGCATGGCAGGCTTTCACTTTTCACTATTTTCTCAGTGACTTTTTCCGTAGAGCTAAGAATCATGACTTGAGACTTGCACTTGAGAGAGTCAAAGAAAGAAAAATGAAAATTATAAGTAAAAAAACAATATTCAAGTTGTTTGAAGGGGAGACAGAGAGGTCAGGAGGGCAGGGACACTAGTCACTACTCTCTCTTATAGCCTTTTTCTTTCTTTCTTTCTTTGTGTTCTTTTCCTTTTCATAAAGCAACCAAACCATTACAATCCCTTATTAAGATTCTTCTTCTTCTTCTTTCTCACCTGTTTATGAGCTTTTATTCTCTCCTTCATATATATGTATATATATATATATAATAAAAACTAAAAAAGACTGTTTGGAGAAGAAGAATCTCTTAGGCCTTGCCATGGACCAGCATTAGCAAATACTTCTGTATTTTTGGTCAGATATTGCCTTAATAACCTGTGAGTGTGACTTTTAATTCCTTTTTTGAGCTTAGTTTTGTCTCCTTTTTGGTTTATTTTATCTGGGTTTTTTACCATATGCCTTATGCATCATCAAAGTTTGAAGCTTAAAGGAAAAACCTGGTGTGTTTTTACTTCCTTGTTTGGGTTCTTTCTGCAATTGGCACATATGGGTTCTTATTTGTTTCTGCATGTTGTTCTTTTTTTTTTTTAATGTTCTCCAAAAATAGCATAGTATAAATATATTATTTTTGGTTTATTTATTTTTCTGAGAAATTTTTTCTGTTGATCAGTGAAGAATTTGTTTGTAGAGAAATTTTGCAATGTGGGTTGGTATTGTTTATTGAAATGTAGTTCACAGGTCAGTAGTTGATACCGATATTGGGAAGCAGTCACAGTGGGTTGTAACAGTATTATTTTGCTAATTTAGATTGTTTACTTCATTATATTTTAGCTCACCATCTACATATACATATATTTGGTTCATTTCTGCAGTTGGGGTATGATTAAGACTGATTTTAGATGGATTTACTATTTAAATGTACGACTTTAATACAAATGGATATCACATAATTTAGGTGTGTTCCTTGATTTTTTCATTTTCAGAACATTCATAGCGGATTCTAATTTAGTATATGGTATCATGAATTTTGCGTAAAGAAATGTAAATCTGTTTTGGAGGATAATATATTAGAAATTTTAGAATTTACTTCACAATTGGTATTCTGATTATTTTGCATGACCGTTTTGTGTTCTTAACACATCGGTGCGTTCAGTACCTTCCTAACTAATTGGTGTACAGATCTGATTCACCTGTCCTCCTAACACTCTAAGTCTGCCCATAGACCTGTTTTTCTCACTCACATTAGATCAAAATATGCTTATTGTTTTATATGATAGAATTGGTGATTGATCAGTCATATACAAGTAAACATGTTCTATGCATTAATATGTAGTTGTGGTATTTTGGGCTCTGATATTCTTTTCCAGGACAAAAAAAAACGTCGGGTTTCTAAAGGTTCTTTGGTTAAATTTTATAAATCTAGCCTTCTTAATTCTAATTTGAGACTATAAGCTCATTCCATATAGATAACTGTAATGGATAGTATAATGTTTGTTTCCTCTTCTGATATACGCAGAGTATAATCTGACACAATGACGAAGGTAAGTCCTGAAGTTGAAGCAAACGAGATGGAGGCAGTTCTGCCAGTATCTGCTGATGTGAGCTTTGCTTCCGATCACTTTCCGAAGTATAAATTAGGACCTGATAATCAGATCCTGGAAGAGCCAAGGGAGGACAACAATGGTCCATCCTTAAAGGACGTTGTTGAGCAGGAAACTACCCAGCTTTCAGAGCAGCACAAACGTCTCTCAGTTCGTGACCTTGCAAGTAAATTTGACAAGAACTTGACTGCTGCTGCTAAGTTGTCTGAAGAGGTCTCTCATTATTTGTCTTTATAATTTATTCCTGAATGAGCTAGTACTAAATTTGACATGACTAAGCTACCCTGGATCTGTTTAACTAATTGTTCTCTCATTTGTTTGGGAAGAATATGATTCTTGGAGAGGGTGGGTGACTTAATGATTTGTTGCTTCTTATGTGCACTTCAGGCAAAGCTTAGAGAAGTGGCTTCATTGGAGGGACATGTCCTTTTGAAGAAGCTTCGAGATGCACTGGAACATCTAAGAGGTCGTATGGCAGGACGTAACAAAGAGGATGTGGAGAAAGCTATCTCTATGGTTAGTGTTGTATGCTTATCTATTGTTTGTTTAGTTTTTTCTTTTCGGTTTGGTGATTGCCTAACTCAAGAATATCTCTCCCCTACTTGGTGGAAATGTTTGGTATGCTACCATATCAACTATGGAACTCTTTTCTTTGTCCAAGCTATTTTATCATATTCTACATAATATAAACTGTTGAAGCATGAAAAGACAGCCCTGCAATTGCTTGTCAAGGTTTCCTGAATGATGAAGAAAGTTATATATTAATTTAATTTCTGGTTTTTTGTGCTGCTTTTTTTTTTTTTTTTTTTTTTTTTTTTTTTTTTGTGCCATGGGTAAAGCATAGGTTAAGTTTTTTTAAANAAACAAGGATAATCAATCTTTGCGGATTTTTTTTTTTTTTGAAATGAATCTTTACGGATTTTAATCGCATATAAATACAAAAATAACCATTTTTTCCATACTATTATTCACTTATCGATGACAATTTTTTTTTTTTTTTTTCATGTTTCATAGTCTACAATGTAGATATTAATTAAAATCATGCTGTCTTATATATTTCACAGAATCTATAGTGCACTTAGAATGCAGAAATTTTCTTGCTTGTGCGTTGTGTTTTCGAACCGGTTTGTTGAAAATCCTGTTCAAATTATTATTGGGCTAAATATATTCCTCTTCAATTAAGTTAACTTGTATATATGTAGCTTTTTGCGCTTACTCATAAATTTGTCTATACATGATTTTTGTTTCATAATATAAATGCATATATTGTAATTATGTAATTTTACAGTTTGAAGTTCCTTTCCTTGTGTGCTTTGTTTTGATGTCGTAATTGTTTTCAACTGTAATCTTCATATAGGTGGAAGCTTTGGCTGTTAAATTGACTCAAAATGAGGGAGAACTAATTCAGGAGAAGTTTGAAGTGAAAAAGCTAGCCAACTTTCTAAAACAGGTTATTAATGGCATCTTAAATTTGTTTACAGATACCCTATGTTTTAAGAATATATTTTTTTCTTTACAGTTATTCTGTGATCAATCAAATAATTTGAATCCAGAGGTAGATGTAGTGATTTGGAGTTTGTGAATTTTGATTATCCAATAAGGCATTGGGATATTCTGTAGTATTGTTTAAATTTCCTGTTCATCTACAGGCTTCTGAAGATGCTAAAAAGTTGGTTAACCAAGAGAAATCTTTTGCTTGTGCTGAAATTGAGAGTGCAAGGGCTGTAGTCCAGAGAATTGGGGAGGCACTTGATGAGCAAGCAAGAGTTTCACAGGCTTCTAAGAATCAGGCTCCTGTTAGTTCCCTTTTATCAACCAATATTATATGATTATACTTTGTGTGTTCGTTTGTGTGAATTTATTTCTTATGTGTACATATGTTGGTATATATACCATTTGTCAATTAGTACCCGCACATCACATCTGCACACAGGAACAAATGCATACATAATATATGTCTGCATTTGAACCCATTTCAGAATGCTAATAATTTTTTGTGTACACTCACACTTTCAAAGGACTGTAGACGGTATTATTACAAGTTATCAATGTCCTACAGCATAACACATATCTTTAGCCTATGAAATAAGAATGATGGGAACTTTTGTGCAAGATATGGCCCAAATTTTCAGTGTACTTTTGGTGTTGTACTTGATCTGCTTCTAGACTTTAGGGGCCAGAAGAATGTTACATATTTTTTCCCTTAAAAACTATGTTAATATCATCATGAATAAGATGGGGGGAATGTATGCTTTATCTAATTATCTACTGTATGAATTGTTTATGATATCTGATTTGATTTTCTCAAATGTCAGGATGTTGATGGATTAGTTGAGGGAATTGTTTATGATACCTGATTTTATTTTCACTAATTCCAGGATATTGAGGGACTAGTTGAGGGAATTGTTTATGATACCTGATTTGATTCTCTAATTTCAGGATGTTGAGGGACTAGTTGAGGAGGTTCAGGAGGCTAGAAGAATTAAATTGTTGCACCAGCCAATCAAGGTGCGGTTTGGTCTTCTTAACTTTGTTTCTCCCAATGGGTTTGTGTGATGTGATTTCTTTTACAAAAAATTAACCACTAATGAACAGTCTTTACTTATATTCTCGTTTGAGTCTGCTACTTCCGTATTTTGTGCCTCTTTTTTTTTTTTTTTTAACTGTTGATGTGAAAATTCGGTTCTTCTTGTACGCAGCTTGTGCAGCTTTTGCTTATATATTTTTAATAAGATTTTGAATGCACAATAAAATTGACCTTTTCAATCATTAGGAAATGTTTAATCCTTGCAGGTGATGGAGATGGAGCATGAACTTCGTGCACTACGAACTCAAATTAGAGAGAAATTTATATTTTCTGTGAAGCTTCAGAAAGAGGTTTGTATAGTATATGCGGAGATATTTTCTTTTCTTAAACCTACAATGAGGATATTACAATTTTTGAATTTCTTAGTTTTTCTGTTTAGGTAGATGGATATATATTACCTCAAGTTTCTTTACCGTTTGTCTCCAGATTAGTCTCTGCGATTTGGAAGTTGTGGAAATTCAATGATTATGTATTTTTAGTCCGAAAATAAGATACCGGAGATATTTTTCCGTGAGCTGTAGCCTGTAGGCAAGTACGTCTAAATCTGATGGTCCATATCACATAAGCAATAGACACATGGGTCAACACAAAACTTGGTAGTAGGGTCGTTATTAACTGTTTTCATGCAGATTCCATGTGCAAGCTTCAGGAAATTCCCTAGATGCCCTTGACCTTTCATTTGAACACATAAAATCACAACCAACATTCCATGTGCTGTCTAAGCTCTAACTTCTTACTGGACCATGAATTTGTTATTTGAACATTGTGCTTACAAATTCCGGTTTCATTCTTTGGCAATGTCATTTATCTTTTCTCGTTCATCTTACATTTGTTCTTATTGTATCTCTAATGACACTGATAAATGCATGGTATTCTCTGACTCTAATGTGTCATTACAGATTTGTTGAGAAATAGTATGTTCTTAGTGTGTCTGTATTGACTATTCACTGACCATTTAATTAGTTTATAAAGTACTTAATCATGATAAATTATTCGGAAGTACCAGAAACTTGGTTTTAATGTTCTCTTATTCTTACCAGCTGGCAATCAGCAAGAGGGCTGAGGAGAACAAATCTCGTTTATATGTTATAGATGGTATGGGAACCCTAGGTTCCTGTCTTCGAATCCAGGTTTGCTCGGATGATGCTCCACAGCTTTCAAAATGTTCAATCCAGTGGTATCGCGTATCACTAGAATGCAGCAGAGATGAAGTAATCTCAGGCATGCACCTTTCTAATTTTCCCTAGTTCACCTTCTAACGATATCAAAGCTGGACATCCTTAGTTGATTTAGTTTAGATATTAGAACATGATATTGTGACATATTTAGCTTATTATAATTGTCTTCTTTTCTTTTTCGTGTCTATTCCTGTATCACTGTATTCCATCAGATGCATAAACTAATAGGATCAATTGTTTTTACTAGGTGCCGACAAACCAATATATGCACCTGAACCCTTGGATGTTGGACGAATCTTACAAGCAGACATTGCTTCAAATGGCCAAAAAGTCACAGTAATGACCGCTGGTCCCATTGATCCTGGTCAGTTCTAATTCATCTGGTTCAGATTACTAGTTTTTAGGCTCATGCTTGTAGTCTTTTATACATACCAATATCCATAATGATGCTTAGAGAAGTGGACGGAAAGGCTAATCATGTTTCTTTTAACAGCTGCGGGACTTGGAAGTCATGTAGAGACACTTCTGAAAAAATCAAATACTGAATTTAGTGTATGATCCTGATTCTTTCTTCTCATTTTCACTTTTGTTTACTTGGTCGTCCCTATTTTCTGCTACAGTGAGTCTAAAGTCCATCAATCTAAGACAGTAATATGATCTTTAGTTAGGGCTGGCAATTCGTGTCATTCGTGTCGACCTATTTAATGTCGCGCGGGTTTCGTGTTACCTGTGGATTACCTGTTTAATGAAAACGTCAGTCAGACTGACATATTACAATACTTCAAAATATTATAATTATTCATTTACTTGATTTTTTCACTCAAGTTTTACTTTATTAAGGTAAATTAGCTCATTAGTTTATTATTTTTCATTTAAGTCACAAGAAATTTGTTAAAAAATATTTTCTATGGAGTCGTTACTTAATATTTTATAATATATTTTGATAAAAAATTAATTAATCGTGTTAATTCGGGTCAATTTCATGTCAAGCGTGTCAACTAAACGTGCGGGTTTCGAGTCGTGTTGGCGGGTCGTGTTCAAATTGCCAGCCCTATCTTTAGTCGCCCATTGTTCGAAATGAATTGAGCTCTAATAAACAACATAATAGAGCTTGTCTGTACTTGATCACTGTATGTATGTATACTCTGTGATTGTTACTGCCAGTTATTCAGTAATAAGAGTGACACTCATTAACTATTTTGGGATAAACTTTACGAGTCACAACCATTAAACTTTTGGAGGCTGACTGAATGATGACCAAGATATGAAATAAATCTGTTGACTGAGCAATTCGTTTCATTTCGTGCATACTAAATACAGAGGCAATGTCAAAATGTATGACATTGTTTTATCAATTAGAATATTAGATCCTGCTCTCATGCAATCATTTCCAGACTTGGTTGTGAAAACCTTAAGATTTTCGCTTGTTTACAATAAGTGATTATTAATTGTTGCTTGAAAGGGTGTGGGGAAGAAGGTTGGGTTACTGGGGTCAATCACAAAATTTCAGTGAATCAGAGGAAACTTGATTATCTTTCTGAGGAAGGAAAAGCAATGAATACGTGTAAAGCTGTAATTGTTAGCATAAAGATTGTGGTATATATTTGTATTTATAATGAATTATATGATATATGCAAGCATTGACAAAAACAGAGATAACAATGGGCCTTGGGATGTTTGCCTGTGAATTCGATTCTTGTCTAATCTGCACATATGTTGTTTGTAGGTAACTATTTTACAAATGAACGGACAAAATTATTCGTCGCATTCTGTTCATGCATTTCATGTCGGGAAGATGAGAATGAAGCTTTCTAGAGGATGGATTACAAAAGCTAGAGAAATATATTCCCCATCAATGCAGGTATATTTTGTGGTTAAGGTGTAATTATTTTGTTAATAAACAATTGGAAGGGAAAAGCAAAGCTAGTTTACGGGTGGCTATTCTTCAACACATAGTTCAACAGAGGAAAATATATGGAGGAAAATGCATTGTTCTTTTTCCTTATACCCTTTTCAATTTAAAGTAAACAGGAGGTAGAATGCGAAAGCTTTGCAAACTGTGGCAGTGATGCATATTATACATACTACTATAGACTACTGTATGGTAGACCCTTGTCTCCTAAAGTACTCTATATGTTGATTATTTTCTCTCTTAATGAGAGAATACATAGTACATAGCTCAATCTTTGCTATTCTATAAGAATTATACCTCTTGCATATTTCCTTTATAGAAATTTTCACCCTCAAGCCTCACCGGTTTTGTTAAAAGTGAAATTATTGTTCTTTACATGGTTTAACGGTATGGTTTCTGCAGACCGGCAAGTCTCACATTAAACTTTTTATTGATGTATAGCTATGCGGCTATAGAGGTGGCAGTAATACTGCAGCGAAGACATTGTTTTGGCAAGCGAGGAAGGGGCTCTCATTTGTGTTAGCTTTTGAATCAGAGCGGGATAGGAATGCGGCTATTGTGCTTGCCAGGAAATATGCTCTCGACTGCAATGTAAGTACCTTTTACTTTCGTAGCAGTTTACCATAACGGTGCCTTTGCTTGCTGAGGATGAATGGTTAGTAAAGATAGATCCAAAGAGTCTTTTCAAGCATTTCGTAGTTGATACTGGAAAGTTCTCGTTTGTAGAGACCTTGACACTATAATAGTCTTTCAATGCAAATAAGCATGTGCTAAACTACTCCAGCATCTTGTATATTTGGCTAAACTAGGAATCTTTTGCACAAAAATGAGCAAAGCTAATAATGAGATGTTTAAGCGTTTACTTATTTGGTAGAAAAGGATGTCCAGCATCCTGCTCTTCTATATTTCTTGACTTTTCGCCAATTATTAAGTTTGAAGATTGAGGGTTTTTTTTTTTTCCTTCAATGACAGGTCATGCTCGCTGGTCCAGATGATCAAGTATAGAATTAAATCTAACCGACAGTTTTACGAAATGTGAGTAAAATCAGGTTTTTTACGGTGTGATTATTAATATGTATGCATGTGTGTCTGCATTTAAAAAAGAAAAAAGATGCGAAAAAAAAATGTATGCTATATAGTGATTGGATTTCCACTAATCTGGTTGTGTTTTAGGCAGTTTTTTTGGTTTTCCTAATCATCCGTTGTAACGAATCTCCGATTTATAATTATTTTGTTCTTTGTGGCTGATTTGCATAATCTAGTTCTTCTTCTCATTAACTTGGCGCGACATCTTTAAGTTGAGATGGTAATTAAAATGTCTCTAGTTATCAAGTTTTATTTTCTTTTCCCAAAAATGTCTTCAAACCCTCTTTTTTCCCCCAAAAATTCAACCACTATTGCTGGATCCAATAACATCGAGATGGGGATTTACCATTTCTTTCGATTATTTGGGTGCACATGGCACTACTATGATGTCACTACTATGATTATCGACTCTATTAGTCTTTTTTCGGAAAAAATAACCAAAATAAATGGAAGAATAGCATAATTAAATTTGCTAAAGGAAAAAAGAAGAAGATATTTACTTGAGCCAACAATTAAAAAAATAAAAAATAAAGAGAATGGCTTGGAGAAGTCCAAATTTACTTGAGTAGTTGGCCATGATCAATTAAACTGCATTTGCTAGAAGAACATAATTAGTATGCCCCAATAATGTCAATAAGGTAAATAATAACCTTTTTTTTATTAGCTATAATTGATGAGGATGGGTTGGCTAAGTGTCAAGTGTGCACTTTTTTCTTTTCAACCTTAGCAGCACCAAACGCCATTTGGCGTAGGATCTAATAAAGAGACCCCGATCATTGTGTTATTTAGTCATCTATTAAAAACTCGAAAAAGAACATCACAAAAAAGATGGGAGATTGTTACACAAACGCACGCAATTAATATTAATAAAATGGAGACAGCAATTAATTATCAATGTCACTACTTGAAATCAATGAATACATTTTGTTGAAAACACATTGACATTTGTTTTTGTTGGATATCTAATTCGAATTTATGATCGTCCACGTTGGGAGGAGATGTGGCCTTTGACCACTAAACAAAGTTTTATCTAAATTGACTAATTAATATTTCTCATTAACACATGTTGTATATTTTGTGAATGAATGAATGCAATCAAATATGTTTAGTATTTCCATCTCCAAAAGAAAATGTTTAGTATTTAAAAACTGAAAAACGATTATAAGGTCATTTTTCGCTCGACATAAAAAGTTCATTTTTCACTCGGGCGGAGAAAAAGTTCTTTCATTTAAATAAATATATAAATAAATTAGCTAATTATATCGGTTGTGTCTCATATTAATTTAAATGACATATCTATTCAATTACTAAAGGGTCACCTCTTTCGGGGAAAAAAAAAAAAATAAAGGGTCACCAAGCCAAAAGTGTTTATTTTATTTTATTGCCCATAACTGAAAAATTCTTTTTCTCAATGAATATAAAAGGGAATTTAAAATTCTAAAAAAAAAGGTAATTAAAAAAAAAAATTGTTACATTATTTTTGACCTTTTCACGTGGTCAAAGCCCTACACATCGGGAAAAGTATGCGACTTGTGTCGTTATAAGCCTTCTCACATGGTTCCTTAAAACGATGTCGTATAAACTAGAAAAACCCACAGGCGACCCACTAAGCTCTTCCATGATTTCCGTAACACCGAAATTCTAAACTCCCCTTAAAAAAAATATGCCACGTAACCACAAGGGGCCGTTAACATTGCACACAAATCCACGTGGCAACACTAGAATCACGATGCACGAAACCCATAATCTGCGCGTCACACTGTCTTAATACCCTTTTATATTACCTTATTTTAACAGGAACGGTAACTTTTGAACCCCAACGGCTAGAAATTCCCCAAGAACGATCGTGCGCCGTCAGATCATGAAACCCAGATCCAACGGTCACAGGTTCAAAAAATTCGACCGTTGGAGGGAAGCGTCGTCTACACACCCCAGCTTCAAAAGGGAATCGGCTCCTTAACACCATTCTTATTCTCCTCCAGTCGAAGAACTCCTAGAGAGAGAGAGAGGTTTTCGAAGGTGGGGGCGATTTAGAGAGAGCGAGAGAGAGACCCAGAAGGAGATTATTCGCGTAGTCGCCATTGATCGAGGTTTTTAGCAGAGTTGTTCAGAGATCATTTCTGGGTTTATTTGGATAGAAGAAGATAATGGCTTCAAGAGTAGTGATTCCTCAACAAGCGAGAGGTATATAGATTATCATACTCTTTCTCTGTCTTGGGTTTTTCTTGTTCTGTTTTGGATCATCGATCAAGTTTCTCAATACCCAAAATGAAGATCGTATTTATGACGATTCGTATTTGTAATTTCTTTTGATTTTTATGAATACCCTTGTGTTTATTTAATCCAAATTTGTATCTGGGTATCTATGTTCTTCTCTGGGTTTCAATCTTTATGTTGTCTTTCTCCAGATTTAAGTTCTTTTTTTCTTGCTTATTTTCTTTCTCTTTCCCAATGAGAGTAATTTGATGAGAAACGACATAAGTGGTTTTATGAATAATCATCGAGTTTCTTTTCTTCTTCTTCTTCTTCCTTTTTTTTTTTTTTTAATTTTTCCCTTTTTTTCTTATTTGATTGAAAACCCTTTTTTGTCTAATAGGTGAGGCAATTGTTGGTGGTGGAGATAATAAGTTGCAGAAGAAGAATGGTGCTGCCGATGGGAGAAACCGCAGGGCCCTTGGTGATATTGGGAATCTGGTACCTGTTCGAGGACTTGAAGCCAAACCCCATCGCCCCATTACAAGGTCCTCTCTCTCTCTCTCTCTCTCTCTCTCTCTCTGTGTGTCTATAATATTTGTTCTTGCTGAATTTCCTTTTCATCTTCAGGAGTTTCCATGCTCAATTGATTGCTAACGCAGAAGCCGCAAAAGCTGCTGAGAAAAACAAGGTTAGCCTTTCTTCTTTATCCCTATTTAACTTAGAATTTTTCAAATTTTCCTTTAATTTATATAGTTTGTAAGTTTCTGATTTTCGGTTTCCGGGTTTTGTTTCCAAATTTTGTGCAGAAACAGATTTTGGTTCCTGATGCAGTCCAAGCAGGTAAAAGAGTTGAGGCACCAAAGGTGAATAATCAGAAGATTGCTAATGTTAAGCCGAAGCCCGTCGAGGTGATCGATCTAAGCTCAGATGATTCAGAGGAGGTCAAGAAGAAGCAAGAGAAGCCTTTGAACAAGAAAAAAGAGGCAGAAGTTGGTGGAGCTGTAAGGAAGAAAGCACCCACTCTTACTTCAGTCCTTACCGCTAGAAGCAAGGTATAACATTTTCTAGATTAGTATTTACATAATCTATATGATTCTTGTTTAGATTAAGAGTATATTGAGAAAAACTTTAGAAGTCTGACCTGTTCACTCTTCGTTTATGACCTTAAGATTTTGTAACGAGTTATAAGCTATGATGATCTTAGTGCGAGTATGCTTCTAATAATCACAAGTTATTCATCTCCACACTGAACTTTTACTTTGCCAAACATTTTGCTGGTGTTGTCAGTTGTAATGGGTTCAAGGGTTAAAAAGTCAAGGCTAACTCTGTAATCTAGGGCCACTCTTTTCAGTCTAGGAAATCGTTTATCGTTTCTTGTTCTAATTTGATCCTTTTCATTTTTTGTCCTCAGGCTGCTTGTGGTATAGCTAACAAACCAAAGGTTGAGATAGTAGATATCGATGCTGCGGATGCAGGCAATGAGTTAGCTGCAGTTGAATACATCGAGGACATGTACAAGTTCTATAAGCTAGTTGAGGTATGTTGTTGTTGTCTATCATTGTATTTTAAATTTTTCCTCTATGAAATTTTCTTCAAGCTTTTGCTAATGGTACTTTTTACTTAAAACAAACAGAATGAGAGCCGCCCTCATGACTACATCCATTCACAGCCTGAGATCAATGAACAAATGAGAGCTATACTGGTGGATTGGTTGGTAGAAGTACATACCAAGTTTGAACTTTCTCCTGAAACTTTTTACCTGACTATCAATGTAATCGATCGGTTTCTCGCTGTAAAGACCATATCAAGGAGAGAATTACAGTTGGTGGGCATCAGTGCTATGCTAACAGCCTCAAAATATGAAGAAATCTGGGCTCCAGAGGTAATTAAAAAAAAAAAAAAAAGTCATTCTTGTATGCTGCAGCCTAAAAAGCCAACTGCTTTCCTCTTCATATATCTGATTTTTTTTTTTCCTCTCTTTACAGGTCAACGACTTTGTATGCCTTTCAGACAGAGCTTACACTCATGAACAGATACTAAGAATGGAGAAAATCATTCTGGGCAAGTTGGAGTGGACCCTGACTGTTCCCACACCTTATGTCTTCCTTGTTCGTTTCATCAAGGCATCTTTTCCTACTGACCAAAAAGTGAGTAAAAACAACCCAATCTTTGTCTTATATAACAGCTTTCTCTTCTGTTTTCTATCTTTTTTTCCCCCGAGAAAACTCAATGAAATTCTTCTGTTTTTTCACAGTTGGAACATTTGGTTTACTTTCTAGCTGAGCTTGGTATGATGCACTATGCTACCATAATGTACTGCCCTTCGATGATTGCTGCTTCGGCGGTCTATGCTGCTCGATGCACCCTTAACATGACCCCGGTTTGGAATGAGACACTAAAGCTCCACACTGGTTTTGCAGAGCCACAGCTCATGTAAATTTTAAAAACAACTCCTCTTTTTTCTTCTTTACTGAAAAAAATCAAATGTTGCCAAATGGGATTATCTCTAATTGAGTTTTTTCTGACTTTGTTGTATATAAACAGAGATTGTGCAAAACATTTTGTGAACTTGCATTCGATGGCGGAGAAGGGCAAGCTTCGAGGCATATACAGGAAGTACTTGACTTCAGAACGAGGATCAGTGGCTGTGCTTTCACCAGCCAAAGCTCTCTTGCCTCCTGGTCATGATGCAACCGCAGCATCTATATGAGAAGCCAGACTTTTTAAATTTGGATCATCACATTTACTTTATGTGATAAAAACAAGTATATTCTATGTGAGAGTTATATAGTAGAGTCGAAGTGTTAAGGACCCTTTAATTTGTATTTTTTTTTCGTTGAGAGAAAACAAATTTGTTCTTCTATTATTTTTTTTAACTATCTTAAAAAGGAAAGTTCCAATTCTTTTAACTTGTGTGTTCAGCTGTTTAACGAGATTTTTTTTTCAAGAAGAGTAAGACAGGTAATAATAATACCCCTCATAAAAAGAAAAAAAATAAATAATATAATGATAATACCCCTCATAAATAATATAATGGTAATAATGATAATAATAAATAATATAATGATAATAATGTGGAATATACACATTCTGCATAAAAGCTGCATCTCCCATTAACTAATAAAAGGACTAAAATAGACAATTTAAGAAGGAAAAAAATAAAGGCACCTCATCTTCACCTCCTCTCTCATTTTCAATTGAATTCAAATTTTTCTTCCATCTTTTTTACCTTCTTTATTTTTTCTAATAAGTCATTTTCTTCACTTCTAATTTTTTACCTTATTATAGCAATCATTTTTTTTTTTTTTTTTGAGTTGTATCCTTAATATCCAGGATTAAAAAACCTAACTTGTATAGCGTTATGATCAATTTGCCTATTTTTTTTTCCTAGCTTGAGAGTTACATTTTCCTGTGTTGGTTGTGTGTTTCTCTTATAGTAGTTGTGTTGTTGTTTTTTTTTTTTTTAATGATTCTTTTTCGTTATAAAAATTAGACCTTCCAATTCATTTTCAGTTGATATCAGAGTTGCAGTGAAAAAAAATTGGCTTTAAAGGGTGTTTGGGGTGTTTTTAACTTAGCTTTTAATGTTGTCCCAACTTATCTTTTTATTTATTATACAGGTGCCTTAATAATTGTACTTCCTAATAATAATAATCACAAATCATCGTTCTTTTTCACATTTTGACTCGGAGGACATGTAAAAATGGCATACGAGTTTAGAAAGGAAACGACAGAAGAAATATGAAACGACAATAAAGGAGGCAAAAAGGAGAGAAATAAAGAGCAAAACGACAAAAGTATAAAGCTACAGAAATCTTAAGAACACGACAATGAAAAACAACAGAAAAACGATAAAAACTGCACAGTTGGATTACTGAATGTTGTCGAGTGAGGTCTGAAAGAGGAAAAGAAAAGTAAAACATGGAAGGTTTTGATATATATATATTTTTTTTGGTTTGAACATCGTTGAGAAAAAAATAAGATCACAAGTAAACATAGAAGTTAGAACACAAGTGAATAATAAGATTATGAGACTGCATATATTCTAGTCCAGAAACAACAGGTTTACCTTGCCTTATCACCTTACTGGAGTCTTGAAAAAGATTAGGCATGCAAAAATTCACCAAAGACATAAGTTGATGTGGTGGGCGTTGGTTCAGGATAATTTTACCTGTGCGAGAAGTTCTGGGAAGACGCGTATTAATCTGGACTTCTACTATATGCCCCATATGCAAGATAAAGACCGAATCTGCAGCTCATCTCTTCCTTAACTGCCATTGCACATAACCCATGTGGTTCATGTCACCATGACCACTGCAGCCTATGCCGAATTCATCCACAACCTGGCCTCGAATGATACAACATACTCTGGTTGCTGCCTCCTCCAGAGGGTTGGTTAAAGGTCAATACTGGCGTATGCATCGGGGAGCTTGATAGAGTCACTGCTGCTTTAGTGCGGGATGACAAAGGCACAATACATGCAGCTTGCGCCAACATTATCAACTTCCTCGAGAAAAGGAATTCGTTTGGCTATCGAAAAGGGGTGCAGACTTGTAATCTTTGAAGGAGACTGTGCGATGGTGTTTTCAGCTCTGAAAGGATCACTGGACTCATTAACTTTGGGATTCCCGAACTATAGTACTTGATTGCCGGGCACTGCTTTCAGAGATTTTCATGTGGGAGACAAGCTGTATTCAAAGTGGTGCTCCTTGAACAATGTAACAGGGTGTGCCTTAATAGCTCTAGCATTCCATCCTCTATTTGTAACTTAGATATGTATGGCTATTGCTTGAATGCGCTGGCCTATCCTCTGTTAGCTTGTAATTCTCTGTGTTTTCCTTTGATGAACGTCGAATTCTCTCTCTCTCTATATATAAAAGTGAATATGATTATGTTGCTACCAATGTTGTATATTATTTTAATACAGAAAATTTCTTTCTTTTTTGTTCATATTTTTCATTTTATTCGTTTTTCTTTTACACGCTTTGTTTTGTTTTGTTTTTTTTTTTTAATTATTTTTGGTCACGAATAAAATTGCTTAGTGAATAAAAGACAAAGTTCAGAGAAATGGCCAGTAACAAGAAAAATAACAGAGTAAAATTTTATTAAAATGAATCTCGGGTTAATTAACCAGAGAGCTACAGAGCTTTATTTATACTAGTGCAAAGTACACAACTGCTCTCTGAGCCAAGTCCTCAAGATCTGGGACTCGTTATAAAGATTAGTTACAACTGTTATCATCACTAACTAATCACCTAGTTGTCTAAAACTCCGGCTGACTTGGCAACAACTCAGTACAATGTCAGCTCTCTAGAATCATCAATTGGTTCTCTGGAAGCTTCCTCAACACTCCCCCTCAAACGAAAAGGAGATGCCACTACTTTGAGTTTGTCACGAAACCTCAAAAACCTGTTAATTGATAATCTTTTAGTCAGTGCATCAAGCTACCTGGTCTTGTGTAGGGACATACCGAATTTCAAGTTCCTTCTTTTAACACCATATCCCTTACAAAATGAATATCAATTTCTATATGCTTGGTCCGCGCATGATATACTGGATTAGCTGCCAAAGATACTGTGCCTAGATTATCACACCATATCACTGGTTTGTAAGCTAACCGAATGCCCATCTCAGTAAGCAATGCTTGAAGCCATGTCACCTCTGCAGCTATATGAGCCAAAGCCCTATACTCGGATTCTGTACTGGATCTAGCAACAACTGTTTGCTTTTTAGAACTCCAGGACACTAAGCAGCCACCTAAGAAAACACAATAATTACCAGTTGAACTTCTATCATCGGGACAGCTAGCCTAATCAGCATCCACAAATCCTTGAAGAGAAAAAACAGTTGAAGAGCTCTTTTGGAAGCTAATACTGTGTGTAATGGAGCTCTTTAAGAACCTAAGAACCCGTTTGCAAGCTTGTCAATGACTTGTAGTGGGTTGATGAAGAAACTGACTAAGCTTAGAGACAATATAGGCAATATCTGGTCTGGTAATTGTCAAGTACTGTAATGCTCCAATAGTACTGCGATAGATAGAGGAATATGGTATACACTCCCCCTCACTGCGAAACAGGGTCTTACCTGGAGCAGCAGGTGTGGAATAACCTTTGGCACCAACCATTTTGACTTTAGCTGACAAGTCTGCCACATATTTAGATTGAGACAAATATAAACCAGTGGAATCTCTATAAGCTTCAATGCCCAAGAAATAATGTAAGGAACCAAGCCTTTTTAGAGCAATGACACATTCAAATCAGTAACAAGTTTCTGAATAAGGTGAGGATCAGAACCAGTAACTAGACTATCGTCCACATAAACAAGTATATCTGAACAATGGTAGTGTGATAGAGGAAAAGAGAGGTGTCAGCCTTAGAGTTAGTGAAACTCGAAGCGACAAGAGCAGACCTGAGGCGCTCAAACCAGGCACGAGGAGCCTATTTCAAACCATACAAGGCTTTGTTCAATTTACACACATAAGTAGGAAAAAAATATATACTTTAATTAACCAAAATGATAGCTATGTATAGATAAAAAAAAAAAAAATACATAGATCGATGCTATATATATATATATATATTTGTATGTGCGCGCGCACGCTGTCGCTTCCTTCGTAAAAGAAATAAAAACGAAATCAAAATCCTGATTTAATGTGTAGTAAGAAACTTGGGGTAAGGTGTCCACATTGAACTCTAATGTTGAGGTGCATAAATGATTCGAATATATCATATATCATGCATTGTCAAAATTTTCATTAACATTACACGTGTTGGTGCCAAGAATGACTCTTTGTTAATCACATGGGCTGAGAACAATGGTACCGTGGGATGAGTAGAAACAGAGGGAATAGAATAATGAGATGGAAGAGTAGGAGCGGATGGTGTATCAGGAGTATGAGAAGAACTAGGACTTAGTGAAATAGCAGGTTCAGCAACTTGAGAAATAATGGGTGAAGTAAAGTGAGAAGACATAGTAACATTTGAAGACACAGATAATGGAGAATGAGAAATGGAGTGCCTGTTGTAGGAAGGGGGCAGAAAACTGATCCAACTTGCAGTTCTGCAGTAGACCGAGAGGCATCAAATAGAGAAGAATCAAGAAAATGACTAACATTTGAAGATGAAGAACAAGAGGATTGAGATTCAGTGGGAAACAGAAGTGAATAAGCAAATTCAGTTTCATTAAACACGACATTACGAGTAATATAAATTTTTCCAGATGGATGTAAGCATTTATAACCTTTGTGTTGAAGACTATAGCCAATGAAAACACATTTTGAATTTCAAAACTGCAGCTTTTTGTTATTATAAGGGCGAAGGTGAGGAAAACAAGCTGGACCAAAAACTCGAAGAAAATTTTAATCTGGTTCATAACCAAATAATTTGTGGAAGGGGTAGAACCCTTCAAGACAGGGGTAGGCAACCTATTGATGATGAGGTATGTAGAAGTTTGAAAAGCTTCCCGCGAAAAATGAAGAAGCATAGATGCTTGAGCTAGTAGTGTTAACCTAAGTTCGACAATATGACGATATTTCCTCACAATATGGCCATTTTGTTGATGAACACGAGGACATGGATGTTGAAAATGCATGCCATGAGTAGCTAGAAAAGGAACAAATGATCTGAACTCACCACCCCAATTACTTTGAAAATATCTAATAGGTCTAGCTAATAATTTTTCAGCATACACCCTGAATGTTTGATATATAGCCAGTGCTTCATTTTTAGTTCCGAGAGGATAAATCCAAGTATAACGTGTGTAATCATCAAGGAATTAAATATGGTACTTGCTGGTATTATTTAGAATAGAATTCCGGAAAATATTTTCGTATAATCATTTTCAAGAACACTGTAGATTTGTAAAATTTAGAAACGCAACAGAATTGGTCGTTTAAAATTTTTCTTTTACAAAACATTTCGGATCGTGATCTAACATAAATTAACTCTTAATCTAGACAAGAACAATACCCGGATTTGCTCCATAATCTTCTCATCTTCCCGTCTATTTTCGAAAATCGTTTGATTGATCCGGTAGGTGGTCACCTTCTTGATTCCCAATAAAGAGATCCGCAGACGAACAAGAAGACAATCTCCTAGAACCGATTTCTCCGGTATGGCCGAAACACCAAGGATAGTGAATCTCTAGGGCTGGCCAATTTTTCTCTGCTCTTCTTCTCTCTGTTTTTTGTGTGACACTCTTTTGTAAGGGGTGTTTCACATGTAACTCTCACATAAGGCAGTTAGAGAAATTTTCTCCTAACTGTAGAGAGATTAGTAAACCCTAATAGGCTTATTAGGTTTGTTGGGCTCAATTGATCATCAAATAACTATTAGACTTTAATTTAAGCTAGACAGGGGACCAGATGGATCTATAAAGCCGAAATTCCAATAGACCATATACCCACAATCATAAATTAATTATGATTGTGCATTATCCATTAATATTGGGACACACCACTATAGGCCCAATATTGAACTCTTGGACTAAATGTCACTTATTATCAAATAATTAACTCGATCTATTTAGCATATACTATACCTGTAGACGTACCCCCAATGCAATGTCGTACTAGCAGGGTGAAATTAGTGTATTACTCCTCTAGTACATATTTACCTTTGAGTTGCAATTTTTCATCTAATGGATAATAGTTGACTACAGTGTTTGTATCTGCTTATACTAACACAGTCAAAATCGTATAGTAAATACCGGGGCCCTGGTTTATATTATCCAAGTACTTGAAAAAACTCAAAGTGATATTATATGTATGGCGTCCATCATGAAAAATATTCTACACAATTCATATACCTTATCTTCTAAGATAGCGGAGTTCAAACTATAAATCGAAACTAGTCCTTTAGTAACTCAAAAAGATAAAACACATGAAAATAAGTTCGTTAATCACTAAGATTAAGGTTTTCTACAATAGTGCTAGATTAGTGAAATTAGAAATTTGAGTTATAGTATTTAACCTTAAATTCTAATTCACTGGGTCGATGCTGTTATAACTTTCTTATAACACACTAGTGTTTCTATCCGAAGACTCACTTCGATAATTAGAGACTTCATTAATCAAATAGACAATACTATATTCTATGGTATAGTAAAGTATTTCATCTTCAATGTGCAGAATGCGAATAATTTAATATAGACATAACGAAATAAAAAATATAATATCTCCCACATATGAACTCATCATACGAATAATTTTTTGTTACTCATTACATGTCTCAGAATCTTTAGATATTTGCATAAGATAAACATAGACATCACATGTATATCAATGGGACATAAATAAAATAAAAATTCATAACATGGAATTTATTAATAATAAATAAATAATAAATAATCTGATAAATATTATTTATAATGCCAAAATAATAAACTGCTTTATAGGACATTATTCCAACACCTATAGCCATCAGTGTAATTGATCGGTACTGCACCCCACAAATCAGAATGAATCAATTCTAAAGGTTCTTTTGTTTTGGTGTGCTGAAGTAAAAGGAAGTGTGTGATTTTTGCTATATTAATATGCCGAGCAAAAGGACTTTTTATTGGAATTTTCATTATGAGAAGTAGTACATAATTTCAATACAACAGACAAAGAGTTCAAGACTCTGTCATTGGGATGGCCTAAAGGCCTATGCCATAAGGTTTTATTAGACACATCTGACACAAAACAAGTAGGACCAGTTGTTGCAGAGTTGCAATCACTCTGTTGATTTACAGGAAAATTTGAAACTATATGACTAGATTGATAACAATGAAGAGAATTATGTGTTGACAAAGAATGTCTAAGAGTAATAGATGATGCCATTCTATTTACTGGACTTGTGAGTAAGTAAAGACCATTTGCCTCCCTTTGAGCAATAGCTTCCATGACTGTTTCTCCTTAACATAATAAGCAGAAGAGTGAAATTCAACTAATACATTATTGTCAGTAGTAAGCTTGGATATACTAACAAGAATCTTTTTAATGGACAGTACACAAAGAACATTATTCAAAGCAAGAAGTTTTGAATTTAAAGAAGTAGACAATGATGTTGAACCAGTATAAGTAATGTTAATGTATTTACCATTTTCCACCATGAGTTTTTCTATACTGGAGTAGTCATATGCAGCAGTTAGGTTCTCAAAATTAGCTGTGACATGATTTGTGGTTCTACTGTAAGCATACCATCTAGGATCAGCAACAACTTCTGGTGTAGCCATGAATGCAGCTTTATTGGTGGTCTAATCAACTTGCTCAGTCTAATAGCTCTCATCCATGTAGTGCAAGCAAGCCAGATCTGTATGTCTAAGCTTGCCACAGATTTGATAAGTAAGCTTGGAGCCATTACCTCAGCCAGAGCTAGATTGACTTGTACACCCCCTGCCATAGCCACAAGTGTGACCATTGTAACCACCACGAGAGCCATAGCCACCACGACTACCAGATGTAAAATGTGTTGAAGGAGCTTGAATGTCCATTTGACTAGCAGCATTCCACATCTCAAGACGAGTCTCTTGATCAAGAAGAAGAGAGTGAACCTCTGGTAAGGAGAAAATGTTGGGAATATGCCCTAGAAAGTAGTTTTTTTGTTTGGCATTTTAAACAATGTTTATTAGATTTAAGTGTTATCTATTTGCTGTCAATAAATTCCATATTATGTCCTAATTATATATATGTGATGTTTATGTTTTCTATTATGCAAACGTCTAAAAGTTTCTATGACTAATAATGAGTAATAAAAAATTATTCGCGTGAAGTGTTCATACGTAGGAGACTAAATTCTTCATTTCATTATGTCTAAATTAAAAGTTCACATTCTGCAAGTAAAGATGGAATACTTTATTTTGCCATAGAATGTAGTGTTGTCTATTTCAACGGGATTGATGAAGTCTCCAATCATCGAAGTATCTGACTTGGATAGAAACATTAGTGTGTTATAAGAAAGTTATAAGTGCATTAAACTGGACCAAGTGAAAATAAAATTTGAGGTTAAGTGCCGTAACTCAATATTCTATCTTTCACTAATCTAGTAATATTATAAGATTACCTTAATCCTAGTGATTGTCAGACTTACTTTCATAAATTTTATCTTTTTGACTTACTAAAGGACTAGTTCCGATTATATGGTTCGAATTCTGGTATCTTGGAAGATAAGATTTGTGAATTGACGAGAACATCCTTCATGATTTGGATACCATACATATAATGTCGCTTTGAGTTTTTGCAAGGACTTGGATAATAAAAAACCAAGGGCCAGGTATTCACTTTATGAATTTGATTGTGTTTGTATGGGCAGTTATAAATATCGTAGTCAATTATTATCCATTAGATAAAAAATGGCAACTCAAAGGTAAATATATACTAGAGGGGTTAATACAGAAATTTCACCTCACTAGTATGGCATTGCATCGGTGGTATATCTACAGGTATAGTATATGCTAAATAGATCAAGTTAACTGAAGTGTTAATTAACTTCACAGAAAATATATGACATTTAGTCTAAGAGTGCAATATTGGGCCTATAGTGGAGTGCCCCAATATTAATAGAAAAGCCCCAATCATAATTAAGAGTTAATTATGATTATGAGTAGTTGGCCCATTAGAGCTTAGACTATTTGGATACATAAGGTCTCCTGTCTAGCTCACACATATCCTAATTTTAATTGAATGTAAGTTGAGTCTAATAAGCCCATTAGGGTTTACATCTCTCTAATACTTAAGAAAAAAGTTCTCCTAAGCCTCTGTACAGTAGCCACACATCTACTACATGCACAATAACTGTGCTTAGTATGAAATAAAGAGAAAAAGAGAGAGCGAGAGAGCCAAGCTACCGCGGAAGAAATCCCGAGCTTGTTTATGGCCGCCAAGGGAGAGATACCCATGGCCGTAGACGTGCAATTAAGGAGAAGGAAGAGCGTTTTCAAGATCATTCGCTCATCTCTCATTGGGAATCAAGAAAGTGCCCACACACCGGATCATTCAACAGGCTCTAGAGAATAGACGGAAAGGCTCAATGGTTATGAAGCGCTTTCAGGTCTTATCTAAACCAAGATCCATGAATTGATTTATGTTAGATTAACGATCCTACATTTTGTTTTGTAAAGTTTCAAGAAAAATTTTAAAATACCTATTCTGCTGTATTCTTGAATTATTTACAAAACTGCGGAAATCGTTTTCAGTAAAATCATTTTTTGAAATCAATTTTTCTGGAATTTCTAACAGAAAATACCTTCGCGAGTACTTTGGCAAAGAATACTAGTGATCACGACATCATACTCATCAAGACCAACGAGAATGTTCATCCGAGATCCTCTTCAGAGACATTATAGCCAGCGAGCATGAGAGTGTCAAAAATACTTTCCATTCTGGCTATATACTTTGAAACGAATTGAGAACCTTTCTTTGTGGCTATATACTTTGAAACAAATTGAGAACCTTTCTTTGTTGTCTGTAACTGGACCTTAAGCTGTAGCAATCGAGTTAGGCCTTTAGAGGAGAAGGTCGTCTCCAGAGCATGCCAGACTTTATGACTAGCCTTACAGTGCACAACTTGCCCCAAAATTGATGGTGACAAAGAAGAGAGAAGCAACTAAGGAGAAGTTGGTCTTCACGAACCCAGAGACTATACTCAAGGTTGACAATGGAGATCAGTGCCCCATTTTCATCAGAAATTTCAACACACTCAGGAGGACAGGGCTTCGATCCAAAAACATAGCCATCAAGATCGTAGCCTCTGATAGCTGGAACAACCTAAGAATGCCAGACAATGTAGTTGCCTTTTTCAAGCTTGACCGATACTGTAGAGCCAAAAGTCGAAGCAAAAGGAGAAATCAACGATGAAACCCGAGGACCAATGATCGCCATTGTTGAAGATAAACTAGGATCGGTGATGGAAGTACTTGAGGCTACCATTAATGAACCTCGAGACAAGCTCTGATACCAAGACAAAGTTCAGAGAAATAGCTAGTAATAAGAAAAATAATGGAATAAAATTTTATTAAAATGAATCTCAGGTTAATTAACAAGAGAGCTATAAAACTTTATTTATACTAGTACAAAGTACATAGCTGCTATCTCAATTAGTTAGAGCCAAGTCCTCAAGATCCGGGACTCATTACAGAGATTAGTTACAACTATTATCATCACTAACTAGTCACCTAGTTGCCTAAATCTCCGGCTAACTTGGCAACAACTCAGCACAATATCAGCTCTCTAGAATCATCAGTTGGTTATCTGTAAGCTTCCTTAACATTAAAGCGTAACAAAATTAGTAATTACCATGTTAGAATCTAAGATCAATCGGTTACCAAGTTAACATTAAAAAAATAGGAAAATTACTGAGTAAAAAATAATATAAATCAAATTACCACGTTAGTAGTATTGTCAAGGACAAGAGCTAATTTCCAAAAATCAAGTTCATAAATATTAAATACAAGTTCAAACATTTGTATTTAATATTTTATCGTATTAATTTGTATAATTTTCTCTTATGCTTTAGAAGTCATTAGAAGTTAGTTAGTTACGTTTTGTATGCTATATATTATTCATATAAATGACTAATAGAAAGTAAGCCAAAATTTCCAAATTCTATTAGTATATGGTATCAAAGCCAAATATCTCCATTGAGAAAATTAATGTATATTTTTTTTCCCTTATTCTCACATACTATGGCATCTCCTTATTTACTTTCACAATATTTATTATCGTCTCTTCACTAAATGAAGTCCGCAAACTCAACCTCCATAAAGGACTAGAGCTTACGTTCGACATGAATATTGGCCCAATTAAGCCCACCTCGTGTGAGCTTTGTTTTGCATATAATTTATTTATTTTTTTCAACATAAAAATTGAAAATAGTTTCAGTTTTTGCATTAAGTCTATATGATTACTTTTGCATTTTAAAGTTTTCTTTCAAAAAAAGTGTGTAATAGCCATGATAATGGCAATAAAACATTAGTAACAGCCATGTTAACGGCTAAAAAATATTTTTGTGTTAAACAAAAAAAAGCCTTTTTTACTTTCTAAAATTGCTAACTAATCCCCCTTTACACTTATGCATGGAGACATTTTCTTTTCATTCTCTAGGCTATCAATAGCAATTCTCTTCTTTGTCTCAAATTCTCTCTAGTATTCTAGCTTTAGTTTTTTGAGTTCTTGTGCTTAGCTTAAGTTTTAGTTCTAGTTATTCGAGTCTTGATAGAGTTTAGACATTAATCAAGTTTGTCAGAAGTAGAAACTTGGTGCATCGCTTACTATTTTGAAAAATCGTTGTATCCTAGGAGACAGATGTCTAACGACCTCAAACACTATGAGAGAAGACGAATATGTTTCAAAGATATTATATGATACACAAGCATCAGTTTATTTCTTAAACTCCTATTGCTCATGTGTATATTGTTTATGTTCATATAGTTCATATTCCATTTTGTTATATTGTTTATATATAATTGATTATTGTTGTTATATTATTTTGATTTTATTTTGCAATAAATATTATTTATTCTTTATATGTTTATTTTGCCTAACAAAACAATCAATGGGAATAAATATGATCTGTTCCCTCCCTCCCCAAAAAAATGCAGCTTGTATTTGGTGTTCTTTCTTGTGTTGTCATCATTGTGTTCTGATTTTTTATTTAGAAAAGAGAATGTAATAGATACTTGCTTTGCAAGAAAATTGTGTACTAATTATGAGATACGTAGATACAGAAATAGACTTTCATAATTTTATATGATCTTTTAAAGTAACTAATTTTTTTTTAAATAAGTGTACATTTTAATAGTGAAATAAGAAATAATACGAGAACTAGATTCCATTTAGAATTATGATGGATAAGTAACATGATAAGCGCGAAGAAGTTGTAAAGTATATAAAAAATATTAGTCATTTGAAAAAAGGTACACAATAAAGAGTGTTTATACAATTATAAAACAGACATTTGAAGATACATAGCAATGAAGTAGTTCATTTGGCCAAATTGGTTGAGGGGTACATATAAAAATAATTCACCTACAAGGTTTGAGAACTCAATAATTGCAAATTAGTTTGTTACCGAATTCATTTCTAAAATATAACTAGTAATTGGCTCCTAGTGAATAGTGGCTTTGATGATGTTAGATGGGTAGATCATTTGGATGTTAGTGTTTCACATAGTCCCACATCGACCTGTTAAGAAAACGAATACCATGAATTTAGTTATAAAATGTAGACCAACCTCACCAATAGAAATCTAAAACCATAAATAACAATAACTTGGGACAGTTCAAAAAATGGACATAAAACTCCCAGTCCTCACAGTTGTATATATCACCAATTATCGAAAAAAAGCAATACCCAATATCTTAATAGACATTTTTTCAAACAGTTGGTAGGCAATAGTTCAGGTCGATGGCTACCCAATATCTTAATGGGCATTTTCTCAAACAGTTAGAATAACAAATACCTATTAGAAGCATGGGTGGTGAGAGACGAATGGGCAATGGTGGAGCATCTAATAAAAGAGCGAGTGGACATTAGAACTAAAAGGCGTCGGTTTATGGTCAGTAGCTATGGCCATAAACTAATACAGAATAGGAGAAAACACTGCTCTTGCAATGAGTTAAGAGAAAAGGCAGTCTTATAATCAAAGGCTTTTTGGGCTCCTTTTAAATAAATGAGTTTCTCTTTCTTTTTCTTTTTTGTTTTTTAACATAAATAAATGAGTTTCTATAATCTTATTCTACGATGAAATAGTAGAGGGACTTTGTATTTTCTTTTACACTCTAGTTTCACTATTCTATCATGACTTATCATATAATGAAAATGTGAAATTGAATAATAGACTTATAGCACAACCACATATTGATTCTTACATCAAGTTATAGAAGAAACAAACGTTGGTTGGAATGTGCAACTATAAAATCATACTCTCGTGCAAATGCACACGGTCACAAGTAATATAGATTTAGGAGTTAGAGTGTTGAACCCACGAGGATTGATTACTAAGTCTAAGTTAAGTATTAAAATTGATCAATCCTAACTTTATCCAAACAACTAAAATATAGTTTTTAGAGAAATAAATAAAGCAACTAAACTAGCCTGCAAAATGAATAAAAGATAAACAATAAAAAAAATGTCTAGATTTACTAATTCCCCAACCAAACTTTGAACACACAATCTCCCAATTTTCCTCTTAAATTAATTAATCTTTTAGAGTTGTCAACCGAGAATTCGAATGTATTCACAAACTCCTTTCCAAGATATAAGTAAAAACATCTAGACAAGCTAATATGTTACTCCTAATATAAATTGACTAGATTTATTAAGTTTAGTTATTCTCACACAAAGGTTGCACAAGTCATATAGGTATATTCCTATCCTATGTAAACTCACCCCACATTAGGTGATCTTATGTTATTCTACCTATGTCCAAACCTAAATTCCCCTTCTCAAGTTCATAAAAGTTTCACTCAACAATCTATTTAGTGATCAATTAAATAGAAGCAATAAGCATAAGGTAAATAAATAACTTAACAATGGATTAGATTAATAAAAGATGAGAGAAATAAACAAACACAAGATACTAGGTTGGTTCACATAGTAAAACTAGACAAAAAAGAATTTAGTTCATAATATAAATTGAGAACAATAAGATTTTAATATAATGAATTCAAGAAATACAAAATATCAAAGAGAAAAGAGTTTTAGAATTCCCCTTCTTTGAAGAGCTTGAAGGTGTTCATGAAAGTTGTCAATCTCCTTCTCCAAGTTTGATTCCTGCTCCCTTAAATTCTCCCTCAAAGATTTGCTCTCAACTATACTACTCTCTAAATATGAAAAATGCAAAGAAAAAAAACTCACAAGAAAATAAATAGAAGATGGAATGAACAAAGAAAAGTATTGATATTGTGGAGGAAATCAAGAAGTGGAGTATTAGAGCATATCTTCTTCTTCTTCTTCTTCCTTCTCTTCTTCTCCTTCTATGGCTGCATCCATCTCTTTCTCCCTATTCCAACATGTCTCTTACATCCCAATGATAGGGTTTTAAAGAAGTAGCTCTTGCAAACCTAAGGCAGACTGAATTTGGACCCTTAGATTGTCAAAAAATTGATCTCGACCGTCAATTATTGACTCAGGATGCAGGGGATGATGCCGTGGCGCCCTTTTTGGCACTGCGGTACCAAAACTATCCGAGAGTTGGTGCTGGGGTACCGTAGCTTCCTGGATGCGCCATTTCTTCATTTTAGCTCTGATTGGTCTCATTTTTGTTGCGTTACGACCGTATCGGATTCTGGTTTGAAAAACTCATTTATGAGGTATAAATTCACCTCATTTTACATCAAACACCTTTGCTTCATTCTCCTATCAATAAAAACAAACAACATATTAAAACAACAAGAAAAACACTTGAAATAACTTAATATAAACAAGAACATAATAAAATTTAAGGCATAATAGCACTAGATAACTCTAATTTTATGGAGTTAATAACAATACAGTGCAATTTCCAAAATGCCTTTGGCTAGTAAATTTGGTTGGAATGAGGAACTCAAGTGTGTTATGGTTGAAAGATCAATGTTTGATAAAATGGGTTAAGGTTAGTTTATCTATTTTAGAACTTTAATTTTTCAATTATCAAATTTTTTTACTTTAAAACTTTGACATTTGTTTTATATTATATAACTATAAAATATTCATGCTGCAAAGGGCCTAAGAAACAAGGCATTTTCTCATTATGATAATTTGGGAATTTTGTATTTGGGACGGATATCGTTCTACTGGACATGATGTGATGGGATTCTCGGAAACAGTTAAGAGAGAGAGAGAGAGAGAGAGAGAGAGAGAGAGAGAGAATAAGCATGATAGTTAATATGATCACTTCATTCCATTAGATGAGCTTATTGGTAATGCAAGCACGAACACATCTTCAACATAAACAGGAAGAATGGAAGAAAGAGAGAGCCCAAAGTGGAGATCCATCAATAGATATATTCAGTGACGGTAAAATAAATTAGTCCATAACATTCTTCCACTAGTGAAAATATTACAACATTTGTCGATCGCTTTCAATTCGAGGCTAATAGTACTGCTAGAAGGATGAAAGTTTTTTATGAATTAAGAAAATATCGGTGGATTGACGAATGATCAACGAGTTAGAGTTGGGCAACCTCTTGTCTAAAATCAAACTTTGAAGTTGTAGATTATATCGTGCTTATAAACTTTGGTGAACTTTAGCAAGCTTGACATACTTTTTATTTTGGGATGAAACTTGGGAAATTATAAAGTTATATCACGTTTTTAAACTTTGTTGCCATTAAGGAATTTGACATCCTACTTATGTGATGTAACTTTTTAAAATATATTTGGGAAATGATATCTTTGTTACTTATTGAAACTTTTTTATAATTTGTTAAATATATTTAATTTGAAAAATCATATTGTATTAGTTAGTTTGTATCTATTACTACTACTACTACTATTACTAATAATAATAATAATAATTTATTATTATTATTATTAGTATTAGTATTATTATTATTATTATTATTATTATTATTATTATTATATCAACTTAGAATCAAATAATGGAATAAAACTGAAGCACTTACCTGTTCTCAGTATTCAAATCACAGATTTTTCAGAGTTTTTAGATAAATACCTTATTTAAAAGACTTAGAAAATTATTAGCACTTACCTGTTCTCAGTATTCAAATCACAGATTTTTCAGAGTTTTTAGATAAATACCTTAGTTAAAAGACTTAGAAAATTATTATTGTCTCCTTATCATAGTAGGAACAATTTTGAATGATTGAAACTAGTGAGAAATACTGTCAGCCAAATTCTACTTTAGTGGAGTATTCAAGTCAGCCATATTTAGGCTAACTAGAGCTAAATTTAAGTCAATTAAATTCTGTCTTGTTGGATTCAAGTTAACCTAATATGAGCTGAAAAAAATTAATCCTACCCTAAGCCTAGCAACTTGATATGTATAGCCAAAATCTATTCAAATATAAAATGGACGACTGAAATTAATCTACCTCAACCCAATGTAACCAACTTTGGTCCACTAAAAACTAGCATGACTGAAATATTTCACCTGGAACTAAGAAGATTGAGAGGAGTGAAATTTAACACTAACACAAATATCTCGTACAGTACTAAATTTTTAATAAAATAATAACATGGCAACTTGATATGAGACTTTAAAAAAATAACAAGGAAACCAATTATTAGAACTTCTAAGGGGAAAAAAAGCTTATTCTTTTCAATTGTAAAAATTTAACCTAAACAATAAAAATCTAAGGGAAAAAATAGTCTATACATNGTTTAAAAAAAAACTATATCTGGTAGAAGGAAGAAATGAAAGGAATGAAAAAGAATCATTGGGGGACTAGTGGAGGGGTCTGGGTAAGGTGGTTGAGCAAATTTTTTAAGTTTTCCAAATTTAGGATATTGTAGGAGAGAGATATTTACTCAAGAAGACATTAAGTAATTTACATAATTATATTTAACATTTGTGTCATAAAAATAACAACTAATGATAGAGTGGTAGTTATGGATGGCAATACAAACCACGATTACATGCTTCTATGGTTATTTGATCTAAATGGCGAGGAGAAAAACTGTTCAAACAGAGAAAGTAATTGGGACGGAAAATAACCACACTGCAAATATATAGGTATGGTGTAGAGACAATATTAGCATAACTTGCCCTGTACCCCGCCCCAATATATATAGTCATATAGTTGATTATTACACATATAAAAATATACTTAATTTTTGTAACACTCATTTCGATTTATTTTTTTAAACATAATGACTTTAGAGACTTATATATGTTTACATATTTGCATTTAGAGTTTTAGAACTATTTAGTATATTATTATGTCAATTTTATGAAAAAAGAATATATTTATCAATATTTTTATTTTATATTTTTCTTATTTTGTTGTCAACAACGAGTAATGAGTAACTATAGTTTTTCTTGTTATCCGTTGCTCAATATTCGCACCGTTCCGCATCTAAAAAAATTAATAAATAGGATCAAGTATGGTATTATAGTTAACTTTCAAGGAGATGATAATTGAAAAAATGTCTCTAATCCGTTACATTGCTATTCCTAGTTGTAATTGTGTAAATAAAACAATTCTCCTTTCTTTCATGTCTCCAACCTCCCAAATAAGATAGGGAAGTTTGGTTTTCTCTCTTTTATGCCTTATCAAATACAAAAGAAAGATTACTCTCCTTCTATTCCCTTTCTTTTAATGCACTTTTTTTTTTTCCTTCATTCGCTTCTACCAATTATAACCTGAAGGAAAAAATAAGGAAACGAAGAAAGAAAAGAACAAAATGAAAGAGGGAAAAACGAGAAAAAATTTTAGCCTGACAAAATAAAACTTGATAATAAAGGGAAATGGACCTGACTAGAAGTTAATTGGGTTAAAATGACTTTTTTAAAACTATTTTTTGAAATGATTTTTTAAGAGGGTCACAATATTATTGACGCTCATTCCCTTTCTTTTAATGCACTTTTTTTCTTCATTCCCTTCTACCAATTATAGCCTGAAGGAAAAAAGAAATCATGAAAAGAAGAAAGAAAAGAATAAAATGAAAGAGGGAAAAACGAGAAAAAATTTTAGCCTAACAAAATAAAGTTTGATAATAAAGGGAAATGGACCTAACTAGGAGTTAATTGGGTTAAAATGACCTTTTTAGAACTATTTTTTGAAATTATTTTTTAAGAGAGTCACAATATTATTGATGCTCATGACTTTTCTAGAACTATAAGTTACTAAAATTGCGACGCTTCTAGAATAATTATTCCACAAAATATTGGTGCAAAAGTGATTTTATACACAAAACACTATTAATAACTAGTAAATCAATTTTTGAAAAAAAGTAATTTAATTTTTGAAATAGTAAATTAATTTCTTAAAAAATAAATCAATTTTGAAAAATATATCAATATATTTTGATATATTAAATAAAGTAAATCAATTTTTTATAAAGTAAATTAATTTTCAACAAATAAGTCAATATATTTTGATATACTAAATATAAAAAATGACTATTTTTTAAATAATTTTCAAAATTCAGCTATTTCTTAATAGTATTTGAAAAGCAGTCATTTTGCAAACTATAATAAAAAATTCGGTCATTTAGGTAAAACGCCCTAATAACCACGAGGTCCATGTCCCATACAATGAAGGAATAATATTTGTGTATCTAGGCCCGATGTAACTGGCCACTGAGAAAGCATGAATTCACCTACATTACATGTATCCTTTCCCTTCTTCCCCATAATTCTTTTTTTTTTTTTTTTTTGGTTTTTACAAAAATACATATTTAGAATGCGAAAATTTATATATATATATATATAATTGAATGATCTAATTTATTAGAAAGGGGGCCTATATTTGCATCCCAAAATAGTATAAACCTAAAAGAATTAACTCTACAAAATAAATTTGAAATTATATTTATTAATGCTAAAACAACTATAATTCCTAAATTACCCATAACCTAGCCTTTGCTTAATTCCTTTCTCTCCACCATCTTCTCTAATTCCTCTGTCAAATTACTAGATATACAGGAAATAAGAAAAGATAATAGATAAACATCTTCAACCCATAAAATCTCAAGATTCAATTGACGGGCAATCTTCTCTATTTTTTTCTTCTTCCTGTTTTTCTAACTTTTTTGTTTAGTTTGTTTTATTTTTTCCTGGTAAGCTTTTGGCCATGACTTTTAACCTTTTTTTCATTTTATGATATTCACTACCTTATTAAAAAAAAAGTAAGAAAAAACAAAAAGAGAAGCAAAATAAGCACGACACCTTATTGTGAGAATTGTTAATATAACTCCATTAACTTGACAACCAGTAAAATGGATTAAACCCCATCACCAAGCGAAAATATACTCCAATATCATAATCTCAAGCAACCGATTCAACAATTCCTTAGGGGATTTCGGCTAAATGATTATATTCATACTTTAAGCCCTCTTTCACTCTTTCATTTTATTTACAGATTGTTTTTAGTCTATATGATTAACTTTTCTTGTAAATTGATTTTCATTCTATAGTTATGAGTACAAAGGGATTTTTTTTCCCTTAAAAAAGAGAATTGGATGAGAGCTTAAATGAAAACGAAACTTTAGGTGTGTGTTAAATTTAACAGTTTTTGAAGTGTACTATTTAAAATTGTCCAATATGGTCTTTTTAAATTAATTAGTAACTAATAATTTCAAAAAAAATAATAAAGGGGTGCCTTTACTCTAATTGGGAGTGCAAATATAGTCACCCTATTAGAAAATATCGGACTGGTTAGCTCAAGTGAAAAGACAAATTCGGACTTTGAAAGGATAATCTAACTTATTACCTTATCTCTTAAAGTAGAAAAATGTGGTACTTTTCTAAATCCAATGCAAGAAATGATCTTTTTCTAAATAAATTGAATTTTTACAAAGGTAATTAGGTTTAGAAAAGGGCTTTTCCAAAATTATTTCCCAAAACTGCCATTCAGCCTACCTCTTTAGAATCATTCACCATGGGATAAGTTATATGAGGAAATATTAGCAATATATATATATATATATAAGGACATGGACAGGACCATTGGGCCAAAATGATTTTTTTTTTTTTGAATTTTTTTAAGAAATGACATTGAGTGTCAAAAATGTTTTGACCTATAGTTAAGAGCCTTTTTGACCATGAAAAATGCCTAAAAAGGTCATAACTAATGGATAAATAATGATTTTTTTTTTCATGGTTAAGAAACTCTTGACTATAGGTCAAAATATTTTTGACACTCCTAGAAGTGACTTAAAAAAAATTTACAAAAAAGTCATTTTGGCCCAAGTTCGTCTACCCATGTCCTTTACCCAAATTAGATCATCTACAATATATTTATGCTAAAAATGATGTAATAATGTTAAATTTAATATGATATGTTAAATTTATCACATAATTTTTAGGTTTTAATCTAATACATGCATGCTAGACAAATATTATTTTATATTTAAACTCTAGTTTTATTCATAAAATACATTTTTTCTACTATAAAATCTTATTATTTAATGAAAGTGAATAACAAAGTAATGAATGTGAGCTCTAATTCAATAAATTTTGCAAGGATAAAGCTGCAAAAAAAATTTAAAGGAAAAAAAAACGTATAAATGTCTCAACTTTAGCCACATTATAAAATGTATACATATTTTCGATTTAAAAATATTTAAACATACGGTATTGTAAATTCAAACATACCATAATGACAACATCATATATTTAGACACATGCAATAATGGCAATGTTATAAATTTATAGACATGCTAAAGTTTAGCATATGCAAATTGTTTTGTTATATTTAATACCACGTATAGCATATCCTAAAAATTATGTTTAATATAACATATAATTGGAGATATTTTTTAAACAATGCTAAATATAACAATGGCATGGGCTATAACCCTCTCATTAGCATGAGTTATCTAATGAGTTATGTAGACTAGGCTGACTAGCTTAGAACCACTCAACATGGGCTAAGTTATACAGACTAAGATACAATGGGCTAAGTTAGACTAGCTCTGG
This sequence comes from Trema orientale, assembly GCA_002914845.1. Taxonomy (NCBI): domain Eukaryota; kingdom Viridiplantae; phylum Streptophyta; class Magnoliopsida; order Rosales; family Cannabaceae; genus Trema; species Trema orientale. Next base: position 162,338 of record JXTC01000473.1, read on the forward strand.
TGGCGTGCGAAGGCTCATGCGGTGAGATAAGTTATGCAGAGTCGGACTAATTTGGGCCAAAATAATTTTTTTTAATGTCTTTTTTGCAAATGACATTTTTTAAAAATATCAAATTGTTTTTTAAGTTTTAACCTGTTGTCAAGAGTTTCTCGACCTTTCTCATGGTCAAGAAACTTGTCAAAATATTTTAGACACTCCAAAAAATGTAATTTTTGGAAAAAAAAAAATTCGCAAAAAATTATTTTAGCCCAAGTTACGCTACCCATGTCCTTTTCCAGCCTGTGGGTTATTTTGCCCAAGTCAGTCCTACTCCTACCCATGTATGGGCTCACTTCTTTGATGATGGGATGTGCCCAACTTTGATATGGGCTTAGATATTTGATGGGGTGTGCCCAGCTTTGATATGGGCTTACTTAGACTAACTTTGATGACTGAGTTAGACCAGCTTTGATGGGCCCAACTTTGGTATGTGCTACGTTAGACTGCTTTGATGGGGTGTGCCACTGCCAGGCCCGTGCAATAGTGCAACGCATGGGCGACACTTGAAAGCCGCAATAGCATTGTGGTATGCTTTAAGCTGTGAAGATTGACAAGATTCAAGCGGAGAGTAACAAAGGTAATCAATAATCTGTTTGTTGTTTGGAATGTGTAGAATTCGGTTCGGTTTCGATTTCGTTTCTGTCAAAACTAGGGCTTTTGGTGTTAAACGTGGTGGGAAAATGGTTAGTGATAGATGATGAAACTAAAAAGTTTTGAATTTTTTTTTTTTTTAATAAAATTTTTAATATGTCCTTTTTTGGGTATTTGCAGTGTGTGAGAAAGAGCGGGCTAGAGAGCGGATTTGGGGGAAAGAGGGGAAGGATAAAGAGTGTGCTGCTAGACTAGTTTTGGAGAATGAAGTAGCTGCATCAAAGGCTGAGATTGCTTCTCTGAAGCAGGAAGTGGGTAAAGATATTCGGGATGAAAATGGCTTGTTTACAAGTTTGCTAATATGTTTCTTGAATGCCGCCAATAGTATAATGCTACTTTGTGTGTTATTTTATGTTTGTTTTTTCTTGAAATGCAAGGTTTGAAATGATGGAAACTAATACTAGTTTTCTTTGACGGACAATTTAGAAGATTAAGGAGAGTGGAAGAAAATATTGTGGCTGACGTGTAATCATCATTAAATATTGTTCAGTGGCTAATTCGAACGTTTCTGGTTGATTTCGGAATTGTGTTTGCATTGTGATAATTTTTTTTTTTTTTTTTTTTTTTTTTTGGGTGGTGGTGTCTAATTGCTAGTGCTTTATTATGTCTCCATAGAATCCAGAGATGCCTTCAAAAAAGAAGCAATCTAAGACACCATCAAGGGTGTCAAACACTGACGGGAATTCATCTCCTCGGACACCATCATCGACTCTGGATTTTGAAACAAGTAATGAGGACCTTATTAGCACTCTGGAGGAAGCCTCTATGAAATACCCTTCTCTGATTGGAAAGACTGCTTTCATTGGTCAGATCACAGATATTGAACGAGATTATTCTCTAGGATGCAAAATTTGGCTCTCTGAGTCATCCATGGTTGCATCTTCGTTCGTCCCTGAATCTATCGTATCGGTAATTTACTCATTTCAGCTTTATATATAAGGCCTATTGCTGTAGGATTTGCAGTTCTCTGTTGAATTTCAATGCCACGTATAAATAATTAGTTTCTACGTTAAAAGGAACAATATTTGATGAAGCATCCTACTCTATGACTAGAAATTTAGGAGTGCTGAGGCTAATTAGAGTTATATGGCATTCGTGAAGGTTACCTGTCCACTAAGACAAGAGCATAATAATGTGACCGAAAAGAGAAATTTAATGTCAGGAATCTGAGACGGTAGCTCGTGTGGCAGGCTTCTCTTATGAGAAGCAAGAGGAGTGGGGGTTCGATCCCCACCCTTCTCCCCCCTTCCCCACTAACTTGTAACAATTGTATCAAAAAAAAAAGAATTGTAACGAATCTGGGTGAAGCCTTATTCTACTTTGGACCAGCGTAATTTAATATAATTGATTCATTACTATCGTGATGCAGTCAGAAACTAGTCTCCATATCTGTTGCATTTTCCTTTCATTCTTGATGTCTTTTTTCCCTTTTTTTTTCATTTTTTTTTTTTTCATTTGGAGTTTTATCTTTTATTCCTGTTTTCTTAATCTGCTGCACTTTTTTTCTGTATTTTTGAAGTTAGCTGTTATTTTGTTTCTTTCTTATGCTTACTCATGTAACACAACCAGTCACGATATATATTGTGCAGAACTTATTTTCCTTTTTTTTTTTTTTTTTTTTATTCTTTTTTTTTTTTTTTTTTAATCACAATTTTTTTTTTTTTTTTTTTTTTTTTTTTTTTTCCTGTTAAGGATCCTGTTTTTGATTCTTAAGAAACTAATCCCTCCTTGCAGGTGTCATTCCCTTTTGTGAATAATAAATTTTCACGTAGCTTTCCTCTCAGCTCATTAGCAAATGAATGTGGTAGTCATTATGGAAATGATTTGGTTGATCGATTCACTGATGAAGCAGGAAACTATTTTACTCTTGCAACAATTCTTCCATCTAGTAAGGTCTGAGTGACAATTCTTTTTACTGTTTCTCGGCCCAATTTTGTTTTTTCAGAACTGTATCTTACAGAAATTATATTTAATGCTAAAGTAGTCCTGTGTAATAAAGCTTGTGATGTTTGGCTAAATAATTAAAATACAGTAGGTAGTTAATACTGGTAATATATGTCCATAAAGACCTTTTTTTTTGTTTTTCAATAATGTTATGAATCTGGGAGTCCTTAAATTGTAAAAAATTGATTGTGTTGAGGATCATCAGTTTGTAAAGGAAAAAGGTGTAAGTATTCACGTTGGAATATATTAGACCTTTACTATCATTTAAGGTTTCCTGATACATATAAGAGCTTTAAGTATAGAAGGATTTGGTGTCTCATAAAATCGGGAAAGTGCATAAAGATTTCCCGACTTTGATATTCCTGTCATCACTAGTTTGCCCAATTTTCATATTCTTCTTGTCATTAGCTTGTATATTCCTCTTATTGGTAGATTTGAAATTGATTGTACATGAATGGACAATTTTTCTTCTATTTTGCAGATATCGTAAGGCATTATATCAACATAATTGGGGTTTACATTTCTATTCTTTTGATGTTTCTAGTCTTAAGTTAAGATAGTTACTATTTTGTTAGTTTTTTATTTTAAAATTCTTTTTGTTCCAGGTTGTAAAGAATGGAGTGAAACTGTCTTCAAGCCTTTCAAACACAATGGGAAATCCTCCATTGGGCAGAGTTGTGTTCATATATCCTGCACAAAGTGAGATAGTACCTGGTCCTGTAATTAAAGGTGAAAATACAGGTAGGACCGTAGCTAATCCTCTCTTGGTATATGACTGCTATGAATTATTTCTAGAGCTGGTGCACTCTAAGAATAGATTAACACGGAACAATAGTTCTGCAAAGATTTCTATTGAAACCCCTGATGATCATATTGGAAATGGAGGATTAGGATCTCCTAAAACACCAATGAACCAGTTAAAGGTGAGCTCTTTGGATATTAAGCATTTAACCTCGCCTATATGTGAAGATTCTATGGGAAACTTGACCGGTTCAAATGGTTCGTCCACTGATCCATTTGACATTACAGAGTTCTTAGGGGATGAAAGTGTTAAAAGGGTTCTCGAAACAGGTGCTAGTACTTGGTTGTCTTCCCGTTGTTTACTTCGAGGAAATTTTGTCACCATACCAATTCTTTCACTGCTTTGTAGCTTCCAAGTGGTTGGTGCTAAAAAGTTGTTTGCAGATAAAGCTAACTATGGTTTCACAAATGGAAGTAGCAATGGCCTGTCACATGAAGCTTCTGAGTCATTTAAATATTCAAACGATGCCTTTATTGTGAAGCGTGAGACAAAAGTACGCTTATGTGCATCGAAACTGGCGCGAAAAACTCCTGAAAGAGAATGTATGTCTGCAGTGGACTTTGAATCTACAGATATTAAAGCTGATGTGGGAGATGTTAACTCAAGATTGGGTGGTCTATCTAAAGAATATGCAATTCTAAAGGATATCATAGTTTCCTCATCAACAAACACTCTGTCTAGGTAGGTAAATAACATATCATTAGCATGCCAACATCCTTATGTTGTATTATCAATTCATGCAATACTAACTTATGTTCAGACATGATTTAATGACATAACATGCTGTCACATTGGAGACATTTATTTGAACGCCTGGTATATTATTTAGCTAATATATCAGCTGTAAGTTCACCATAAAGGGCAACATTGCCAATCTCTAGGATTACATAACGATTAAGACATTAAGGCCATGTTTACTAATTAATAATGGGAATGAGTGGAATGGGAATAGAAGGGAAATGGAATAGACAGGAATAAGAAACAATGGGTGGGGAGGGTTATGATTCCTTTTCATGTGTTTACATATCAATTAGTTACACATGAAAGGGAATGCCATTCCTTTTTCCATTCCCTTTCTTCTCAATTACGGATTAGTAAACATGCCCTAAGAGATTTAATATTCTAAACCATTCTATCCTGTCAAAGTGCATGTATAATTAAGTGTAAAAACAATGTGGCAGTTCTAGTAAAAACATGCTTGAAGTTAAGATGATTTACTGGTTAAATGTAATCTCAAAAATCATCAATCATCAAAGAGGCAGTAGCATGAAAAATGTCAAGAGTTCAGTTAAATCACGTGTTCCAAATCTTCTTGTTCATATTTTCCTTGACTACTACTATTTTCCTGATATTTTTTGAGTCATGTGTAAGGAAATTAAAAAGCAATTATATGAAGAAAATATAATTGTTTTCTTCATTGAGATATAGAAATTGACTAAATCCTGTTTGTTGGAAGCATATAGTTATCGATGTGTTATGGATTTACTATCATTCTTCACCTCCCTTGTATATATGTTTCCCTGTTGTATTGATAGTTTTTGTATTTAACATCAAGTGTTGATCATTGATGTAACTATTTAGTCTTGGTTTACGAACTACAAAGGGAGTGCTTCTTCATGGTCCCCCAGGCACTGGAAAGACTTCTTTGGCTCTATTATGTGCCCATGATGCTGGTGTCAGTGTTTTCTCTGTAAATGGACCTGAGATTGTTGGTCAATACTACGGAGAAAGTGAGCGAGCTTTGCACGAAGTATTTGAGACTGCCTGCCAAGCAGCACCAGCTGTGGTTAGACTTCTTCCTGCTTTGTTTTTCTTGCCTTCTATTTCCAGAATCATTGTCAGCACTAATGAATGCATGCCAAGTCTGGGTGAATTTCATGAGATTCCAAATTTTCCTGTGTACATAGAAGCGCCTTCAACTGGATACATCTTAAATTTAAAGTCTGGATATTTATTTTGGTACCTAATTTTATTTGTTATTTTCCTGTCGATATCTATTGTTATACTCAAAATTATGGTGCTTGCAAATATATTCAAACCATTTGGAAGCAGCAGGTGTATCTTTTGGAGATGATTTTATATTAGTAAAGTTGCTCAATGGTTTATTCTCTCTTGTTTGATTTTCCTCTGTCCGATAAATTGCTCATTAGTATTGGTTTTGTTTACAGGTATTCATCGATGAGTTGGATGCCATAGCTCCTGCAAGAAAGGATGGGGGCGAAGAACTATCTCAAAGAATGGTTGCTACATTGTTGAATTTGATGGATGGGGTTAGTAGAACTGAGGGGATACTTGTAATTGCTGCTACCAATAGGCCTGATAGTATTGAGGCGGCACTAAGACGGCCTGGCAGACTTGACAGGGAGATTGAAATAGGTTATTTGGAATTTATTTGTATTATGAATTCTTATTTTTGTATTTTGTTGTTGGTTCCAAAACTCTCTCTGAAACGACATATATATTAAAACACGGGAGGAGCTGATCTAAAAAGTTAACACTATTTATATTTATATATATATATTTATTTATTTATTTATACAAAATCTTAAAAAAGTCAATAAGATAACCCTCAGGAACTGAAAGAGAAAAATCACAAAAATATCATTCTAAGTCAATAAGCTCACAAAATCTGGTGCAATTTTTTTTTTTTTTTTTCTAAGATGACCGAAGCCTATAAAAAAGCTAATTTAACTCTGGCCCAAAGGAACTTTCTGACTCTTTCCTGTTAACATTTCTCATAATAGTTCACAGTGCACATTAGATGGAATTTTGAAATTTTCACTTCTGCCTTAGACGCTTCACTTGAAAATTCAATGAAGTACATTACGGAAAATGGGTTGGGCTTTCCAATTTACTGATTGCTTATTACTTGTTGCCTTTTGTGAGGAACATCGTTTTTTAGTTTATCTGTTCTTTTCCTTTCGAACTTGATATGCAGGTGTGCCATCTCCACAGCAACGATTGGATATCTTGCTCTCTCTTCTAGGTGAAATAGAGCATTCACTTTCAGACATCCAAGTTCAAAACCTTGCGATCACTACACACGGTTTTGTAGGTGCTGATCTTGCTAGCCTTTGCAATGAGGCGGCCTTGGTTTGTCTTAGACATTATGCTAACTCAAGAATCTCCTGTAATAATTTGCATGGAACATCCATTCAGCATGAAGATTCTACTAATGTAGTGGAATCTGACTCCACAAAAGATAAAGAAGAAATTTCAATGGATTATTCAGACTCTGCATCTTCATCCATTTCAAATTTGGCAGCTTCCTCAAAACGTCTACCTTCCTCATTAAATGATAGCATACGTGATGTTGATGATCATATCAAAGAAGCATGTCTGTTAAAAGTGGCTTTTGAAGATTTCGAGAAGGCCAAAATGAAAGTGAGGCCCAGTGCCATGCGAGAGGTATAGTAAATCTCCCCCTCTCCAGGCATTTGACCTTTGTCATTTATGTTTTCACGGCTTGGTCCTTTATCCTATAGTAGGTTGAATGTTTAGCCACACCAACAATAAAAAGTAATGTCCTATTTCAGAAGTTAGCCATCTTAATTTCTCTATAAACATACCATATGATGTGAAGGGAAAGACCTGTCTACATATATCAGCATCATTCCTACAGATCCAACTTAAACTAGGATGTTAAGTACTTTTAGGGATTTATGTTGTGTCATACTTCTTTTCCCCATTTTCCTTTTTCTAATCTTGTCCCTCCATATTTACATCCTAAGTGATGGTTCTACACCTAATAGTTTTATACATACAAACTGATGCTTAGTAAAAAAGTATGAAACTGCCAGGTTCTACCGTTTGGACCGTTTGGACCTTATAGGATACATGTCTTTACATTCATAGTATCCTATTATGTCCCAAGTGACCACTACTTATAGAGTGTATATTCTCTGCTAGTAACCTCTGAAGTCAGCAAATTGCAAAGTACCAAGATTGGGTTGGCAGGAATACTGGAGGCAGACTTTTCTTGGAGCTTTTTAAAATTTGCAAGAGCTTAAAGTTCCAGATCTTTTATAGTTTACACTTGAGATTTGAAGTTTCATAAGTGCTGAGCCTGCTGCTTACTGGAAAAGTCCAATAGGATCAATGAACCACGGATTTTGAAAAAAAATAATATACAGTTTACTATAAAATTATTCATGTACTTCCTTGTATTACTTCCTTCAATGTATCATACGTGATAATTTTCTCTTTTCTCCTGAAAGATAATTAATGTTGTTACCTTATAAAGTGTCATTGAAGCATCAACTGTTGAGCAAGAATGTTTTATAAAAGGTATTCTTGTTGTTCTAACTTATCAGTCTCATGCTGTTTTTTACGCTTCTAGGTAATACTTGAGGTTCCAAAGGTCCGTTGGGAAGATGTTGGGGGCCAAAGGGAGGTTAAAACTCAATTAGTAGAAGCTGTAGAATGGCCTCAGAAGCACCAGGATGCATTTGAGCGTGTAGGGATTCGGCCCCCATCAGGAATTTTGATGTTTGGTCCTCCTGGATGCAGTAAAACCCTCATGGCACGTGCAGTAGCTTCTGAAGCAGGATTGAATTTTCTTGCTGTGAAGGGTCCAGAACTTTATAGTAAATGGGTTGGTGAATCTGAGAAGGCTGTTAAATCACTCTTTTCAAAGGCAAGGGCCAATGCTC